>LPNX010884356.1:62801-96238 GCA_001517045.1 Pseudotsuga menziesii | reverse complement strand
AAAGTTATAACTAACCTAAAAAACAAAACATCACTAGATATTTATCTTCTTTATTATATCAATTAATATTTAAAAATATTCACTATATAAAAGTTATAACCAAGCTTAAAAACAAAACACCACTGGATATTTATCTTCTTTATGGTTTCATGCCATTTTAAAATGATTCATTTCACTTTTCTATTGCTCTTTAAACAAACAAAACAACTCCTTTACCTTTGTATTTACTTTTAAAATATTTACGTTTACCACACTCCAAAATATGAATCAAATCGGGCACTTATTAAATTTTTTTTTACTTTCAAAGATCATTAATTAATTATTTTTCTTTGTTTATAAATTTTAAAATGTTTCAAATTATATCTATATTATTAATTTAATTAGGAATGGTAAGTAAAGGGATCATTCAAAGAGTATACTTGGATTAGGGGAATAACATTCAAAAAGGAAAGAATGAATGTAGTATATAAAGATATTTTTATGTTGAAAGGCAAAAGCATCATTCCATCATTATTAGAGCATTCTCACATAGTCAAACGTTTTGCAAGCATAGAGTTTTAGCAAGTGCAATGATCACAAAACAAAGGTAGTTATTCAAGCCAATAATTGTATTTATGGGAATGAAGGCACCTTAAAACAAGGATATGGAGACATAATCTACAAGTCAATCCCATCAACATCCCCATTCGAAATTTGAGGCATCGCACTACTTACAAGTGAAAGTGCATGCTAGCCAAAAACATAAGGGAAATACATTTCACACATTCAATACCAATCAGTGTACCATCTTTTGATATCATAAAGTCTTGAGATATGATCCATTTGTATGTATGTGGGCTGTCACTCTACTAGTTGGAAGTGAGCCTATGGTTTTAGTTAGGAGCTAAGTCTTCTTGTTATTTAGTTTGAAGGACAAGCCTAATTGATTATCCAAGGATCCTACATATCTCCCTAATTAATGGATCCTAGAATATAAACACACTAGTAGTTACCATTGCATTCATAGTTGTTATGTAACCTACATCTTTCTCTAGGTTAAAAGAGGGATCAATAGATGTGAGATTGAACTAGAAGAACTAAAGAAGTTGTAAGGATTATATCTATGAAATGCTAGCATTGGCTATATGATTGGTATAAGACTTGGATGATAGAGCATCAAGAGAAGAACAAAGCCATGACATAATCAAGGTATTTATTCATTCACACCCACAAAGACATTTCAACCTAGGGGTTGAACCTCTACAACCTATTAGAACTAGGGTTGACAAGCTCTTGACACATTTCGATATTCCTATTGAGGAAGCCTCTCCTCCACCCTTATCTTGCATGCTCATTGGGATCACCCTTGTGGTCTTTGACAAAGTCAAGGAATGCACTAAAGAAGCAACCTACCTTCCAAGTAAGGAAGTCAAGGTCAGGGGAGAAAGCACAACAATAAATAGAAACAACTAAAAAACAAACAAACAAACAAAAAACTATACTAAAAACTGCCCCAAAGGTCATGCTATTATAATTTCTTAATGGTAATTATTTATGTTTTGTAACTTCTAGTTCTTATATAGTAGTTTGTTAAGCTATATAGTTCCATATAGGAAATAACAACTTTAGAATATATTGGACATGAATAGTAAGAAGGAAATAATACTTTTAGTGGAATGTATATATCCAAAACTCTTGCAATTTTGTATTAAATAGTTGTTAAATATAATTATAAATAATTTTATAATACTAATTTAATTGTTTATTTTGAAATAAATAAATCAAAATGGAAATCACTAAATCAATATTAACACATGTGAGGCAATGCACCAAATATCTATAGCTATACATTTCAAAATTATTTTGATTGTAAGGATTATATCTATGAAATGCTAGCATTGGCTATATGATTGGTATAAGACTTGGATGATAGAGCATCAAGAGAAGAACAAAGCCATGACATAATCAAGGTATTTATTCATTCACACCCACAAAGACATTTCAAACTAGGGGTCGAACCTCTACAACCTATTGGCACTAGGGTTGACAAGCTCTTGACACATTTCGATATTCCTATTGAGGAAGCCTCTCCTCCACCCTTATCTTGCATGCTCATTGGGATCACCCTTGTGGTCTTTGACGAAGTCAAGGAATGCACTAAAGAAGCAACCTACCTTCCAAGTAAGGAATTCAAGGTCAAGGGAGAAAGCACAACAATAAATAGAAACAGTTAAAAAACAAACAAACAAACAAAAAACTATACTAAAAACTGCCCCAAAGGTCGTGCTATTATAATTTCTTAATGGTAATTATTTATGTTTTGTAACTTCTAGTTATTATATAGTAGTTTGTTAATCTATATAGTTCCATATAGGAAATAACAACTTTAGAATATATTGGACATGAATAGTAAGAAGGAAAGAATACTTTTAGTGGAATGTATATATCCAAAACTCTTGCAATTTTGTATTAAATAGTTGTTAAATATAATTATAACTAATTTTATAATACTAATTTAATTGTTTATTTTGAAATAAATAAATCAAAATGGAAATCACTAAATCAATATTAACACATGTGAGGCAATGCACCAAATATCTATAGCTATACATTTCAAAATTATTTTGATAAATAATAATTCACGTTAAATTCTATAAACTATATTATTTTATGCAATAAATTATATTATTATTACTCATATTAATTTCTCAAAAAAATGCCACAATATTATGAAGAAACTTCAACATATATATATACAAAATCTCGTTATTTCACCCATATCATGTTGTGTTCTCAAATTCTATACTATAATACACCTTTAAAAGAATTGTATGCTTCATATTTTTAATTGAACAAGCTTAATTAATATTTATTTTTATTTTTATTTTCAAAAAAAATAAAAATAATGCAATTGGCATTGGTGCACCCAACCAACGATGTTTCACATGTGTGTATCATGTGAATTGTAAACTATACACAATATTTAAATGTGCATGCAAACTAAAGGAATTGGCATGCATAGTGCTTATGGACACATAAAATCTCATTATTTCACCTATGTTGTTGTGTTCTCAAAGTTCTATACACTAATACAACTTTAAAAAGTTATGCTTCATATCTCTAATTGGAAAAAGGTTAATTAATCCTTTAGTTAGATATTTGTATTTTCAAAAATCTTAATAATAATGTAACTTGCTTTGGTGCACCCATCCAAGGGTGTTGTAGATGTGTGTGTCATGTGAGTTGTAAACTACACACGATGTTGAGAGGTGCATACAAACTAACAGACTTGGCATGTATAATTATTTTTCACCAAATGTTGTATATGTTTCAAGGAATCTCCTCGAAGGCCACATGGGAACTAGCCAACAACCTCAATTATGAACTATGACCCAATCAACAGTGATGACAAACACCCACCAAGAACATTGTGCCATGGAATTTATAAGGGGTTTTGCTTGTTGACTACATAAGAGAAATTAGGGACCAAGTGTGCCTTGGTCAAAGGAGGAAATTCATGATGAGCACTTCTTAACACACTTGAGGCAATGTGTCATGATTTTGGCATTAACACATTTTCTCTCAATGAGGGGGTAATAAACATTTTAATGTTAACTCAACTACAAATGGTATACAAATTAACAATAATTCTAGTAAATAGAAAAAATGTGCATTGCAAAAGAGCCTTTAGTTGTAACTTTAACTAGTGTACAACTATACAATGTATGGGGTGTAATACCACCATTTTGACCCCTAGAATGTATTGGCTTGATATGTAAATATTGTACATATGTGATGTATGATTCCTAGTGTGGAGCTCAAGGCCAAGGGCCCGCTAGTGAATGTCTGGATTATAAAGAAAAGTATTTTATATTTTGTGGACATGTTCTAGTCATCGATTGAAAAATGTAAAAATAATGTAAATATTCATAATGCAAATAGAAGTCTAAGAGCTGGCTATGGAAGAAACTAAAATGAGGGGTTATGTTTATTCACTAGGGAGAGGAGAGGGGTTTTGTGGGATTAAATTTAATTCCAAGTGTCATCTTGAGAACCCATGTGCCATAAATGGTAAGCAAACACCCAAGTGGGCTTCATTGTTGATCTTTAATTATGTTGTAAGAAGACTATTGGGAAATCAACTCATAAATTTAATAGAGCATGGGATGAACCCAAAAATTAGTATGGTTGACTATGGGCTCAATTTTATACACCCAGAAGTCAATTTCATTCATGGGAATCTATTTTCCCTCCATTCCTATTCCATGGTTGGGCAGGGGAACTCATAATTGTTTAGGAAGCTATGCATTCCCAACAGAGAAAAAGAACAAAATTTGTAGCCATACAAAATCCATGTTTTAAAGTGTCCAATGTGCTCAAAATTTCATGTGGGTTGTGAAATTCAGTGGGGGATCCATACACATCAACCTTGGGGAGAATTTGAGGGTGCCAAAAGTCCAAAAATACGTAGAGTCACAGTTTGTGAGCCTAGGAAATTGAATTTTGTCAGGAAATTCATAATCAATAGATCAGAGAATGAATAGGAAGTGAAGGGAGATAAGGAACTTGGGAATTCTTGATAAATCCAGTGTAATGGCAGATATTTATGTGGTATAGCAGCTTGGTCATTTCTATGCTCATCCTAAATATCACTGGAGGGAATGAACGGCCGAGGGACTGTATAACAGAGAAGGGGGCCTTCCTTGTGTTGGGTATGGTAGGTATTATGAGTGCCAAGGCTGGATAAGATCAATTGAGATGCTTGAAGCTCAGTGGGAGCTCATTGACATAGAATTGTACTCTTATGTCTTTGCTCATGCTTGATAAACCCATTTGGTATGTTGGCTTAGCCAGATAATTGACTAGGTGTGCTTGTGAGTGAGCTTGGGTAATTACTCCTTAGTGGATACATATCCCAACTCAGGGATGGCCTCTTGGTAGAGAGATAAAGTATTGTATAGAGTGCCTGCGGTTGGTTGGAACATTGCTCTTCCATAGTTGGTTTCTTGGGAAACTTCAATGGAAAGATACATGTTTACGTGTTAATTTTGTTGATTGTATGTCATGTCCCTTCAAATCGACCATTAAAAAGTGTTGACCATGCTAAGTTCCTAGGGGCTCAAAGTTGATATTAATTATTCCTCATAGGATAAATTTTGCTAATAATTGTTTTAAGGCATGTATTTAATTTTATCCCAGCAATTTTATTTATTATGCACAATAATGATGTGGAATTAAGGCTGCCATGTTAGGAGGGCACAATGGGGAAAGCTAGTCAACTTGCCTTGGTAAAAAGAAGAAAGTCCATAACAAAAGAAAACAGGAGAATAAATGGAAGTTGCATAAAAGAAGTAAAAAATAGACAGAGGGAAAAGCAGGAAAGTTTTTGAAGGAAAGAAAAAGTTTCCTTATGACCGAGGAAAAGAAAAAAGCTGTCATAACTCAAAAGAGGCATCTTTTGACTAAGGGAGGGCATAGTTTCTAATTGTGACGGATGATTTGGACTTAGAAACAATTCCACATGGTCCTACTTTCCTAATTGCCTAAAGGGGTTGCTTTTGTGGCTAGGGTTAGGTTACCCATGGGTTGACTTGCTCTCACAAGTCACCATTGGCCTCAACTTACTAAGCAGGTTATCCAGAATTCTATAAAAGGTGAATTTGAGCCCATTGATTCAGTTTGGATGATTTGATATTGTGTTTATGCTATGTGAGCATACTCTTTGAGTGTTGTGCCTCAGACCATTGGGTGATGATCCCCAAACCCCTCCTCCCTTCTCTTCCATCTCCCTTTCTCTTCTATTGCAGGTGTGGAGCTCTACATTGCAGCCATTGAAGTATTATCAGAGTTATTTTCAGCCTCCATCATGTTTAGGTCAAGATCCAGTGAATCCTATCCTTCACCTATGCTCACAGCCGCTTTTGTCGGTCATGTTCTAGGCCTCCTGCCCCTTTATTTTGGAGTCTCCTTGTAATGGATAGTTTAGTATATGATTTATGGTCTGTAGCAGATTATTACTCTATAATTTATATATATCAGGTCGAAACATATCTGTCCATAAAGAATTTTGTCTTCAGTTTCCTCAAAAAAACTTATTTTATCAATGTATGGGGGAAAATTGATGAATCTGAGTGCTATGAGAGATATGCAAGGTTGGGGGACTGTATGAAGAGATTTTATATGTTCAGTGGAATTTTATTTATCTTTGAGATAATTTATATGTATCTTAGAAATTAATTTTACATGAATCAACTGCTTAAATTTAGACCCGAGCTAGATTGCTAGCTTTCAATGACTACTCTTACCAAATTTGATGTAAAATGAGTTCTGCTAACTCAAACTGAGTCTAGTTAGTTCCTGTGGGTCACTAATAGACCCAATTTCCCTTAAATACCTCCAATTTTTTTTTAATTGGGATCATACAACTTTTTTGGATCCTCCTCTGCGTAGGGTTTCTCTTGACCAAAATTGCCAGAAATCCCCAAATTCACCCAAAACACCTCAAAATTTCTAGAACCTTAGAAAAATATTTAAATACCTTTTATATATTAAATTAAGGATGTAAAAAACCTCCACAATTTTCCCTAATCCTCTGGTTGAAACAGGAAAAACTACTCTCCTTAGTTGCACGGTTTGGCTGCCTAGAAGCGTGGTAGTAGGTTTCCGCGGCGCGGATTATGAAATCTAAATGGAACAAGATATAAATGTGTTAGGGGAGAGAAAATTCAATTTTTGGCATCTCTTTTTTTTCTGCCCACTAATCACTCTTGTCCTCTGCAAAATCTCCTAGAAGAAACCCTTGTTTTTGCCAATTCGAGAAGGGTCTCTGTGAACCCCTTAAATTTCAGAATTATTTAAGAAAAATTACAGAATTAAAGTGTTCAGGTCTGTACACCAGACTTAGGACATTACAGTGATATCAGAGATCTTTCCTTGGATCATCCCGTGGAAAAAAATCTCTCATTGAAGAAATTTGCATCCATGTCATACAATGGGGATGACTATGATGAGCAGTATGAAGAATACTGCAGAAGATATGAAGAAGAAGAAATCCTCTATATTGATGGAGGCCTACCAAAAAATGAATATGATGAAAACTATTGGACATCAAAAGGGGAATATATTAGATCGTATTCTCCAATGGTTAAGAAAAAATTGACAAAGATTATTGAAGCATGTGAGAACATGTCTCATTAATACGAGGACTATCTAGATTTGGGTAGGAATATTTGTGCAAACCTTTCTTTTAGAGATTATATTTATTTCAAGTATGGATTATAGACTAAGCATGATTATGAGCATTCTTTCAAGAGTATAAATCTATCCGGAGAGGAACCAAATTGTTCCAACTCTCTGAGAAAAGAAGAAGAAGACATAACCAAAGGTGAAGATTCCTCCAAGCCATCGGCATGCTCGAGATTTAAGAGTTTGTTTGGTTTTTCTTCAAATAGATATTCTAAATATTGTGACATGAGTACCAATAAAGATGATGTATATTTAAGTTCCTTGAATAATAAGAGAAACAAAGTGGAGACAAAGATCCAAGAGGTGAAGTACAAATCAACAGAAGGTGGTTGCATAAGAGAAGAGGTTGAAGAGGAATGCAATTCAAGTTTCTTGGTGGGTGGATCACTGCTCAAGGTTCTGGCTCATGTATGGGTTGTGGGACATATTTTGGATCAGATCCAAAAGAGGTACACAAATCAGATTTACAGTCACCTTCTGAGCCACATAATGAAGATGAAAACAAGGCCACACGGCTTCGGTGTGAGGCAGAAATTTTGGTGGAAGAGCAGGCCACCATAGTATCCGTACATGAATATGGTAATGTTAAGAACATGGATAATAAAAGTTCTGATTTTTGTAGCAGCCCTGTACACCTACAATTATCTGATCCATGTAAAGATAAAAATTCTTCCTTTGCATTTGTGGACTGCAAAAGGAAGGCCAATTGTGAGGGAGATAAATTTAGTCCTACTTTCCCTATTGGTGATCACACAATCAGTGCAAAGAAGGGTGATATTGTCAATGATGATAATATGGTGAAGGAATATTTTGGATCAGATCCAAAAGAAGAGGAAATATCAGATCTAAATTCATTATTTGAATTTCCCAATGAAGTGGAAGACAAGCCCCCACCAGCTAGGTGTGAACTAGGAAATCTGAAGGAGAAAAATCTGGTGCAAAGGAATGTAAAAAGTTATGAATTTCTGACTCTATTGCAGCATGATGAAGTTGCATCCACATCAAAGGATAGGATTGAACTCATTGAGAATCCCAATACCACTATCACCATTGTGGAGGTCTATGAGCCATCTAGTCTTGCAAGTGGGAAAGCAGAAAGAATGATTCATAAAGAGAAGTACAAGTCACAGCAAGAAAATTGCAGGAAAGAAGAAGGGGGTGATTTTCCTCAAGAGCCCCACTCATTTCCTTGGCCTTTGAAAATGGATGAAAAGAATATTCAAAAGGATTTACACCGTCTCCAAGACACACATTCTTCAGTGGCACACCAGTGTTGGATAGCTGTTGTATTGGAAGATCAATCTTCTCTTGAATCCAAGGAGGAGATGCAGAAGGCATTGTCTACAATACAAGGAGAATTCTTAAAATTGATTTCTGATAGAGATGATTTGATTGAGGTTGCTGATGTGTTGCATGGGGTATCCTTGAAGGATGAAGAAGAAATTTGCAAGCTCACACAAGATTTATTAACCACCCAAGATTCCTTGAAGAGCACTCAATGTGCACTCCAAGAATCCAAGATGGAGATAGAGAAACTTCATGAGAAGTTGAAAAGGTATTACCTACCCTCCTACACACCATTCAGACATATTCACAAGGATGATTGCATTCTTGAACAGAGGGAGGAATCTCATGAGATGGTGGATCATGAGATGCACTTAGATTTGCAGGTGCTTGTAAAAAGCTACGAGGAAGAGAATATTAGCCAAGCACTCATTGAGATTGAGAGGAAGGATGAAGTGTTATTATCCACCATAAATATGGCTGATCACATTACTTATGGATCAGCAAATAAAATTCCTTGTTTATCCATTGATTGGGTGGATAGAGACACCTTTAAAGTGAAGAAGGTGGGAGATGAAGAATTTAATTTCTGCAATAAAGTTTTTGTTGTGACCGACATTGCCTTGGCATGTGGGCAGCCACAAGGATTTAATTTTCAACAATTGGATACATTCCATACATATGCACATGAGGTGCATTCTGATTTTTTTGTGCTTGAGGACAGTACAGACAATTTTGATGAGAACCAAACACTTGCTCTTTTACAGAAAAAATTGGAATTGTTTCCTGAAAAGAATCTCTTCCCCATGGGAGATTCATATGAGGATGAATATGGGGCAGCCATAAGTTGGGTGGATAAGTATTGCAAAGATAGAATTCATGGTTCTACCCACACTTCTATTTCAGCCTCATCAAGAGAGAATGAAATTTGGGAGAAGGAATTTTCCTTGGTGGTGCAACAGGAAGAGCTAGAGGCTTTCCTAGCTGTTCATGATGACTTGTGGAATGCACCATCACCTTGACATCAGCCACATCGAAACATATTTCTGTCACTTGCTTCCATTCAAACAAATGTGGATTGGGTGGAAGATTACATGTCACACATGGAGTCTTCTTGCAGAAAAATTTCTGCTCATGAGCAGTGGAAGGTAGTTGAGCAATCAAACTGCTAAGAGGAATTGATGAGAAAAACATCTTGTATCAAGTGGTCTTGGTGGAGGAAATACACACAGTTGGATGGATTCTTGTACCCTATGACTAGTGGTAGAGATTTGAGCCATTGGAATTGTTCACATGGAACTTTTGGTTGGAGTGTTAGTACCCTCTCAGATTGGATGATGGGACACTTATTTATTTTTCTTGCTTGCATTTGTGGAGATAATTGTGATGCATCATCTTATTGTGAGTAGTTTGGGCATCCTTGTTTCTTGAATGATGCCTATACTCATTAGGGTTGGACATGGGACTCACACCTATGTATTTTTAGCAACATAATTGTGAGATTCAATGCTGATGTGCATCAAGCACATAAGGAACTTTATGTTGGGGGGGGAAGTCTAACAGATTTCCAACTTTGCATTGAGAATTTCTAGTTTTCAGTGCAGTGGTATGATTTCCATAGCATGAATGTCATTTCCTATGATGATAAATTTGTATGGTGGATTTTAATGTTTGGATACTTACAGTTGAGGAAATGGGATCCAGGAATAAATTCACCTGATAAGTTGTGTTGGAAGGCATTCTCACTTAAGGGGGTGTAATGCAAGCAATGGGACCCTAGCATTACTTGTTTTGAAGTAACTTTACAGGATGGATTGATGGAGAAAGTCAACCTTTTTTGTAAAATGGATTCATGCTCCATTTCTCCTACATGATGAACACATTTGTAGCACTTTGGAGTGCTTTTGCTTGAGGACAAGAAGATTTGGGAGGGGAGGACTGTCATGTCCCCTCAAATTGACCATTAAAAAGTGTTGACCATGCTAAGTTACTAGGGGCTCAAAATTGATATTAATTAGTCCTCATAGGATAAATTTTGCTAATAATTGTTTTAAGGCATGTATTTAATTTTATCTCAACAATTTTATTTATTATGCACAATAATGATGTGGAATTAAGGCTGCCATGTCAGGAGGGCACAATGGGGAAAGATAGTCAACTTGCCTTGGTAAAATAAGAAAGTCCATGACAAAATCAAATAGGAGAATAAATGGAAGTTGCCTAAAAGAAGTAAAAAGTAGACAGAGGGAAAAGCAGGAAAGTTTTTGAAGGAAAGAAAAAGTTTCCTTATGACTGAGGAAAAGCAAAAAGCTGTCATAACTCAAAAGAGGCATCTTTTGACTAAGGGAGGGTGTAGTTTCTAATTGTGAAGGATGATTTGGACTTAGAAATAATTCCACATGGTCCTACGTTCCTAATTGCCTGAAGGGGGTGCTTTGTGGCTAGGGTTAGGTCACCCATGGGGTTGAATTGCTCTCACTGGTCACCATTGGCCTCAACTTACTAAGCATGTCATCCAAAATTCTATAAAAGGTGAGTTTGAGCCCATTGATTCAGTTTGGATGATTTTATATTGTGGTTATGTTGTGTGAGCATACTCTCTGAGTGTTGTGGCTCAGACGATTTGGTGATGATCCCCAAACCCCTCCTCCCTTCTCTTCCATATCCCTTTCTCTTCTATTGCAGGTATGGAATGATAAATTGCAGCCATTGAAGTATGATAAGATTTATTTTCAGCCTCCATCACATTCAGGTCGAGATCCAGTGAAGGCTATTCTTCACCTATGCTCACCTACGCCTTTATTTTGGAGTCTCCATGTAATGGTTAGTTTAGTATATGATTTATGATCTGTAGAAGCTTATTAATTTGTAATTTATATATATCAGGTCTAAACATGTCTATCCATAAATAATTATGTCTTCAGTTTCCTCAAAAAAGATTATTTTATCAATGTATGGGGGAAAATTGATGAATCTGGGTGCTATGAGAAATATGCAAGGCTGGGGGACTGTATGAAGAGATTTAATATGTTCAGTGGAATGTTATTTATCTCTGTCATAATTTATATTTATATTAGAAATTAATTTTACATGAATTAACTGCTTAAATTTAGACCCTAGCTATATTGCTAGCTTTCAATGACTACTCTTGCCAAATTTGATGTAAAATGAGTTCTGCTAACTCAAACTGAGCCTTGTTAGTTAATTTGGGTCACTGATAGACCCACCTTCCCTTAAATACCTCCAGAACTATTTTTCATTTGGATCGTACCACTTTTTTGGATCCTCCTCTACACAGGGTTTCTCTTGACCAAAATTGCCAGAAATCCCCAAATTCACTAAAAACACCTCAAAATTTCTAGAACCTTAGAAAAATATTTGAATACCTTTTATATATTAAATTAAGGCTATAAAAAAACTCTGTAAGTTTCCCTAAGCCTCTGGTTGAAACAGGCAGAACTACTCTCCTTAGTTGCACGGTTTGGCTTCCCAGAAGCGTGGTAGTAGGTTTCCGCGATGTGGATTCTGAAACCTAAATGCCACCAGATATAAATGTGTTACAGGAGAGGAAATTCAATGTCTAACATCTCTTTGTTTTCTGCCCACTGATCGCTCTTGTCCTCTGCAAAATCTCCCAGAAGAAACCCTTGTTTTTGCCAATTCGAGAAGGCTCTGTGTGAACCCCTTAAATTTCAGAATTATTTAAGACAAATTACAGAATTAAAGTGTTTAGGTCTGTACACCAGACTTAGGAAATTACATTTTACAACATCAGGATTCATTATCCAGACTTGTGAGTCATACCAAGTCCGACTTGTCAGTCATACCAAGTCCTAAGTATCCTCATATGATTGAGGTGGCGATATTGTATTGTAGAGCTTGTGGGTAATATCAAGCCGAGTCTTATGAGTAATATCAAGACTAGAATTGTGAGTAATATCAAGTCAAGTATTCTCATACAAGATACCCTATGAGATGGACCTCCAGTTATGAAGATGAGCTTGTGAGTAATATAAAGATTGTAGACTTGTGATTAATATCAAGTCCTACCAATATCCTCATTTATTGAGGTTGAAAACTTTACTTGGTAAAGTGGAAATACTGTGTTATATATTGCTAGTCATGGTCATTGAGTGTTATAAGTCTCCTTTAGGGCTTAACTATCCCTAGAGTGAATTACTTTAGCATATGACTATATGGCCCAGGGTAATGTATATGATCATCTGTGTCTATGGAATAATTTTTCTGAGTATGATATGATAATATGGACAAATAATACACACATGAACCATGCATTAATTATTTAATGATAATTAGATAAAGCGTAAAAAAAGAGAATTCAAATTTCCCATGCAAATTTCTCAGTGAACTCAAGTTATAAAGATTCAGTACAATATGAATGCCTAAATCAATGCATTAATCAAAGCACCAATTGAACTATTAATGAATGCAATCAATTAAGTAAAGAAGAGCTTAATATTCATCAATCAACATGCATTAGTTAACTAACGAGATCCATGAAAAAGTTAATAATATAAATTGTGCATGAATGCCACTAAGAGTGAAGCATTGATGACACTTAAGTTATCTTGTTAACTAAGTGATCAATATGTTAAGAACCTGTGTCAACCCTCCTCTTTATTTCGTTAGTATATTTTGTTGGACGCATATGATTTGTAATTCATCCTGTTAGTATGTTGTAATATCCCAAATTCATGGGATTATGGTTGTTTATATTAGACTTAGTATATAAGTGAGTGTTGAGGCGAATGAAGGTATCCAAGAGTTATTTGTATTGAGCTTGCTCAAAGGAGATTGCCCCTTGGAAGTGTCCTATGATCAATAAAATATCTCTCATGCTCTATTATTTCTATTATATCATGCATTCTCATTGTTATTGTAGTAGGTTCCTCACATCTAGTATCAAAGCACTTACCTTGGCACAAGTGGGAATTTTTTCTCTCTCTCTCTTATTTTTGGCCAAAAAAAAAGGAGGGAAAAAATGGGCGGCAACTTTCAGATCAATTTCTGAAACTTCTTGTGCAGATTCAGAAGAAACAAGTTGCATATCTAAATTCCTCTTGAAAAAATACATATTTAAAAAAAAACATCTCATTTGGAGTTCCAAAAGTGGAGATATCGCTGATTTAAAATCGCTTATTTTTCAGAATTGCAATGACGACCGCGGAAATTGCACATCAAAAACCATTTGATTGGGTGCCCAGATTTCTATTTCGATCACATAGATTGATCCAGAGTGGCTATTCTAGTTCCAAAACCAGGTTATAATGGAGAATCTTAGCATGATTGATTGGGTTATACTCATTTAAAATTTTTCATCTCAAAACCCTAACTCTATTTATGGGTTTTTTGGGTGTTGGGTGGAATTTGTGCTAATTTTTTTTTATGACACTATTATTATTGCAATAGTTATTCTTCTTTGCATCATTATTATTCATTCAAATCAGGGAATAAACCCTATCCGCTTAACTGTGGGAAGTACTTGGGCATAGCCCTCAAACTCATTGTGAGGAGTACCACAGGAACCCCGAAGTAGTTGGCCATTGAGAGGATATGCCAAGCGAAAATGGCAAGGACCCCTACCTGATTGACTAGTTCCACCCATGAGGTAAACCAAGAGCTGTTGTTTGTGGAAAAGGCGGCTATCAATTTTACCTGAGTCATAGAGTTAGGGGCACTGCCCCAATACGCAATTCGTTAGACATCATTGCTAACCGAGTGAATCCCTTTAACCTTTAGGAAGACGAACATACCTAGGGTCCATATCCATTTCCCATTGATAAAGCACTTATTTCTAGAACCGTTAGAAATCATTTCCTCCATTTCAAGTTGATAAAGCACATATTTCCAGAACCGCCACATATCATTTCCACCGAACCAAAAAAAAAATACCTTGATTTAGATCCATATATTCTTTGATTTAGATCCATTTACCTTGAAAATTCACTATAACCCCAATAATCCCATTCTTCATATTTCCCGCCTTGAGGACCTTATTCCAAATTCCACTTCTTGAAGCTTGAAATTCCACAATTGTCTATTTTTAGGGTTTGCCATAACTTTTCTGATTATCACCTAATCGCCTTCAAATTTTTCCATTGTGTTTGTTTCCCATTTACGATTCCTTGTCCCTCTTTGACAAATTTTCTCATTCTTTCACCCCGCTTCTGAAATTCACATTTTATGCTTCCTTGTCCCTTAGAAAGTGTCCAAAACCCAGTCAAACTCCAATTACCCACCCGCGTTTTTCCCAACTCAAAATTTTCCTTTTCTAAAACCCTTTTCATTTTTGTTTTTCTACCCATTTCCCTAAAAAAAAATACTTATGGTTGTCACCCACGCATGAGAAAATAAACAAATGAAAGAAGAAATTACCGCCATTAAGACCAAACTCGAAGATCTGGATCAAAAAATTCTCAGCCTCCATCTTCAGCATTCACCCATGAGCAACCACCAACAACCTAAGTCTTCTACAGACACCGGGTTCTCTTCCTCTAGTGACTTTTGTGGGTCGAAGCTTGATTTTCCTTACTTCAACACTAGTACAAAATGAGGAATTAGCTACTAGGTGACTAAAAATTCTAGTCACCACAGGTTTTCCAAGCGATTTACTACTAAATATGAGCAATTTTGATTGACCCACTATAAACGGCTAAAATTAACGACTAATTTAGTCACCAATTAACAAATATGACTAGATAATAAGTGACAGAGTTAAAATGACTAATTTAGTCACGACATAAAAAATGACTAGATAGAAGAATATGAATTAGTCATTTATGTTAGTCATTTTTAATTGTGTCATGGAAAATTGGAAATTTGGCAAGAAAGTGTAATGTTTGTAAGTTGTCTACCTTCTATTAGTAATATTAGTGTCATGCACCTCGATCTTCAGAGATCCAACAAAGCAATTGCATGAATTTTCTCTTGACCATCTTTATCCCTGTTGCACCATTGAAGCAAACCTGGTTAAGCGTGTTCCAAAGGAAAATTATGTTCCTACGTCAATTACGAATTAGGTAATAGAACCAGTACCATATATATCGTTACCTATATAGAAGCATCATAGCCCTACATCCCCTCGAGAACTGGCCATTCGAATGCGCCTCCTCCACCTAGACTTACCAAATGCATCCAATGCATGGCCAAAAAAACACGTTAACTTCGTATTTCTAGGCTGAAGGTATCGTTCGACCCCTGATCCCCTATTTTTGCACTCGATACCCTATTTTTGTAGACAATAAGCCAGTTCAGGATCTCGCAGTGACCAGTCGGAGTGCTTCAAAGGTATGGTTCTTGCCGCTCCGATTGTGTTCATCACTCCAATCAATAACCAGTTGTTATGGTTTTTTACAAGTCTCAATGCTGCTGAAGTTACTGCTTCCATTTTATATTTACAATTATCACCATCTCCAGCCTATGCGCTCATAACCATATGCATTTTGAGCTTTCAACCTGGGAAAAGCATGAGCACCCTCCTGCAATGCCACTATTTGCAAAGGTCACTGGTTTTTGCACATCGGCATTCCTCAAATGCTCCAAAGGAAAACTGAAGTAGACATTAGAAGAAGTGATTAAACTTTGCAAGGAGGTTTACTTGTTTCTTAGATTGTGGCAAGTTTTCTGTAATGGAACAGAGATTGTGCCCCAAAATTTTAAAAGATTCAAATCATCCCGGTGTTGGAATTCGATACCATATATGGATTCTTTGATGGGGTCGAGCAGGATGGAAGTTGTGGTACTGGCATGATCCTCCATATATATGACTCTCATAGTTTCAAGCTAAGGATGGGTGTTGGGAGTGGCACTAATACTTTTTCTGAACTTTTATCCTTATGGGGGCTTTTATGGTTCGCAAAAAAAAAAATATTCTCTAGCTTTCTATTTTTGGCGAATCAAAGGTCATAATTGATTGGGCCAGAGGTCTCACCAATTTGCAGTCACTGAGTTATGATTGTTGGTTGAAAAGGATTGGGCTCCTAAAGAATTGTTCTTTCTTTATCCTTCAGGCACGTGTATAAGGAGTTCAATTCTGACGCGGACAACCTATCAAATCTTGCGATAGGAGACTGCCTTGGTATTCTTCACTTATGTAAGTACTCAATTAACAGAATCATGATTATTGAAGGTCACTTTACCTGCTTCTAGTTTCTCCATTCTGGTTTTTCCTTGGACTGTTTTAGGTTGTATATGCATGACAACTCTCCGGAGCCCTGCTATTTTTTGTCTCACTGTTATTTTTTCTTTTCCGCATTTTTGCTTTCTATAGGTTGATGGGTAGAATCCCTCTCGTTTATTTTTGGATATTGTAATGTTTTGCCCAGGGCTTTAATATTGTCTTCTATCCAACTTTGAAGGGGATTTTACATGAACAACTATGATGTAATTTTGATTCTTATAAATAACAAATTACATATTTTTTTACAATGAAAAAAAACCATTAATATAGAAAGATTCCACCATGTTTCTTTCTATATTTAGAAAAACAATTTAAAAAGCTATATTTTAACAAAATATATAATCTAAATTTCAATAAATTATAACAAAATATATAATTTATATTTCAATAAATAGAGATTCCATAATTTTTTCATTTACACCTTGGAAAAAACACAATTTAAAACAACCTATTTTTGACAAATATATAATATATATTTTTATGTATAAATTTGTTTCCATTTTTCTTGTTATCTTTGAAAATTTAATTTTTTTTGTTGACTAGTCAATTTTTCTTTATAAAACCAAATACCTTCAAAAATAAAAAATAAAAATAATCAAAAGTTAAAATTAACATTGTTTAATATTTCTATATATTATTAATATTACTAAAAAAATACTTAAAATCATTTTTAGTAATATAAATAAAACTAACCAAACACAATTATGTCTATACCAACATAACATATATTTAAACCTTACCATGTTATAATTCCATAGTTCAAACGATGGCATTTTTTATGTTATATGGTTATAACACATAAAGTTTGACATTACCACTTGCATACAATCTCTTCGTGGCATGACCTTGGATAAAGATATGGTTAAGATTTATGATGTGGCATATAATAATATAATAATCCACATTATATTGGTATGGTTTTAATGGATATGTTTAACATTACTACTTGCATACAATCTCTTCGTGGCATGACCTTGGATGAAGATATGGTTAAGATTTATGATGTGGCATATAATAATATAACAATCCACATTATATTGGAATGGTTTTAATGGATATAAACATATGTCTTTGTGATATGTTTTAAACATTGGTGCTTATGGTTTAGGCTCCACATTATACCATATTATACCATATGGTTTAAATATAGTGTTATAACATATGATTTACATTATATTGGTATGGTTTTAATGGATATAAACATATGCCTTTGTGATATGTTTTAAACATTGGTGCTTATGGTTTAGGCTCCACATTATACCATATTATACCATATGGTTTAAATATAGTGTTATAACATATGATTTACATGGATTCATGGTGACCTTGGGTTTGGTTACTAGGCTTAATCCAAAAGCAAACAAAATAAAGAAGTATTAGGTATGCTTTTTCTTGGACATGGATTGCATCCACACTTGCTGCTGCGAGTAGCGTCTCCCATCAATGATAAGCTATGTGAGTACATCTAATTCCACCTATATGCCTTGCCTTTGGACATTTTTGTTTTATTGCTTTAGACACCATCTGGCTATGGATATGTCACACCTGCGTATTGGAAAGAAGGATACGATATGATGTGCCCATTCCTAAATTATATAGAAAAGGGAGGGGTTCTTTTCCTACATGACCAACTGGAATCCACACCGCTACGTATGGCACATGATCCCCTAGTAAAATACTATAGAGTTCCTAACGCTTCTGTAGACCAGAAAGATATACCCGAGATAATGGTGGATGCCCTATTGCAGACCGGCGGTTTTTATGTAATGAAGTGAAGCTTCATTTAGTTTTTGGTTTATTGATGGAAATGACATCAGTGCAGACAAGTGGAGCTGATTCTAAGAATGGATCAGAAAATTTATAAAGCAGGGCAAGAACAAGCTGAGGCCGGGGTCGTGGTCACCGAAAATGAAACCCTTGCCCCATTATATGAATCACAACCCTACCCTACTGTGTTGAATACTTAGGCTAAGAGGACTAGATTTACAAGTAATTTGTCTGAATATAAGAAGATGCTTGAAGACACATCTAAGAAGAGTAAATGGAGTTGGAATTCAGGCAATTCTAAACATGGTGATGAGATTGGTGTCGGTGGACAGAAATTGAAACTGCCAAATATTGGTATTGAGCTTCACGTTCGGTCTCCACTGCCTTTAGAATGGCATCAATGTTTAGACCTTCAGGTTTGTTCTGTGTTTTTCTTGTTTATCTATTGTGTTTTTATTTTATTCATGTTTTTTTCTTTGTTGTGGATGTGGTGGAGATGAAATGGCTAGATCACAATTCCCTTATAGTAACAGAGGATTGCTACACTTGTAGATGCACTAGAATAGGCCATAAGGATAAAATCTATTATTGGATATCCCGTGATTTTCACAAGTTGCATCCTCGAAAATAGGTTAGACCTGCCCAGGTTCATAATAATATTGCTATGTTTATAGATAAAACTCAGGAACTAGCAATTCCAAGGGTTGGTAGACCAAAAATGTTGTGTACAGGATTTCAGACTGAAGGTTATAATATCTAAGAATTTCCTCACTTCAAGGTTCAAGGGAGGGACCTAGACTCTTTACTTTCCCTGCGGGACCCCTTCTAGAAACACTTACAAGAGGAGTTGTGCAAGTCTTTACTTGCTATTGCACCTCTTTTTTTGTAGTAAAGTATAATGCTTTCCCAAATACTAAAACTGCGTAATCTACTTAATATTATTATATTTGTAAGATTCATGAGCAGCCCCTAGGAATTGTAAGACTCATTGATTAACTTTGGGGATTACAACAATCTCATACAGAAATAAGCTTTCCATTACTCGGAGAATCCAACCTTTTAACAAACTAATTCGGAATATATACAAAAGGAGAAGGAAACTAAATATAGAATTAGAAATTTAATTCCTAAATTTATGCTAACAATCTGACAGCTTCACAAGATATCCTAAATGAATTCAACTGCATTCTATCCTATTTCTGACTTAACTCTTCCATTGACAGCAAAGCTAACTCGATTCTTTCCAGAACTAGTTCACTAAATTGATTACCACTAACCTAAACATATGGAGATTCAATTAAGGGAAACCCACTCCCTTTTGTAAAATTTAGAATCTTAATTTTCGAATGGCCACATTGCAATTTAAGAGTGATTCCCCTGCATCATTTATCCTTAGTAAAAGATCTAGAGTAACCTTGGTAAGCAACACTACAACTTTGGGAGAAGAGAGGTCTGTAGTGCTTTGGAGCATAACCCAATTGTCAAAGAAAGAGCTAGTACTAATTTGCCAGGTTGGAGAGGTGTGAGTACCTCCTAAATGCATACTAATTTGCCATATGTGAGAGGAAGTGTTGTTTTAATTTTGGTAAAAAATTAATGACGTATTTTTTATGTTTAGCTATTTCTATAAGTCGTTGTTAATTTTTTCTTAATTTTTCTAGAGGTTGAACTTTAATGAAAGTGGTTTCTAAACCCAAATTTTAATTTCAAGTAATATGGATATGATGGGTGTATATTGCATAATGTTAGAGGGTGTCATTTATGAGTTGTGTTATATCAAGAAACCTACATCCATTTTTCAACAGTGCTCACAAGTGTTTGTCGATCCCAAGAGTTGATACACTCAATATTTGTACTTCATGTATAAGTCGATGTGATCAGGTGGCAATGCTATTAATCAATCCAAGTATATGTAAAGAGTCGATGCCGATTCTCATTATGCTACTCCATGCAGTCGATCCCAGAGTTGATACAGGAGTCGATGCCTTCTTATGAAAGGAAATATTCGTTAGAATATTTTTATTGAGTGCGATTCTTACAAACCTTGGTGCCATGATCAGTTTTATCTTCGGTTGCCTATATCATCAATTTTGCCTATATATCGATTTAATTGCTGAATTTTCCATTTCACCTTTGCATTTGTTGCTAGGATTTGATTGTTTCAGGAAGGCCAGAGCACCTTGCATAATTTTATTTTTTGACAGAAAAATGGCAGAGAAAAGTTGGAGATTAAAATTACGTGAAACGACGTCAGTTGCAACTATAATGAAATTTGTGTCCCAAGGGGACCGAAGCCTCTGAATTCATTATGAAGGATGGGTGGCTAGGATACATGTCTTTGTTATATTCCCCAAATTCGTCAAGCATACACATTGAATGACAAATATTTATTGTGAAAGGGCAGCAATGTGGGAAAACCTCAAATCAAATGCGTAAGCAATTTTTCAAAATGTATTTTTGATGCAATTTTATATGATGTCATTTTATTTTTTGTTTTTACTATTTAGAAAAACAAAATTTTAAAACCTGTTTCTAAACTCAAATTTTAAGTGCAGATAATATGAATGCTAGGAAGTGTATATTGCATAATGTTAATGTTAATGAGTATTAATTATTGATTTGTGTTATTTTTGGTAAGTAATTTTTTAGATTTTTGTTAAATATATAATAAAAACTAATTTTTTCATTACTTAAATTCTTTAATAAAAAATTTATTAATGAAAGAATTTTACCTTAGATTTATTAATGAAAGAATTCTACCTTAATGGTTGAAAAGATAACTTCTTTATACGAGGAAATAAATAAAAATAAATAAATAAAATAGTTTGAAAAATAAAATTGAAATGATCGGGCAAAAAGACAATTGCTAATCCAATTCTATTGGCATCGTTTTTTTCCTAATCCAATTATGTTGCCATCGTTTTTTCTTCCTCCAATTCTTGCCAGGTGAAAGGTCAGATATGCTAGTTATATATCAATCAAACTTACAATTCTCAATTGGTCATCGTTGGGCAGATAATCCACAGAGGGACAATGTGAATCCGAAGAGAGTCTCTCTATATGGTGGACCATGAAGCTGCGCTGTTCCACCTATTCAGCAATTTAGGAAACGTGTTCCTCTTTCCAATTTGACAAATCAGGCATCCGCCCAATGTAAGAATGGCGTTCCCCATAGCCAGGTGAAATCATTTTCCAATTTCTGTCCAAATGGATTTTCTTGGTTTTGGCATTTGTATTCAGAGAATGCAAGGGTTTTAGGCTTTTTTTGGTATTTATTCTAATTTTACTGGGCAATTTGCATTTAAAAATTTCTATCTGAAATTGTAAAAAAATGATTACTTTGTCTTAAAGGGATCTATTATCCAATCAGCATCTTTAAAAGCCAAGGCTAGAGGGACTCCCAGCGGCACAAGAGACTCTGAAATTCAAAAGGGTCCTGCAAAATCCTGTATTCCCAGACACACTGCAAAACCCGATAATGTTGGTCTAAGGGTTCTAAGAAACAATGTGGCCTGTAGTATCTCTGGTTCCTCTAATCCGAACAACAAGATTTCATCTATAGGGGGAAATATTTCAAATACAACTACTTCTCATTCTTCAATTATTACAGAAACTCTACCCATCAACGACAATGCCTCAGATATTACTTCGCTGGAGAAGAAAACCTTGCAGAACTTGTACATATCAAAGCATCATTTAAAGTCAAAACCATTGGAAGGTAATTTTATGAATAAACTCTTTTTGGTTCATCGCTCGTGTGCTATGTGACCAGAAACCTGACCTGGGGGATCATTTCTTGTTTCTGTTCCAATTCTTGTTCTAACTCCTTGCCTGACCCTATATTTGTCCATTACTAATCAAATTTATATGTATAATATAGAGGGTGTTAGGGGACTATCCACAAATAAGAATAAGAAGAAGTGCCCAGGGGTTTCTCCATGAAGTTTTTCTTGAAAGAAATGATATGATGTTCTAACTATCCACAAATAAGAAGAAGTGCGTAGGGGTTTCTCCATGGATTTTTTCTTGAAATAAATGATATGATGTTCTTTCTCTTGTTCTTTTGTAGTTTATAATTTGAAACTGAACTGCTTGATTTGGCTGTGATGCAGGTTTAATTCGAAGTGTCCTACATGAATTCAAGATGCACTATAGTATATGGTCTTTCCTGTATCAGGGGAAAGAAGGACAAGTTCTCTTTTTCGATACTAGACCTACCTTTTCCCACGAATTCCTAAGTTTGCATTGGTGTATGCTAGTGCCCATTTGCTCAAGTCTGTTCTTAGAGTGCCTCCTGTGGTGTATCCATAGCAATGGTTTCTGCAGGGTTGTCTGGTGTTCTCACATTTGACAAGAGCAAGTATTTCATTTTAAGACTCCCATTGGATTCTGAATCCAATGGGTAATTGGGATATGAGGAGATTGAATTTTCAGATATATTTGGTCTTGCTGTGGATTCAACACAGAATTTCCAAGGGATTCTTTCCCTGAAGGATCCTCAAACCATTAATAGGCGGTCTCACTCCTTAGTTGGCCCATCTCTTGAACTCAATCTTGAATGGCATCTGAGCAAGCTTGCTTTGAATAACAAAGAGCAAGGTGGGGAAGGGAATATATTGGAAAAACCTGAGAGTGTTGATGTAGGATCTCAAGTTGCATCTGAAAACAGATTATTGCTTTTCTCATCGGGAAGCTCAAAAGAATCTGAGTCCTGCCAAGTCAAGGTCACTCAAAAAATTGGGGTTGACGATTTTGAGCTACTTAAGGTGGTTGGACAAGGTGCATTTGGCAAGGTGTTCCAGGTAAAAAGAAATGGAACACAAGATATTTATGCTATGAAAGTTATGAGGAAAGACAAAATTATGGAAAAGAATCATGCTGAATACACAAAAGTTGAAAGAGACATGCTGACAAGGATTGTGCATCCCTTTATTGTTCAGCTCAGATACCCTTCCAGGTGCCATTTTCCATCTCTTTGAATCTTGGTTATGATAATTATTTTCCTACAGTTTAAATTGTAAATTCCATTTTAGTAGTGCAAAACTGCATATTAGTTGTCTCTTTTACTACCCTCATCTTCCATTATCCATCAATAGAATGTGTCCCTTATTCGTGTATGGCCCAAAAGTTGTAATTTCTTCAATGGAGTTTGCAATTTAGATCTACAATTTGCAATTCAAATATATTTGGGCTGTTGGAGAGGAATCATGATAGATTAGTTTAGGTTATTACTCTACTTTTGATAGGTTCCATCCTGTAAAGAAAAAACCGGTGAAACTTAAACAACCAGTGGCCCCAGTGCATCTCCAAGAGCACTTTTAGGCATTATTTACCCAGGGCTAAGAGTGAGACTGTATATTGGGAATGACAGAGCCATTTGGGCAGGGTTTTCCTTTTTCTCTCTATTTTCTTGTTTTCCTCAAAATTTTCAAAGAACACTTTTAGACGAACATGTAGGAAAGTTGAATTTGAAATAACATTGTGGTTTTAGTCACAATACTAATTTTGAAACTTCAATAGGGGCCTTAAACTCATCATAATCATCACAACTATAAGACACGGTGCTATATTGTGAAACATTCGTTATATTCGAGTTGCCATAAGGGGCATCTCCAAACTAGTATGAAACCAATTTGTTCGATCTCTTATGCTAACTAGTTCAACTAGCACACATAGCTTAGATTAGCTGTACTTGTTCAAAGAGTTAAGTGTAATCAATTACGTAAATAAGGTAAGTAAACATACTCCCTCTATCAAAATTCTATTTCACTTATCCTTAGTCAACCAGTTCCTATCCTTCCATTACAATTTCAGCTTTCGGTTACAGGTGTAACATATGATCAATAGAAGCGCTGCATTCCTCGTCCACCCTGTTTCGTGTGTGGCTGGGGTATGAAACAAATGTGTTCGATCTCTTATGTTAACTAGTTCAACTAGCACACATAGCTTAGATTAGTTGTACTTGTTCAAAGATTTAAGTGTAATCAATTACGTAAATAAGGTAAGTAAACATACTCCCTCTATCAAAATTCTATTTCACTTATCCTTAGTTGACCAGTTCCTATCCTTCCGTTACAATTTCAGCTTTCAGTTACAGGTGTAACATATGATCAATAGAAGCGCTGCATTCCTCGTCCACCCTGTTTCGTGTGTGGCTGGGGTAGTGGCCCCAACAGGGCAGCCAAAATTAATAATGTCTTCTTTGAATGGAGTACAGTGTACACATAGGAACAAGCAAAAACTATATGCTACAAAGATTGGTACCATTGTGGATACTATTTGCGTAATTTCACTAATGGGTTCCTCACTAGATTTGTAGTCCTTGCAAGAGGCACAATCTATTTACCATTCTTTCTTCTCTGTACACCACTAGGCCTTTCTACTTCCAATGATATGGGGCCACTAACTAGTAAACTGTACCATATATTTTTGTATATTGATTTCACACAATCTAATTCTCAGTTCTCCTTGTTGACACTGCATGCTAGTATGATATGTCTGACGTAGGACCTCCGTCTTCTTAAAAATATACGCTTGTAACTATGCCACATCCCTATTTTCATAAAGTTTGAGTAATGGTTCTCCTAATTGTTATGTTCAAGTTGAATGGATAGGTTCAAAGCGGATTGATTTAGTTTTTTTTCAGAATTACACTCTGTCAAGGTCGAAATATTATTGTTGGTTGGGATTGTTCAGTAAAATAATTTTCGTTTGGGGTCATTGGTTAAAGCCTGTATTTGCATATTCAAGGTGATCAACTATATGAGATCCACAGGGGAGTGGTATTTGTGTAAATGTGGGTAGCCCTATCACAAGCTCCCAGATATGTACTTGCTACGGCACCTTATTAATGAATTGCATTCATTATTCTCTCCATACCTTATGTGTTTCATGTGTTCATTTCATAGGCATATATCATTCTAAAAATCAAACAAAACCTCTGTTGTAATCTGATTATGTTGTAAGGATTCACTATTTCTGATTACACTTTGTTTGTTGTAATGTGTTCAGACAAAATATAAACTTTATCTTGTAATGGATTTTATAAATGGTGGGCATCTCTTCTTTCAGCTTCAACGACAAGGGCTCTTCATGTATTCTTCTAATGCCTCAGCCATCTGTCGTGCCATCTTTCAGCTTCAACCAAGGTCAGATTTATAAATTTTGCAAGAAGACTTTTGATGTATATGTTTCAAGGTTAACTTTGTTAATTGACATCTACGAATTCTATTGGATTTGTGCAGATTCACTAGGAGTTCAAGGAAAGAAAGTCAGCAAGCAGGGGGACATTGAGGTATGAATTATTTTGTAGGTTAAATATTTAGTTTCTTTGAAGATTAATTCAATATCCAAATTCTGTAATTTCATACCCTTTGTACTGTATTTACAATTTCAATGTTTGTATGCTGTCTCTTGTGCCTTCTATTTTCAATCTATGCTTTGTAAGTCTGACCTATTTTCTTTCTATATAAATTTGAACATATAAATGACTGCAGGTTTGGGTTGGGCCACTGTCCAACCACAGAGTTGTGGTAATCCTATGGAACAGAAGTGGTTCACAAGCATCTATAACTGCCAAATGGTTTGACATTGGCCTTCCCTCTAATGCAGTTGTTCAAGCTAGATACTTGTGGGCTGTAGGACTACTTCCTCTCATTTTTCATTATATTTCTCTTTTCACATCATTATCACAATTACCACGGCTAAATTTGTGTTTTAGGCATTACTAAACTTTTCTGTGGGGTTTCACATAATTTTCTTCATACCCCCAGTGTCAACTAGTTACATTCACATTATCGGATGCACTGCAGAGAGCAGTACTTCACCTGCCCTGACACAAAATGCTCTAATCAGCAACTCAGCTTGGTTATAGAACTTCCTAAATCTTGAACCCAGTAATTGCTAGAGTGTCTGAGGCAAATATGGGAATCAGCTGCAAGTCAAAGCTGCTGATGGGAGACTTCTTTGTCAGAGCACCTGAAGGCTTAATCTCTGGATCAAGTTAGTATATCTTAGAATATTTTTTTGAGGATAGAATGCAGATGTATGGTTAGGAAATGGCCTGATACTGACTTCTTCCCATTCCCATTTTGACATTGCAGCACTCATACCTTCGATCAAGTTTAAAGGGCAGTCTCACATCATCAGTTGCTTCACATGCTTGCAAATTGTACATTCTCAGTCCTTTGGGCTAAACCCTCACCAAAACAACCTATCCTTCCGAGTATGAAGCAGATGGAATTCTAATTTAAGTTGTTTCTTTATGAAAACATAAATATAGTTTGTGTAATTTTTCTAGGCCATAATTTCAACCGATTTTTCTGAGTATGAAGCAGAATGGAATTCTAATTTCCAATATGTTGAAACAGTAGAATAGCTAGGGACAATAAATCTAATGGAACAAGAGGAATAAGTGCAAAAAAGGTTGTTACCTCATTTTGGAAGGTGTTGGTCCAAATAGGATCTTCAGGTTGACCTTGTCTACATTCAGTTAAGTCTGTCAAGGCATGGTTCTGCACAGAACAAGACTGAAAACAACTAAGAGGAATGACAAGTAAATCTAGGTTTATAATTCAATGAAACAATGCATCCACTTCAAAGATAACCATGGAATGATAACACCATATCCACATAATTAATGTGAGCTTGATAGTGGATACAAATTTCACAATCGCACATGAGATATTTCATTAGGTTGCCTAGCATTCAAAGGTTTCTCGTGTTCAGAATTAGGAAAAATAGCAGGAGATTTCCTGCTCCCTTCAGAGAAAATATTTCCTGAATTAACTCTAACTGTAGATATACCATGACTTTGGGACATACTGCGACATTGTTGGATTCTAGCTTCAAATTTTTTGGATTCAACTTCTACATCCTTGCATCTTAAGCATCCTAAAGGTTGAATTTTTTTTTCAAGTCTTTCTGTCCCAACTTGACCATCCTTAGATTGGCATGAATACTGCACCAAAGAAATATCGCACTCATTGGCAGACTCTTCACTATTTCCTAGGAACACACCACCCTATGAGAGTGCACACTCTTCAATTGTACATGAAACAGAGTCAAGACCAATGTCTGAAGTCTTGACCTTGAACTTTTCTTTCTCAGTCTCTTTTTCATCTTTGTTAAAAAAAATTCTTGTCATGCATGGCACATGTAACCCTGCTATTGTTGCTTCCTTGACATCCTTTTCAAGGTTGTCAAGATAACCAAGTTTTCCTCCACCTTGGGTGCTAGGATTCCCTACAATAAAATAGCCTAATAAATTTTAAGGTTACTCTGCACCAGCTGCAAGGATATTAAGTGTTCAGTAAACTATTTTAATTTTTAACGTTTAGCTCCATGCCATTATCAATATATAGGAGTAACTGTTCCTTTGGAAATCTTTTTGTCAGTATCTCTTATTTCACTCTGAACTTCGGAATCTAAATATACCCAAAGAAATTAAACTATCTTGCTTCGTACTTTCCAAGTTGAGAATCGTTTCTTCATTTCCCCACTTTCATGGAAGGGTCCCCTTTTGCTGAAATAACTAAAGTCTGTCCCCTTCCAAGGAGGCTTGCTTCTGGGAAACCTACAATGTTTTGCCATTATGGAATTCAAAGGTACAAAGCCATATGTGCAAGGCTGCAAGGATTAACTGAGCAGCTGATTCAGGAGAGCAAGAAGCAACATTACAATGTAAGGATATCATGTCAAAAGCTCTCTCCTGAAAATGTTGCTGCTGGGATTGTGGCTGAATATGAAGGGATGAGTGGAGAGATTGTTGATGATTTGATATCTGGAATTCTATCTTCATCAGATTCTTTAGGTCATTTCAATTTAGTAGAGGAAATTCGTGGCAATCTCATGGGTATGATGTTTCATGGTTGATGGTTGTCTGACAACATCGGGCATTATAAGTGGTGTGCTCACAAGACTTGCACAGCATCCAAAAATTCAAGCCAAGGTAAAAGATTTATTTCATTCATTGTATGTTTCTGTTTAAGGCTTTAAGCATGTGTTTTTGCTCTCTTATATGATTGAGATATGTTGTCTGTTCTTCTGGGGTTGAGTTACTGATGAGACCACCATTTTGATTTCCATAATACATTGCATTTGAAGTACCTTATTCTAATTCATTTACAAATTTGTTGTAAACTAGAACTACCACATTGCATGTGCAAGGTGCATTTTTGTGGCAGCTGTTACTTTAATGCAAAGTTGTAAGAATATTTGACTTTATAGAAAGTCTTAATTTCTTTGTATGCATCAAGAGTGGCTTGGTTTTAGTTTTAGTGATTTTATACATGTGTTTTTATCATAGTTTAGCATAAGCTTAGCCTCATGAGCTTGAAATGAAAAAAAAATTATCATCACATGTGCATTTCCCGATAGTTTAGTTCTTTTGTGTGCCTTTCAGAGTTGGAATGGATTAGTGGTTTGAGAAAAGAAATGGGTGTAGAATTGAAAATCTCAAGTTCTAAATACTTACTTTGCAGTGAAGCATGTTCCATTGTATATTTCCAGGAAATCGATAACAAACACAGTCTAAGGTACCACACGCACAGATTTAGAATCCAAAGACCCAGCTAGCATAAAGTAGCAACATAACTTTCTATGAAGACGAAGTGTGTGAATTTCATTCAGGAACATTATTGAAATTAAATTCATTTGAATTGTTAGTTGTGGAAATCTTGAACTAGCCTGTGTTGCTGTGAAAATCAGACAACTCAGGAAAATAATAAAATTGAATGTAACCAGTGTTAGATGTGCCTTGGTAATAATATTTTTGCCTAAAATGTTTTATGTTGTATTATTGCATGGAACATATATGGTTGCTCAATTAATAGATTCTATTGATCCTTCTTGTTTCATTATTTCTTTCAATTTCTCTGCCCTTTGTTCTGTTTATAAATCTGGGAGGAAGCGTAATTTAAGTAGACTAAGATGGTTTTGCAAATATAATGTTTGATTTGTATTTGACCATGTTATCTCTCTCCATTTTCTCAAATGTTCTTCGTTTCAGGAGTGCCAAAGGAAAGTGCACTTTCCTTTTATTTTGTCTTCATGCTTTTTTATTTGAGAATTTGTTTGATTGTTTTAGTTTTATAAAGAAATTGTTTCAATCTGTGGGAGATCAATACCACCAAGTGCAATCAATGTGTAGAAAATGCATTTTATCTTGGCAACTGTTCATGGGTCTGCTCGGCTTTTACCCGCTGGACCACTTCTGCAGCGATGTTCATTAAAGCATGGTATTGCTCCACTTTGACTGAAATGCGAACATTATTTACTCAATATTGATATGAATAGACTTTCCAATAAGTCTCATAACTAGATATATAGTAACAATCAGCCTTAATATGGGAATCTGATAACTTAGACCATCTCCATAATTTATGGTAAGGCATAAAGTAGTTTACCAAATATTTGATATTCGAATATGAAAGCAGAGAAAGAGTAAATTGTCTATGGGTTGTCGGGTCAAGTTTCTATTAGAAACTCATTGCAGATCCATATGCAAATATTAGAGGACTTTTTTCACATATGTTGGACAACTAGCTAGGTCAGACCCTCTCTTACTCTTACCATCTGCTCTGCCGTACCTCTATCCTCCCACAGAAACATACCCTATGTTATAATGCTATACTAATGGTAGGTTTTGAACAATTCTTCATGAACTTTGTAATTGTAAATATAACTCCACACCAAAATATGAGACCTAGGTCTTAGTGAGGCTCTTATATTCCATTGAAGAAGCAACGCATCCCATGTGGGGAGTCAGAGTGGAAGGCGTAAACATGCCATAGGGCCTCAAGGGAATTGTAACTTAAAAATAATTCATAATTAGATAATCAATGCAGGGCACTTTCACATTCCACTCAGGCAGGATGGAGACATGCTTTATTACCCTTACGAAGAAATAGTTTCTTCTAGGCAGTTCAAATGGGGAATATGAACCTCATCATGATTTTCTCTATTTCTTGCTTCATCATAAATGTGCATTTCATGGTCAAGTAAATTCCTTCATTTTGAAAGTCACAAATCTTGATAAGAATATGCCTTTATGCAACTGTGTATTATAAGAACACTGTAGAATACCAGTCTCTCCAACCTTTTCCATAGGTTTAGTCAATCTCAAAAGCTTACTAGAATCTAAATTTTAGTGTAGTCTTATTTTAGGTGATCATACATTCTAAGGAAAGTTCAGTTCTTATCAATGGTTATTTCTCTCTGTGAACTATTGTCCAATCATCATGGAAGTTGTTTTAGATCCTGTACATCTCAACACAGAGCTGATATATATTTTGTTATACCTAATAGTTTGCAAGTTTTTCAAGTTTAATTCATGCTTAACCAGTTGTCCTTCCTTTCAAATAACTGGTATCATCACCTAGAAGCCAAATATACAACCCTTTAAAGGTTTCTCTAAAGACACAATGTTGTAGGAGCACGGTATTTCTCTTTATATTTGCAACATGACTCTTTAATTATTGAATCCACTATTAGGTACCCTTATAGCCAAGGAATAATGATTCACAAAGCATAACTCCTCCATACAAAATGGTACCTTTGAAACAGTAAATGATTCAATGCTAAATACTTAAAATACTTTCAATTCCCCAAGTCAAAATACTTGCAATTCTTTGAATTATAGGTCTAGAGATCATTTTTGCAAGACATTACAGTGCATAGGGAGTCAAGTCTCTAATTTTGCAAATGATGATCGTCGAGTCTCCATTAGAAATAAGTTTCTGAATCTGCCTGGCTCTTGGAATGTTTATCACTTGTCTTAAAGCTAAAATAGGCTTCACAATAAAATAGGCTTCACAATAAGAGAAGAAACCTTTTGTAGTTTGATCACAACCATAGACCTGCTTATTATGGAACCTTATCAAAGAAAAGGTGAATATACTCTGCATAATTTTAAGTTTATTAATTATCAAAGCACCATGTTGTGTTTTAATTTTGATAGCCCATGATGAGGAACATCTGAAACACCTTGAAGCTCATGGATTCTTAATATTGCAGTAGACAAGAGGGAAAGTTTTGTTTCTAACTCTTTCTTTTTGATGCAGTGATGGCATTGGGTTTCGAAATCCTTTCAGGAAGGACTCTTCTTTGGACTATGAGAATGATAGTGATGAAGAATGGGAAGAGGTACTCATCACTAAATCTCTTTGGTAAGTGTATTTGTAGTATTTTTATTTGCTTTAGTTACAGGGAAAATTGTACATAGCTCTCAGGAATTAGTTTATCATAAATACTAGTTACTAGTAAGTTGTAATAGTAATAATTATGTAGTTTGTAGATTGATATCTATCATAAATTTGTTTGAATATTATCATTGTCAAGAAATAACAACTTCTTAAAGGGTGCTATCTCAATGGTAGAGCGCCTACCTAATTATAGGCAGGAGGTTGGTGGTTCGATTCCTCCATGCCCTATCATAAATTTGTGACTACAAGAACGACTAAATTCACATATATACGACAATTAGTAGCTAATTTCCCGTATCTTAGTCGTATTTAGATTAGTCATTAATATGTTAATGTCTAGTAGTTTATTTAGTCATATATTTGGTCATTAATGGTTGCAATCAGTGACTAAATCAACGACTAAATCAATGACCAACTCAGTGACTAAATCCATGACTAAATCCATGACTAAATCATTAACTATCAATGACTAAATCAATGACTAAATCATCGACTATCAATGACTAAAGCACTGTCTATCAATGACTAAATCAATGACTACTAATTCAAGCTATTAATGACTAGTGAAATACGACTAGCTTTAAGATAGTGGAAATTTGCTACTATTAGTCACCGACTCAAAAATAGTCATTTATAGCCTGATTTTAGTCATTTTTTTAGTCATTAGTTTCTCATTTTCAACTAGTGCAATGGTGATGATCCGATTGGATGGATTTACAGGGTAGAACAATATTTCAATCTGCATAACACTTTTGATGTCAATAAATTCCCACTTGCTTCCTTTCATTTGTAACATGAAGCCCTTCAATGGTTTCATTGGTACATCAAAGATCATGAAGAGCCACATTGGACATATTTTTGCCAACTCCTTTTGCAATGATTTGGCCCTAGTGGTTTTGATGACTTCACAAGAGAACTCACTAATCCTCACCATACTGGTACTGTAAGAGAGTATCAGATAGAATTTTAGAAATTAGTCAATCACACAGAAGGATTGTCTGATGCATTCTATAGGAGTTGTTTTATCAGTGGTTTGATGGATACAATCTGATCTGAGGTTAGCATGATCTGTCCCAACACAATGATGGAAGCCTTAGGGTTGGATAAGTTGGCGGAGGACAAGATCAGGGCTCAACAATGCTCCAAATCCACTTTTGTTTCATTCATAAATATGGTTTCATAAAGACCTCCAATCTCTCCAACACATAGAACCAATCCTATCAAGCATTTGTCTCAAGTCGAGATGCGCGAATGTAGGGAAAAATGGATTTGTTATAATTGTGATGAGAAATTCACTTGGGGACATCAATGTGTTGAGAAAAATATTCTCTTAGATGTCGCTTCTCCTCCTACACTTGAAATTTGTGAATTTGTTCAGGATCCAGTAGATGATCAGGTAGACATTCAACAGTCTCTTGTTAACCCTCCTTCTCATGATGACTGCCCAAATATATCTCTCCATGCATTATCAAAAGTCACCACCCCACAAACCATGCGGGTCAAGGGTTTCTTCAAGAAGATCCCTCTTACAATACTCATTGATTTTGGTAGTACCCATATCTTCATTGACCCTCAGATCTCCAAACAAGCTGACTGTGTTTTCATCCTTGCTCTAGCTTTCAAGTCATGATTACCAATGGGGGCACCTTACATTGCAATGGAAACTGTCGCAATGTGTGTATCTCTATTGGAGATTATGTAATGAAATATTAGGCTGGTGAGCTGTTTATCGGGATTAATGATGCCCAAGTTCATGTATA
>LPNX010884356.1:0-61208 GCA_001517045.1 Pseudotsuga menziesii | reverse complement strand
TGTTTTATTTTTAAAAATGAGTCTTTTTATGTAATTAAAAAAAAAATCAGTTGACGGGCTTCCAAAAATTTGTGATTTTATTCCCGAAAAAAATGGTCTGCTACTAGTAGCACTATTTTTCGATTTGGAAGTAAAAGCAGCTACTAAATGAAGGATATAAAAAGACAAGAACTGTTTAGAGTTCTCATCACATTGTACAATGTGTTTCTACTGATGGTTGTCCAACGCTACATAAATTATGGGAGTTTTCCTTGCAATATCCTCCACTGTAACTGATTCCTCTAAGTTATGTAAGCCTAGAGGGTTCTCACTTTGATGTGGTCAATCTTTAAGTATGTGGTTTTCTCCACATACCGAGCACTGAAATGTTCCTTTTTGTCGAATTTCTACTGCTACTACTAGCTTGTTTCCACTTTGTGCTTGTTGACCTTAATGGGAATTCCTTGGATGATTTCTAAATGGTGGATACTTGAATCCATTATTCCTTTGGTCAAATATTCCCTTTGGATTTCCTTTCCATGTTGGATGAAAATATGATTTTCCATTTCTTTAATCATAACAGTGCATTGCCATTTTGATGGCTTCATCAAGGCTTGGTGGATTAGCAAATTCAATCCTGTCTCTGTAATTCTCAGGTTGGGTAGACTTACAAGGAAGCTTTGAATTTTTACCATTTCATCTTTGATGTAATATAAATACCTCAACAATTCCAAAAACGTTTACACATGTTTCCATTGAATTCTATCCCAATTTCAGTTCATTGAACTCTTTCCTCTTGTTATCATAATACCTAGAAGATAGGTCTTTTTCGTCAAAATACTTTTTAAATTGATCCCATCTTACCCGTCTTTCTTTGATTCCCTTGAATTGCATGAGGTTCTCCCACCAAATTGAGGCTCAGCCATTAAGATTGTAGATATTAATTCTATCCCTTTCATTTCCTGAATAATCATGAATTTGAAAATATTTCTTCATTCCAAGAATCCATGCTTCTGCTTCATGGCTTGTTTTACTTTCTCCATCAAATGTAGGTTACATTGCCTTTCGGAATTCTCCTTATGGGATACTTTTAAAAGTACATCATTCGAATCTGCTAGAGGTATTATTTGGGATACTTCAAGAACCTTGAGAATTACATGACCTGCTAGTAGAAGACCTTGACAAATATACATTATTTGCCCTGCTCAAAGAACCCTTTCTTGGACTTGGAGTCCTCTTTCTAGTGTGGCTTCTTGAGTGGATTTCCACTTTTTTCCTTTATTGAGAAACATTGCTTGGGTTAGGGCCAAGATGATCCCTTTGATAAATATTGGTGAGGATATGAAGGAAGGAATCATTAACTTGTTTCTGCTCTTCTTGGACCTTAATCAACCTCTCATTAAAAATTCTCATTGTTTCAACCAAATCTTAGGGAGAGATTTACTCTCTCCTCCTATTGGGTTTTATCTTAGGATTAGCTTCTTGTATATTTTCTCCTAGGAAATCCTCGTCGTGTTCATAGGGTTCATGGGCATCATTCATGGTTTCCATCTATTTTTGGAAATGTTTTCCCATTTCCCTGCTACCCCCTGCTGCATTTGTTCAAAGATTGTCAATTGTAAGCATTGTGCATCATAGATATATTTACCAGGCATCTTAGTAATGCATGCAATGACCCATATGTTGAGCCTAGAATTGGCCCCTTTTAACCATCTTCAATCACCTTTTTCTTCCCCTGTCTTACACCATTTTGCATGCTAATCAGACCTGTTGTCCTCACTTTAATCCCCAAACTACCAAGGTATGACTGATCATTGCTTTATCTTATTAATCATTATGATTGAGATAATTAAAGCCGTGTATCTCTCAAATGTGCTAACATGTTATGATTTATGAAGGTAGTTTGAGATAAGTGGAATGCAGGTAGATGGGGCTGAACAAGTATCAAAGGAATATTCGCTGCTAAAGAGGATCCTTAGCCCCTGGTCATCAATGAAGGCACGTGGTTTTAATGCAATATCCTAGACCGAGCTGCGACAGGGCAGCTGTAATAGAACGCGCTACAATTGGAGGTCTTTTAGTACATTGCTGCTCGAGTATAATTGTGATCTAAAAAGATTGCTACTCCTGGGCCAATTTATAGCTTTCTCACATTTCCTATATCATTGCCATGCCACATTTGTAACAGCTAGTGTTATTTAGGGCACCTGAAGATCAGAGATCTTTATGGCTGCCCCTTTAATAGGATCGGATGTTATGATCTGCATGTATAAATATGGGGAGTTGTCTCGACCCAGGGGGTTGGGAAACAGATAATTCATTCATTGTATTAGCAGTGGAAGCACATTGTGTAATCTGTATTTCTTTAATATAAGGAGTTACCTCTGATTTAAAGGAGCTTTACTTTGTTCAGCTGGCATCTCTGTGTGAAGGCTGGGCCCACCTTCCACAAAGATTGCCGTGTTAATTTAGGACTTTTCAATTCAATTTTGTGTGATGTTTTGTTGATTATGTTTCCCTTGTACGCAGCTGTAGCAGTGTGGATTTACATTATAATTATGATTACATTTTCTTAATATTAGTAAGTGGTACAGAGTGACAGTCGACTGCGTAGGTAACTTCCTTTATGCAATTCATATGGTAGTTGTACACAGCCTTGTTCATCCTGCAGTTGAAGTTGTTATCCCATGAATCCTTGCAATTTACCTTTACTGTTACGATTGTTGACTTTCATTTCTGCAATTCAATTTCCTAGAGTAGCTGAACTCAATCTCTTGCAATTGAATTCCTAGATTAATATTTGATTCATGTTTATGGCTTTCAAGGGTAATTAGATTGAATAGGTGAATTATTTGTTCTGGGATGTGAATAGGATTTCCTTTTTATCTGCAATTGTTGTTTGAGTCTTATATCATTTTCCTTGTTACATGATAGGAAGTAATTGGAATTGTAGTGTTTAGAAGATGAATGGGATTACACAGATTCTTGGGATGAACATAGTTGTTAGAGGATAAAGGTGTTCATTTACAGTGATTGGTGTTTAAGCATAGATTGTGCATTTATCCTTTGAAATAAAAGACTTCCTCGGGTTGACAATAAATCTCGTATGCTTTGTATGTTGATAATATCTATCTGCATATTGGGTGCCCGACATTTTGGCACCGTTGCTGGGGAAGGATAAAATTAAACACTGTTATTAGTTGCATCTAGTAATTATTTCTAGCCATTCTTTACTATTATTTTTGCTGAAATCATTTGGGTTTCATGAATACGAGGAGGGTGAAACGCGATCACCTCCCAACTCCCAAAACCCCACAAGATACTAACAGTGCAGGTGGCTTGGGTCACGGTTGAGGACCACCATTGGGCAAAAGAACATTTATCGACGATCTTGTGGACAGAACTGATTCCTCCACCAGGGCTCGCCATCAAGAAACTCCTATCAGAAGGAACCCTGTCGATCCTGGAGCGCCAGCATCAGGGTCCACAGTGGAGAATACACGAGCGGCTGCGACTTCCTTGAAAATCCCAGTAGAGGGAGAAACAACTATTACAACTGGACCTGTTGGTGTAAGGCCGATCTACACTATTTTTGGGAAGGTTGTAACCGAAGAAGAGTGGATGCAGTTTCACCAGAAGATTGCTGATTAGTGGAGGAACAAGGGAAAGAACGAGGAACAGGAGAAGGACAAAGAGAAGAACGAGGGAGAGAACGCAGGAATGAGTGAAGAGGAGAAAACAAAAGAGGAGATGAATAACAGACATGAGTCCGACGAGGAAGAATTAATAGGGGAAAATTATCATCACGACAATCACTCCCTTCCTGAAGGAACGATGGCTACATTGCAATTTACAATTCAGCAGCTGGCAGGGGCAGCCCCTATGAAGAATATCTCACCATCGATGTTGCCTCACTTCCATGGAAAGGCGGCAGAAGACCTAGACGAATTCCTTTTTGAATTTGATATTCTCTGTCGCAGCTATGATTATGTCACCGATGCACAAAAGCTAAAACTTTTCCCTGCCACCCTGAAGGACAACGCACTACGTTGGTTCATGAGCCTCGGGGGAGGAACGGTTGCTAATTGGGATAAAATGAAATAGGTGTTACTGGAAAAATATTAGGAATATTGCAACACCAAGGATAAAGGAGAAGAATTATTCAAAATGTGCAAAAGGAGGACGAAAGTATGGAGGATTTTGTGGAAAGACTGTTGTACAATGTGCAAAGAGCTGGGCAGACGAACATGGGGTTGGATGTGCTCAAGATAATTTTGCTTCATGGGATCAGGGACGATTGTTTAGACATGTTAAACCTGCTTGGAAAGGGGGATATCTCCAAAGAACCTTTTGAGAAGATTGTGGAACTGTGTAAGAGATACTCCAGGGGGTCTTCCAGGAACAATAAGCGGGACAAACAGGATAAGCTAGAACGTGATGTCTTTGATAGAATTCAGAATTCGTCCAATGGAGGAGCTACCCATGCAGAGACAGGTAATCTCCTTGAAAATTTCAAAATAGAGATGATGAGCTCCATCTCCTCGGAGATCGATGTCCTGAAGGAAAAACAAAAACAGGCAGTAGAGGATCTCACACTAGGTGTGTTCTGCCCACGATGTAGAAAGAATCATCCACTGAGAGAATGCCCGCTTGATAAAGTAGAAGTATGTCAGCTGTGTGAGCTAAACCATGACATGAAAGAATGTCCCTCACTTCCCCAAGTGAAGGCTGTTCTGCAGGCATCAACTCCAGAAGTGGAATCGACCTATTTCATTGCACAGAAGAAACCGTGGCAGCCTCGAAATCAAGGTATGCCTCTAGAATCGTTTCCATTTTTGAATAATATGGGCAATTGGAATAATAACATGCAAAATGTGAATACAAAATTCCCTTCAAATTATTCTCAGTGGAATTCCTCCCAACCTACAATGCAAAATTTTAACTCATGGAGTCCTTGGATACAGCCACCACACCAACCTTCGTCGTGGTCTCCTGGATGGAGGAATTTCCATCCCGGGAACCAGTTTCCTCAACCATATCCACCTCAACAATCATCATATTCTCCTCAATACCTTCAATTCCCTCAATATCCGCAATACCCACCTCAGCAGTCGCAGCTGCAGTTGCAAAATAATTATGTCCCTAATATACCGATGCGACCTCAGCTGCCTACCCAACCTAATCCTAGCCCGAATAATAAAACAGTCCATCAATTGGAGACTGTCAACATGCCGACCTACTCTCTTTCCCCTATACCTTGTAATGATATTCGTTTACGATCTGGGAAAATAGTAGAACCCGTAATTACAGAATATGATCCACCTTCTGTGTATAAAGAAGAAAGGAGTTCACAGCATCCATCCGACACAGTTCCTATCATTGAAGATGCTGAGCATGGAATGGCTGAAACATCAAATGATGAATCTGACAATACGCAGCCTACCCAGATAATAAGAAAACCACCATATACTGAGAGATTAATGCTACCAAGGATAGGGGGACAACCTCAGTTTAACCTCCTATGAGAGTTAAGAAACCTTTATGTCAAAATCCCCCTTCTTCAAGCTCTTCAAGATGTGCCGATTTATGCTAGAACCGTTCGGGACCTGTGCACTAAGAAACCAGGAAGAAAACCCATAGATCCTCCCACTGTTCACGTTATAGGGAATTTATCTACCTTGATAACTGGAAGGACCCCTGTGACAAAGTATGACGATCCTGGAAATCCTACTATCACTGTACAGGTAGGACAGACACAGATACCCAACGTCATAGTAGATTTAGGGGCAGCAATAAATGTCATAACAGTGGAGATTGTAAAGAAGCTTGGGCTCACTAATGTTAAACCGACCCCTACCATTTTAGAATTGGTGGACAGATCCACCATTATACCTGAAGGGATTCTGGATGACCTTGTCATCTCAGTAGATTCATGGGAGTACCCTGCTGAATTTTTGGTATTACAACCAAAATCGCAGCTGGGGGGACACCCATTGATCCTGGGGAGGCCTTGGTTGGCCACAGCTGATGCTTACATCAGCTGTCGATCAGGGTCCATGACTATATCTGATGGTACGGAAACTAAACACCTCACCCTGTATCCCCCAGCTCGGCCAAGTCTAGAGGCTGAAACCTCCCTTTGGATAGAGCAGGAGGAGGAGGAGGATGTTCAGCCACTATTAACTATAGGGAAGGCCTTAAATTTTAAAAACGAAACATAAGATGATACTATTAGTAATTTTATTAGTGAACCCGCTTCAGTGGATAGAGAGGTCTATCAAATCCTGAACATTACACTGGGCAAGGAAGAATAAGAAAATCTTACGGAAGAAGCACTAGTTGGTGACACAAACATAATCCCAGTTTTGAAAAATTCAAAAAGTATTCCTATTGAGGTAGATCCTGGAAGAACTGAATATCAATCCTAGTCTCTCCTTAGAACAACAAAAGCTCCTGATCAGCCTCATGAAAGAACACAAGGGGGCATTCGCGTGGGAGTACACAGACATGAGGGGTATTCCCTCTAATATGTGCACCCATCACATTTATATTAAAAGTGACTCCCAGCCTGTGTGTCAACCCCAAGGACGCATGAACCCCAACCTGAGGGATATAGTGAAGGAAGAAATCCAGAAACTCTTGGAAGCAGGATTTATATACCCTATTTTAGATAGCGAGTGGGTTTTCCCACTCGTAATTGTGCCCAAGAAAAATGGTAAATGGAGGGTCTGTGTTGATTATATGGAACTGAATAAAGCCACTCAAAAGGATCATTTCCCTTTGCCCTTTATTGACCAAGTACTTGATACCCTATCAGGGAATAATTTCTTCTCCTTCCTAGATGGGTTCAGCGGGTACAACCAAATTCAGATTGCTCCTGAGGACCAAGATAAGACCACCTTCACTTGCCCCTGGGGAACATTTTCCTACAGAGTGCTTCCCTTTGGTTTATGTAACACACCGGCAACGTTTCAAAGAGCTGTAATTGGCATATTCTCTGAATTAGTCAATGATAGTATGGAAATATTTATGGATGATTTTACTCCCTATGGCCGGGACTTTGAGGAAGCACTGGAAAATTTAAAGAAGGTTTTAATCCGCTGTGAACAGACTCAGCTCTCATTAAGCACCAAAAAATTCCATATGATGATGAGTGAGGGAGTAGTATTGGGGCATTTCATCTCTGCCAATGGCATCCAGGTAGACCCCTCAAAAATCAAAGTGATAAAAGATATACCTACCCCTTCAACTCAGAAAGAGGTGCGAAGTTTTCTGGGACATGCTGGATATTATCGAAGGTTTATAGAAAAATTCTCCAAACTGGCTTCTCCTTTGTTCTCTCTGTTAATGAAGGATGCGCAGTTTGTGTGGAGTAAGGCATGCCAGACAGCATTTAACGAGCTTAAGGAGAGGCTGTCCACAGCCCCTATTTTAAGGGGGCCTAATTGGACCTTACCCTTCCATATTTATTCAGACACCTCTGATACCGCCATTGGGGCAGTATTAGGACAGCAGGATGGTCAAGTACCTTATTCCATCTATTATGTTAGTAAAAAGTTAGTCCCCACTGAACTTAACTATACCGTTACCGAAAAAGAATTCCTAGCTATTGTCTACTCTATCAATAAATTTCGACATTACATTACTGGGTATCCTACATTTGTGCACACTGACCACTCTGCCATTAAATATTTAATGAACAAACTTGTCACTAATGCCAGAGTGACCCAGTGGCTCTTGTTATTGCAGGAATTTGATATTACCATTATAGATAAACCTGGAAAAGAAAATGTCGTTGCTGATTTTTTATCCCGTCTTACTAACAGTAATGATAGTTTGCCTGTTGAGGACTCTTTTCCAGATGAACATATATTCACACTTTCATCTCACTCTCCTTGGTATGCATACGTCGCTAATTATTTGGTCGCGGGAAATCTCTCGCCACATATGTCTAAACGAGAAAAAAGAAAAATCATTCAGCAGAGTGCCAGGTATTGTTGGCTAAATGGTCATCTCTTCTACATAGGACCTGATCTTGAGATTAGGAGATGTGTAAGGGAAGATGAGATCTTTCACATACTGAAAGCCTGTCATGATGAGCCTTGCAGGGGACACTTTGCAGACAAAAGAACAGGCTACAAAGCGCTGCGGATGGGCTACTACTGGCCGACTCTGTTTAGGGACGCTAAAATGTATGTTCAATCCTGTGACAGCTGCCAAAGGATGGGCTAGCCTAATAAAACAGATCAGATGCCTCTACAACCTCAAGTAGTAGTTGAACCATTTGATAGATGGGCACTGGATTTTGTTGGCCCTATTATTCCTCCTTCCAGACAGAAAGTTTACATTCTGGTTTGTACTGATTATATGACCAAATGGGTGGAGGCTGTAGCTTTGGCTAAGGCTAACGACCAGGCGGTGATGGATTTTCTGTACAGTGAAATTTTTACCCACTTTGGGGTACCGAAGGAAGTGGTTACCGATGGGGGACCGCAATTCATGTCACACCAATTTGAATCCTTGCTCTGAAATTATCATGTGCAACATAGGGTGGCTTCACCTTACCACCCCCAAGCTAATGGTCAGGTGGATCATACTAATAAGGTCATTGAAGCCATCCTTACTAAAATAGTTAAGAGACATCGAAGGGATTGGGCTGACAGGATTCCAGAAGCACTATGGGCATATCGTACAACTTGGCGCGACACCACAAGTTTCTCTCCCTGTGATTTAGTGTATGGGAAGAGTGCTATCTTTCCGATTGAGTTTGAGATCAAAACCCTGAAGACAACCACCGAATTGAATCTGGATGTAACAGAGGCCTAGAAGAGAAGATTGAATCAATTAAATGAATTGGACGAGAAACAGTTAGTTGCAGTGGATCAGAATGCGTTGCTTCAGCAACAAAGATCCAATTGGCATGACCGATTTATTAAAAAGAAAATCTTTCGTGAAGGAGACTGAGCGTTACTATATGACTCCAGGTTCAAAAAGGATTTTAAAGGTAAATTACGTACAAGGTGGCTAGGTCCTTATTTGGTCGACAGGGTATTTGACAACGGCACTGTTCGTCTGGTGACCATTGATGAAAACCGCATACCATTATTTGCTAATGGCCACAGGCTACGACTGTATCGTAAGCTTATTTCGAGAGATGCATTCATTTCGCAAATTGCTACCGATCCAGATTATCAGCTGACATCAGGGTAGGAACTTCTCTCTGCCTTTGCCAATCCTTAGACTATAAATCACGTTTGAATAACTGTACATAAATAATGTTTTTTTTCTCTGCTGCATTTTATATTGTGTTTTTTCCTTTTGCATTTGATCTTTTCGTTTGTCGTTATTTTTCAAAAATGTGCAGGGAAGCACCAAGGGAATGACCAGATTGGGCCTGTCGAGCAGATTCGTTTTCCTATGCCTTCCTGTGCTGCATTTCCTTTTCCTTCAAAATAAATTTCCCGGTGGCTACGACATACTTTCCGGCGGCTGCGACATATTTCCCAGTGGCTGCGACATATTTTCCAGCGGCCGCAGCCTTTTCCCCGACAGTCGTGACTTTCTCCTATGACCGTAAAATCCTTTTTCCCGGCAGCCGTTAACCATTTTTCGACGGCTGCAACATTTTTCCCGACAGCCGTTAACCATTTTTCGACGGCTGCAACATATTTTCCGACGGCTGCAACATTTTTCCGGACAGCCGTTAACCATTTTCCGACGGCTGCAACATATTTTTCGATGGCTGCAACATATTTTTCGGCGGCCGTAAAACTGTTCCTTGGCAGCCGTGATTCTTTTTCGATGATTGTCAAGCCCTTTTTCCCGGCAGCCGTAAACCATTTCCCAGTGGCTGCGACATATTTCCCGGCGGCCGCAAACTTTTCTCGGTGGCTGCAACATATTTCCCGGCGGCCGTGAAACTTTTCCCGGTGGCTGCAACATCTTTGTCGTTGGCCGCGATATCATTCCTAGAAGCTGCAATTCTGCTTCATTTGGCAGATGTCTTCAGCGTTAAAGGCCATTTTTTTTTTAAAATCGCAAAGGTAACTCTAGTATTAACAGAAGAATTGCTTCAACTTGCTAGATATGGCTTTGATTCATCCGACTCATGCCAGCGAACTGGGCCATACGACGACCGCTTTGTTCATAATTTCGACCCTGGCGATGAGATCGTTTGTATTTAACCGGTAGAAGAAATTATTGCATTATCCTTGTCATTATGATCAATTTAATGACAACGCACGAGTTCGGCTTCGCAGCATCAACAACCGCACGTTCCACCATTCTCCGTAGGATATCTCACGCACAGTCTCACGAGGTATGGCTTTGATTTTCACGTGATTAAATATTGATATGATTTAGCGATATCAGTCGTACCTTTAATCGTATCACCATTATGGCCTAATTAACTCCTTCCCCCGTGTGACGTAAAAACTAATAACCGCCACCTTCCCCAATTTGGAATAAAAATTTTGAACATTTTTCTGAGCTGAACTTTCCAAATTTTCCCATTTACTCAACATCTCCGCTCAGCGATTCGTGCATCCTCTGCATTGCAACCTCCATTCTTGGATTCTGTAATCTGTGAAGTAGCAATCTCAATCTGCAGCCAGGATTATGGGGATTCCAGCTCGCCATGAACCTTTGGATACACAGGAACTTAGGAAAAATCCCGCAGTTCTTGAAATCTTTCAAGCCGCCGGCTGGCTTGAATTTTTTGAGCGACTGGATGGCTTTAGCCGGGAAGCAGCCCTGCAATTTGCCTTAAACCTCACAGAAACTCACTCTGAGATGTGGGGGCTGCGCATAGAAGTCTCCGAAGCCATTATATCCAAGGTTACTGCTATCTCGCAGGTGGGAAAGGCATGGTTTGGACGACGAGTTCCCACAACGACCGCACGGGAAGAATTTTTATGAGAGGGGGAGAAAGTTCAATCATCCAGAAGAGGGATTGCACTGCACTCATTGCCGTAGCCATGGGATCAAGTTGTTGTCTTCCTCAAGAAGTACATCACTTGTGAAGGTAGGTACCAAACTATTTATAATTCCGAACTACCTTTACTTTCTCATCTCCACCATGGCACTTTATTGAACATTCCATACTATTTGCTCCATGACTTGCGTCATATGGCGGCGTTCATCCAAGCCAATAAAAATCCATTTGCCTCCCTGACCCACCATGGTCTCATCAAATTAATAATTTTAAGAACCCTTGCTTAGCATAATATAACTTGGGAGCAATTCACAGCTCGAACTCAGGAACCAGCTCCCTTGCTGGGTGTCCAGATAGAGTAGGAACAGGTTCAACCATAGCAGGAGGAACGGAGTTCCTCCAATATAGTTTGGGGGGGGGGATGAAACTATATCAGAAGAAGTGCAACGAGAGGCACAAGCAGAGCAATTGGAGGATGGTGTACATAAAAACCTTGTGGAAAACCTAGACAACAGGACAGCTCTGCCAGTAGAAGGTGAAACTGGAGCAGCACCAAGTGCTGCGACAGTTGAACCTGAAGGTGACAGAGCTGGGGCAATTAAAGAAAATATCAAGCCAGTAACTATTGAATCCTCACTTGAGTGGGAAGGAGGAAATTTAATTGTGGAAGAACAGCCTGAGGAGCAAGAAAGTATTCCTTCGACCTCTGCTGTGAAACCCGATATCCGAGCTCCACAAAAGAAAACACCACAAAGGAGAAAGAAAATATCAATCTACGAACTTAACATAACCTCACCTATCAGAAGGAAAAGAACTAAAAAAGCTGCAACAGCAGAGGCAGCGAGAAAAATATGGGCAACCCTAAAAGCACAGGTCGAGTTCCCAATCCTTGTATCGAGGCCAATGGATGCTCCACAAAGGCCAGTCAAGGAGGAACCCAGCATTGAAGGACTTCTGGATGAGAACACACTATTAAAAGAGGAAGTCCAAGTACTTCGAAGGGAATTGGAGACATGGAAGGAAACTTGCAGAAAATTAGGTGAAAGGAATATGTATACATTAGTGGAGGCTACAGACCAGCTGGAGGGATCAAACTCTACCGAACCTGGCAAGGAAGATGATCGAGTGCTCCGTCCCACCTGTGGGGAAATATTTAAGGAGGCAGGCCACAAGATTATAATTTGCACCTGTACAGCACAGCAGTCCATGGCCACAAGAGAGGAAGTTGCGGAAAAAGAAGATGATGCCACATAAGAACCAGCATCTTTATCCATCCTTGCTGAAGTTGCCACCAATTATGTGACAGAGCAGCAAAAGGATGAAATCATGCATGATGGCGGGGACAAAGAGTGCATTGTAACCCAAGGATGCTCCCATGACATAGATATTGTAGAAGCTGAGAGACAAGGGCAGGACATTGGTGAACTTGAACAGGGGGCTGCAACACAAGAACCAGCAAACCTGAATATACTTGTCCAATCGGCTGAGCAAGTGGGAGAAGAACCTGGGATGGAGGACACTCTGGAACCTAATGAATTGCTTCACATTGTAACTCCAGAATGTTCCCATGATACAGAGCTCATAGAAGAAGAATTGCAACAACAGGAGGATGAAGAGGTAAGCAAGGATGTTGCTATGCAAACATCCTTGGAAGCTACAGCAAGGATTCCTGAATTGCAATTAGAAGATAACACTGGAAGGTATATCATTTCCGATATACAGTGGAGTGAGGATGAACAGGTACAGACACAGTCCTCAGGTGACACTGAAATCCTTGAGGAGGAGCTGCACAACAAGGAAGATATCCAATCTCAGAGGCAGAAGGAGGAAGAAGACACTGTCACACAAGAACCAGTGTCTCTAAAGCCATGAATGCAGCTGTTGAAGAGAATCCAGGGGATGTTGCTGCCACACAAGAACCAGCAACTCTTGAGCCAAATTCAGAAATGCAGGTTGACCAAGAGGAAGACACTGCCACACAAGAACCAGTGTCTCTAAAAGCCATGAATGCAGCTGTTGAAGAGAATCCAGGGGATGTTGCTGCCACACAAGAACCAGCAACTCTTGAGCCAAATTCAGAAATGCAAGTTGACCAAGAGGAAGACACTGCCACACAAGAACCAGTGTCTCTAAAAGCCATGACTGTAGTTGTTGAAGAGAATCCAGGGGATGTTGCTGCCACACAAGAACCAGCAACTCTTGAGCCAAATTCAGAAATGCAGGTTGACCAAGAGGAAGACACTACCACACAAGAACCAGTGTCTCTAAAAGCCATGAATGTAGCTGTTGAAGAGAATCCAGGGGATGTTGCTGCCACACAAGAACCAGCAACTCTTGAATCAAATTCAGAAATGCAGGTTGACCAAGAGGAAGACACTGCCACACAAGAACCAGTGTCTCAAAAAGCAATGAATGTAGCTGCTGAAGAAATTCTAATGGATGTTGCTGTTACACAAGAACCAACAACTCTCATAGTAAATTTGGATATGCTGGAGGAAACTGCCCCACAAGAACCAGTGCTTCTACCTCTTAAAAATTTCATTGATTTAGACTCGGAGCAATAAGAGCATTATAAAAAGGAAATTTTGGACCTCACAACAGAAGTATCCACCCTGAGGCTGGAAGTGACCAAATGGAAAATCCAGGTGGAAGAAATCCAGAAGAGCATGATTGCTTTGAGTGAGCATAGAAAAATTATTAAAGATCTGGAAGAGAAGTGGGCCGAAGAATGCATGGGCCACAGAGTTCAGGAAGAAGAGCTGCAGAACAAGTTGAGAGAATTGAAAAAGTTTCAATCCATGTAGCAAGAGAAAGAACAGATGTACACACTCTCTCAAGAACTCATGGGCACCAGGAAACCCTCTTCCTCTTATCCAGTACTATTTGAGCAATTTGTCTGGTTTAAATTGAAGGTTGTATAGGAGGGGAGATCATTCGAAATCACAACCTCAGAAAAGTTCTTGGAAACGTTCTTTGGAAGTAATTTTGAGAAGCAGAACCTGCTGTGTGAGTTATACTTGCATGAGATGGCTTGCCCTCTGGACCGCCACTCAAATCCTATTCCATTCATAGGGGATGTTCAGCTAAGAGCCTTTGCCTCTTTTGTGAGTAATCACGTTCAGTGGGAAAGGTATTTTCAAACTTTTTCCCATAATGAAGCTCACACTAACTTATGGATTCGAAGTGAGCCCCAGAATCCTGGCATTCTTTTGGCATGGTACAGAAGTTTTCTTTCAAGACCACCCCAGGCACAGTATATCATGAGACTGCAAGAAGAAGTGATCTCCACTTGCACCAACTACATTTCCAGACATCAGTAGGTAGCATTGGAAAGGAGTAAACATAGATGGCAGGCTGCCTCCTCTGCACTTAGAAGTCGAGATCCTTACTGTTTCAAAAATTTCAAGCAGGAACTTTCCAGAGTCAAGGGCTATGTGGGAAGTATGAGGGAGTGTGGAGTTGATTGGTTGGGTTTGAAATTCAAGTTCCCCCTCATTTGGTGGCCAGCAAAACCGTATAATATGGATTTTTCCTTGACTAGGGCATAGGAACAGCGATGTTGGAAGTACTGGGTTACTCACAGAGGCTTTTTAAAAGAAGATGAGGTGCCTGAGTTTCCCTACAACTTTTCCTCCCTCCATGAACACAGCTCAGTACAGGACTCAGACTCTGAATGATGCAGGTTGTTGCATGAGGACATGCAACAGGATAGTTGGGTGGAGATGTTGAGCCTAGAATTGGCCCTTTTTAACCATCTTCAATCACCTTTTTCTTCCCCTGTCTTACACCATTTTGCATGCTAATCAAACCTGTTGTCCTCACTTTAATCCCCAAACTACCAAGGTATGACTGATCATTGCTTTATCTTATTAATGTTTATGATTGTGATAATTAAAGCTGTGTATCTCTCAAATGTACTAACAGGTTATGATTTATGAAGGTATTTTGAGATAAGTGGAATGCAGGTAGATGGGGATGAACAAGTATCAAAGGAATATTCGCTGCTCAAGAGGATCCTCAGCCCCCGGTCATCAATGAAGGCATGTGGTTTTAATGCAATATCCTAGACCGAGCTGTGACAGGGCAGCTGTAATAGAACGTGCTACAATTGGAGGTCATTTAGTACATTGCTGCTCGAGACTTATAATTGTGATCTGAAAAGATCGCTACTCCTGGGCCAATTTACAGCTTTCTCACATTTCCTATGTCATTGCCATGCCACGTTTGTAACAACTAGTGTTATTTAGGGCGCCTGAAGATCAGAGATCTTCATGGCTACCCCTTTAATAGGATCGAATGTTATGATCTGCATGTATAAATATGGGGAGCTGTCTCGACCCATGGGGTTGGGAAAGAGATAATTCATTTATTGTATTAGCAGTGGAAGCACATTGTGTAATCTGTATTTCTTTAATATAAGGAGTTACCTCTAATTTAAATGAGCTTTACTTTGTTCAGCCGGCATCTCTGTGTGAAGGCTGGGCCCACCTTCCATAGAGATTGCTGAGTTAATTTAGGACTTTTCAATTCAGTGTTGTGTGATGTTTTGTTGATTCTGTTTCCCTTGTACGCAGCTGTAGCAGTGTGGATTTACATTATAATTATGATTACATTTTCTTAAGATTAGTAAGTGGTACAGAGTGACAGTCGACTGCGTAGGTAACTTCCTTTATGCAATTCATATGGTAGTTGTACACAGCCTTGTTCATCCTGCAGTTGAAGTTGTTATCCCATGAATCCTTGCAATTTACCTTTACTGTTACGATTGTTTACTTTCATTTCTGCAATTCAATTTCCTAGAGTAGCTGAACTCAATCTCTTGTAATTGAATTCCTAGATTAATATTTGATTCATGTTTATGGCTTTCAAGGGTAATTAGATTGAATAGGTGAATTATTTGTTCTGGGATGTGAATAGGATTTCCTTTTTATCTGCAATTGTTGTTTGAGTCTTATATCATTTTCCTTGTTACATGATAGGAAGTAATTGGAATTGTAGTGTTTAGAAGATGAATGGGATTACATAGATTCTTGGGATGAACATGGTTTTTAGAGGATAAAGGTGTTCATTTACAGTGATTGGTGTTTAAGCATAGACTATGCATTTATCCTTTGAAATAAAAGACTTCCTCGGGTTGACAATAAATCTCGTATGCTCTGTATGTTGATAATATCTATCTGCATATTGGGTGCCCGACACCATAAAAATGGTATTATTTAATAGAATTAGTCCCATGGAATAATTCACATGGTTCTTAGGTTCTTTTTTTTGTTCCATTTATGCATTTATTGAAACTACCCTTATTACATTTCTTTTGTTAAATCAAGGTTACATATACTTTTTTCTTCGAATATCATAGACATTTGAATTCCTCGTTTAGAATATGACTATGCACCCTTGTTCCCCTATGGATAATATTTATGATTCATTTTGATATCAGATCTGAAAGTTGCATCCTCCCAAAAATGTTGATTTTGCCCAATTTTACACTTTTTCTACATGCACAATTAGCTTCGGAGACCAACTTCAACCACATGTAGAAGAACATATAGAGAGAACTAGAATTTTTTTTCCATATGGTGTTGTTAGTACATATAACAAGGATCACTCAACAACTTTAATATATCCAATCTAATGCTCCAGTCAAGTTATATACAATTATAGAATTGACTACTTTTCACTTTCGCACGTTTTCCTATACTGGAATTTTTAGCAATACTGGTTATCTCCCAAAAAATGGTTTTGACATCTGGGGTCCCTTTTATCTTCTATAAGCATTCCAAAATCTCAAAAAAGTGCTCTTGAATACTAGATTTTGGCCCTTTTTCACACCCTGAATTCACGCCTTTTGGAATTTGGTTCCATGACCACACCATAGTAATTTCATCCCAAATAGGGCCCTCGTCGGGTCTCCAAACATGGATCTTTAAAAGTCAATATTTCAAGTTTTTTGCCAATAAGGAGAAGGTTGGACTAAAATTTCTCAATGAAATTATTGTGATCTTCATCAATGCCATCTAAAAATCTCGTGTATCACTAAATTCCACACTAAACTACTCCTAATATGGACAAAACAATTTTTAGGCTCCATTTTTTTTTAAACTTTCTACATCGCCAACGTGAGATCGAACCTTCCTTATCATCCTTTTCTGTGACTACCTCATGGAAAACCCTGTAATGGAACTCCAAAGTGGAATTGGCGATGCCTCACGTAATGTTCCTCAGGATACAATTTTTCACCCCTGCAGATGGGTTTCGATGACCGCCGCAAACCTCTCCCCGTGGGCCTATTCCTCAAGACACATTTTTGTACCCTTGCAAATTTGTGCCAAAGACAACTACAGAACTATAATACGTTGTATCCACATACTTCTCTCCATGGCCCCCATGGACTAATCTTCTCTACTGCACCCCGTAGACTTTGTCCATTGCACCCATGGACTCTCCTCATTGCTTCTTCTCTACTACACTTCATGGATAAACTTTGTAGTTTCTATAGATGTTTATCTACCACACCCATAAACTCTTGTTTGTGGCTCCCCCTTGGAATTCTCTTCATGGCACCCTTGCAGACCTCTTCTCCACCGTGCTCATGGACCTTACTCTACAGTGCTTGCAGATCCTTTTCTGCAACACCCTGTGAATTCTTCTTCATTGACACCAGGGGAATTATTCTTCATCGCACCTGTGGACTCTTATCCACAAATCCCCCACAAAATTCTCTTCATGATACCCATGTGGACCTCTATTTGTGGCACCTGCATATTATGAATGCTGGCTACCTGCATGTCCTTCTAGTGTGGTTGGTCTATGTCATACCCATCTTGCCCAATGGCACTAGTGGGATCCACCTCAAATTTCTCATTTTTTTTTGGATTTTGCATTGTATAAAATTTTAATTTGGCAATAAGGAGAACTATTTTGAAATTACTTCTGGCCCCTTATCTGTCACTCAACAAAACCTGATTTTTGTGGATGTATTTCTAATTCTTTGCTATGTGTGGATTTTCTTGCCGATACAACCCTAGTGTTATAACCAGAAGCTCTAATGCCACTATGTAATGTCCCCATCCATCATTCTTATAAATGTAAGGGGACTTGAAAAAATTATGGGCTTCTAAAATTCGCTCTAGGGGCATAATACAAAATTCATAAACAATTAAATGCATGTGCAGATGCATAAATATAATCACATCGTAATAAAATATATTTACACATACAACATACATAAACGACCATATTCATCACAAACATAATAATTAAAATCATTGCACCTTCAAACACAACGGTAAATTTGTTTATGTTTGAGAAAATCAGAGTTGCTTGAACTTTAAAAGTTTTATCAAACAATTTCAGCACTTATGAAACCTAGGAAAACCCTCCAATCACGGAGGATGAAAAACCCAACAATTCTTTGAGTATGATAGATAGATTTGCAGAGAATGGTTTACAACACATAAGAAAATTGCTCTATAAGAGATATCACCACATCAGTAGAGAAGAAAGATCCAATGTAACCCTCCAAAAACAACTGTATGCAACTGTATTGAACTTTCCAAATGCCTAGCACATTAATAACAAGCCAAAAACCATAGCATGAAGAAGGTAGCACATAAGAGACTTACTAAACATATCAACAACACCACATAGTGCATTCACAAGGAGGAGCTAACTATAACTCACTCCATGCAAACGTTAGCTTCCTTCATTTCCTCAATAATTAGCTTTAACTGAATGTTCATTGTCTTCAACAGAAAGTGAACTAACTTGAAATGAATCTTAACTGTGTTTAATAGAATTTTAATTGACTTGAACTGAATGTTAATTGACTTAAACTGAATTTTAACTTACTTGAATTGAATGATAACTGACTTGAACTCAATCTTTAACTGATTACTATGTGAGGAACCTCCTGCAATACACAATGAGAATGCATGGTATAACAAAAATAATAGAGCACATAAGAGATTTTATTGATCGCAGGACACTTCGAGGGGGAAACCTCCTTTGATCATGCTCAATACAAATAACTCTTGGATACCTTCATTGTCCTCAACACTCACTTATATGCCAAGTCCAATCTAAACAACTATTACTCCCCATGAATGTGGGATAATACAACATACTAACGGGATGACTGACAAAGCATATGTGTCCAACAAAATATACTAACAAAATAAAGAGGAGGATTGACACGGGTTTTTAAAATCCCCTCCCTCTTAGAAAAGCTTTGTCCTCAAAGCTTTATTTGTGGAAACCGTTGTTGAATCTGAAGGAGTGGTTCCCATGTAGCATCCTTCGGTTGCATGTCATGCCACTGAATTAAGACCTCTGTGATGGACCAAGAGTGAAGCTAACGAGTGCGCTTATTGAGGATGGCCTTCGACTCCAAAATGATGGATCCTTCATTATTTAGTTCTGGTAAACAATTTGTGTTGTGATGTTGGTGCCAATCACTTTCTCAATACAAGAGACGTGAAATATTGGGTGAGTGCAAGAAGAAGGAGGAAGTTCTAATTTATAAGCAACATACCCAATCTTCTAAAGAATAGTATATGGCCCATAGAACTTTGAGTTTCAAGGAACAATGCTTGTGAGGATGTAGACAAAGAAAAACCATATCACCAGCTTAAAAGGTGCGCTTAAAACAGTGTTGATTGGCTTATTGTTTCATGCAGTTTCTTTCCATGTGAATATTGTCTTACAGAATGTGAAGAATCCGATCTTGCTTTTGAAGAACCATGTCAACTTCTTGAACTGGTCAATTGTTGGGGCTGTATGGAATAAGGATTGGAGGTACCTGACCATAAACTGCTTGATATGGAGTAATTTTAGATGCATTATGGTAGTAAGTATTATACCACCATTCAACGAGAGGGAGCGACTTTTCCCACTAATGTTGTTGTTCAAAGGTGAAGCAATGAAGATAAGTTTCCAAACATTTGTTGATGACTTCAGTCTGACCATTTTTTGGTTGGTGATAAATTGAACTCATATTTAGTTTGGTGCCAGTGAGGCAAAAATGACTTGTGAAAATTTCATCACGGTCTGAGACAATAGAACATGGGATTCCATAAAGATGGAATATCTCATCCATGAAAATTTGGGCAAATTAGGAGGCAGTATATGGATGGCTGAGAGAAAAAAAATGACTATATTTGGAGAGCCGATCAACCAAAACCAAGATTACGGTCTTCCCTCCAGATTTAGGGATCCCTTGAATGAATGCCATCGAAATATATTTCCAATTCCTTGCAGGGATGGGCAAAGGCTTGAGAAATATAGGAAGGAGTGCAGTTGCACCCTTGCGGCACTGAAAGGGAGCACATTCGGCAACAATCTGTTGAATTTCTCATTTCACTCCCTTCCAGAGGAAGTTACATCATGCCCACTCATACATTTTGAGGAACCCAGAGTGCCCTATTGATGGAGAAGTTTGGAATTCATAGAATACCACATGTTTAAGATCTGTGCTCTGGGGAAGCACTAGATGACCCTTGTATTTCAAAAGAACCATCCCAAGAGTAATGCGGTACAATAGAAGGGTTACTAGCCAACTGTTGGATGATTTTAGATAAAGAAGATTCATTGACATAGCCTTGTTGAACATAGTGTAACCAATTTGGAATAGGCAAATATCTTTATTATCTTGTAGTTCTCGAGGGTGTTCCTATGTGTCCATCAAAACCAATGCATCAAAAGAATACAAAAGATAAGATTAAAGTGATTATGTGTCAAATACAAGCTGCCCAAGAAATTATCTACACCAAATGTGAAGGAGGAAGAGCTCATGAAGAGCATTGACAACACTCACACATGAGATGCTTGGGGACTAGTTAATAGATGTAGGATCGTACTGAGTTTATTTTGCATGAAGAACCTGAGTATCCAATCATCCAGAGTGGCCAAAAGCAGAGACAAATACCGTTTCTATGCTTGAACGTTGATAAACAGATGGCACTAAGTGTTGAATTATCTGGAAATATCCACATGTTAAAGTTGTGCTCATGCAACAATAACGCTCATGATTTTTCAGCTACCAAAGCACTAATCCAGGTAACAATCCAATTATCACAGGTCAACATGAAATCACTAAGGAATAATTATCTACTTTATATCTACACCCGGACGATATCAACTATTCAAAATCATTCTGCTGGGAAGAAGTGATATGAGTTTAAAATTAAATGGGCAGGGAAGAATTTTCCTATTGGTATTTAGATTTGGACACATATTAGAGTTAGATTATTTCCACTAGAGAAGAAAGCATGGATCCAACTCACTTACAATCCCCTATGAAATAAAATGCATTATTTAAAGGTTTAAAGTCTGTTATTAGAATTTCTTATAGGGAAATGATCACAAATTGCATATCCCGGTTTGTACACATGGAGAACTATGGATTGGGAAGCAACTGGTAATTAATATATAGAATCCAAAAGATCCAGTGGATTTTTCTCAACACTTTCTTGATATGAAGAACAATATGTCTTGGACAAGTACGATAAGAAATATGTGGCTAAGCGTCTCTTGTCATTAGAAATTGTTTCAGATGATACCGAGAGGAGTGTAATTGTGAGATTGAAGAAAAAACGTGGCTCTTGCAGGCTTAGTATTGACTCTCTTTGTAGCTCTCAACTCACAATCAATCATCCCAAAATTCAAGGAAAAGAAGTATTTTAGTTTTATATTTGGTGGCAGAGTACCTTTTGGATAAATCAGAATTTCTAATTTGATCCTAAATTTTCAGGATAAAGATTAGTTCCATATTTTAAGGCACTTGTTTAAAATAGTGTTATTTTTAGCACATAAACGATTAGGGTTTGTTCAAGAATATCTTGTATATATATATTTTTAAGATATTAATTGAATCCGTCTGGATTATAAGTTCTAGAGTTTATGGACCAAATATTCATGTGATGATATTTTTTTATGTGCCTTTTTATGGTGAATGTTTTCTTCTTAGTAAATTTATTCAAATTGGTTGTTTTCTAATATTTCAATAAGATTAAATGTTTGAGAATATTCTTTGTTGTATTCTAATATTTGAATAAGATTAAATGTTTCAGAATTCTTCCTTGGTTTGGTTTGATGCTATGTCTCATATATTCAAAGTATTCTCACTTTTTTCCTCTAAAGATACTTTATAATTCATCTTTATTTGATGCTCTATTGTAGTGGATTGTCATCTCCAATCAACTTTCAGCTACAATAATAATTTAAGTGTCAAAGAAAGTGTCATCAATCTTGCCTTTGACAACCATAACCATGCATTAGAGAATCCATCAGATTTCTTATTATTATTCAACCAATCTTGACTCCATGCCCAATGGTACATATACTCCAAAATTACAGACCACATTATAAACCTTCCCCTTATCTACAAATATAGAGATCGTACCAAAGAAGATAGATTGCTGTTGTAGTGGTTACCTTGGGGTTTCTTTGATACAACCCAAAGAAATTCTGAGTGATAACATTTTGGCTCAATCTCCAGGGAATGAAAGTTGAACCTTTCTTTGGAGAAATGGAAAATACTAGATCTAATTTATGAAGGTCGACATAGGTTAGGCATAGGAAGGATGTATATCATTCACAAGATGACTCCACTGTCAGCAAGATCCAGAAATCAAAGTTTCACTAGTGACTCCACTGTCTCAAGATGGATTCACAATCTGCAAGGTATGCTCCTATGAATAATGCTCATGTTCCTGGCTTTCCAAATTCCCTTCCCCATATAGAATGGCAGTCATACTTTCCAAAATTTAGAGATCAGGAAGGAGATTATGCTACTCTACATTTAGTTAAGTTTCATATGCACATACTTAAACTAATAGTTGAATTTCATGAATAATTCGAAGACGTTTATGGTTACTTTGGAAGGAGAAGAAAGATCACGGTACGAAAGATTAAGACTTGCTAGTCTTTATTCCCTTGAAGATTTCTATTCAGTATTTTGCAAAAATTATAAAGAAAGCTACCCTTCTTTACTGTTGGTTGAAAACTTCTGTGGAAATATTGAAAATATTTTTCTAACACATGGGAATTAATATTGACCATGATGAACTAATGGAGGGAGAAATCAAGGAATTCCTATCCGATTTATCTAATAATCAAGAGGAAATAGGAGAGACTAGTTTCCATCGTACTCAAGAAAATATTCAGCAAACAGTGGAGCTCCCTTTGGCTGAAAATGAAACTTGTCATGATCCTTATGTAAATACTCATGTTCCCTCTCCTTAGATAGATGAAGGTCTACAGCCAGTTTTCCATATTTTGCATGATCAAAATACAATTTAGGACAACCATTTAAAGGTTTCTTCATCTCATTTTATTTGCTGAAATCTTGTCTCATGAAGATGTATATGAAAATCAGATCTCTGAAATTGTTTGCATGTAAATTCGAGGTAGTGAATTAGTTCAGGTTGTTGAATTTTCACATTTGCAAGAGGATCTAGTGGTAGGAAATGTTTCCCTTCATTCTTTTGAAAATTAAAATAATAGTCTTCAAACAAAGCTACCAAAATTTAATGAGACCAAATAGGAATTGTTTGATGAACAAGAGGATAGTCTCGATCCACATAATACGGCTATTATATTTGAATATGTTAAAAAATGTTTGGATATTTTTATCGATAAATCTGTTGTTTCCATTTTCTTTGAGGATGATCTTAACCATAACAAAATGGACTAAGGAGCAGTTATAAATGATAATTTTCCATTTCCTTTAGATCATCAAGACAAGGTGATTTTTCATGTTTTCCAAGATCCTGTGGCAAGTCTGTTGCAATCTTGAGTGAAGGAATATCTTGTGTTTTACACATGATATGGAGTCCAGTTTCGTTATAAGTTGTCATCATTTACATTTTTCTATCTGGTTAAGGAAGGTGTTAGTAGAATTCAAGTGACTAACCATCTCATTTCATGGTTGCACTGGATATTCTGTATCGCCTAATTGGGAAGCTTCTCCCATCTTCTTAGGGTAGGATGGATTGTACATAATTGTGTGTCAAACGCAAGTTGTGGAAGACATTATTTACACCAAATGTAAAGTAGGAAGATCTCACAAAGAGTTTTGACAACACTCACACATGAGATGCTTGCGGACTAGTTAATAGATGCAGGCTTGTACAGAGTTTATTTTGCATGAAGAACCCGAGTATCCGATCACCGAGAGTGGTAAAAACAAATGGATGAATACCGTTGCTATGCTCAAACATTGATAAAGAGATGGTGCTAAGTGTTGAATGATCTTGAAGTATCCACATGTTAAAGTTTTGCTTTGGAAACAATCACACTCATTATTTTTTTTAAGCTTCCAAAGCACTAATCAAGGTATCAATCCAATGATCACAAGTCAACATTAAATCACTGATGAAGAATTCTCTAGTTTAGATCTACACCCTGATGAGATCAACGATTCAAAATCATTCCACTATCATTGCACTGGGAAAGAGTGATATGAGGTTAAAATTAAATGAGAAGAGTGTAATTTTCCTGCTGGTATTTAGATCTAGACATGTGTTAGCGTTATATTCATTTCACTAGATAAGGCAGCATGGATCCAACTCACTTATGATCCGTTGTGGAATAAAATGCATTATTTAAAGGTTTCAAGTTTGTTATTAGAATTTATTATAGGGAAATGATCACAAACTGCATAACCCGATTTGTCCACATGCAGAACTATGGATTGGGAAGCTACTAGTAATAAATCTAGAGAAGTGAAAAGATCTAGTGGATTTTTTTTCAACACCTTCTTGATATGAAGAATAATATGTCTTGGAGAAGTACTATAAGCAATATGTGGCCAAGTGTCTCCTATCATAAGAAATTGTTTTAAATGATACTGAGAGGAGCATATGTTGTATTTTCACCCTCCTCCAAGGATCCTAACCTAGGTTCAGTCCTTTCTTCATAGTGCAAAAAATCCCAAGATATCGGCCCGATAGAGCAGATCTTGGTCGGCAACACCTACGATGTAGATGCAGTCTCACTCGATACGTCTCTCTCAATGGGTAACTGCCAGAACCACATTTCCACAGTTGTGTGGGGGATTTATAGTACCTCGGTCCCTTACCAAGGAGCTCAAAAAATCATGCGGGTGGATTATCTATGCTTACTTTGAACAATTATACTGTGACCTAACTTATCTTATGCAACTTATTATAACAATAACCTTTATGCAACATACTTGTATTCAAGTGATACAATGCGATTGATATACATCTATTCATTCATAAGCAGATCTATAATCATCTATACAATGCAACATTTAAACAAGTAACTCAAACATATTCAACATTCACACATATACACAAGATATAATGTGGAAACCCATCTGGACAAAAACCACAAAGGTGCTCTTCATCTAGCATGAGAAATATATTTACCTTTCATCTGTGCACAAAGCTGTAGACTATGTTCTCAATCTTCTTCTCTATATTTAAAGACTCTTTCTTCCTCTCATGCTCTCTTATCGTCTCTCTTCTTTCTTTCTACTCATATTTACTATTGATCCACACACAACTTGGATCGATTCAACCTCTCCTATACTTCTGTGCACTTAGATGTATATTCTTCAACTCATATGCACTCAACAACACTAACAAACAACAAAATATAGAGCAACTAACAATCTAACAATACAGAGCTAACAATAGAGAAGCTAACCCTCATACAAGTTGGGTTCCTTTTTTTATCGACTCTTTTACAGACTCTTTTATTGTTTGTTTCTCAGCAGACATCCTATACTTAGCCAATAGGTTATCTTTCCTATTCTAGTAACACCTAATGGTAGGCACTAACATCCTTCCTTACAAAGATACCTGCATACATTTGGTTTCCACCAGATCTAGCCAAACTCGTACCCACAATCACTATGGCTTGCCACTTTCTAACAGTTACACCTTACTATTGTTTTCTAGCCATTATGCCACTTGCATGCCTTTGCATGCATTCTGATACTATTATTCCATCACATATTCCCTTTTCGCACTCCTTCATTCTGTCACAACTTCCTCTTTTGTTGTGCATATTCCTTCTTCTTCCATCCTGACACTGCTTCTGTCATATCTCCTGTCCCTTTTTCTTTCCTGTCGCTACAGCTGTCACATCTCCTTTCTCTTCTTCTTTAGCCCTTCTCCATACTTGGGTATAATTATAAGTGAATTATTCCTTCCTTTACCTAGGCCCAATAGCCCCAAAACACTCACCCGTGGCTCGTCCCAATCCACTCAAAGCTATTCCTCCATGTCCTTCCTTGTGCTAAATTTATAGTGAAAATATTCCAAGATTTTCGCCACTTTCTCGCCGGCTTCCAAAGAACCTAGAGTAGCTAACAAAGAAGCTATACTTAGAGAAGATGATCAAGCTCTAGCCATCCGTACTAAAGGAAGAAAACAATCAAACTTCAAGAAGGGCAGTCATAAACCTTCAAAGAAGAAGTTTCAAAATAAAAGAATAAACAATCAGAAGAAAGATTGCTCAAAGTATCAATGCTATAACTGTCATAAGATAGAACACCTTGACAGAGAGTGTCCATCACCAAAGAAGAAGAAGAACAAAAGACATCATGCTCATCTATCTGATGATGAGGAATAAGATGAAAGACCTCGAAATAGACTAACAAAAGAAGAATATGTACTATTCTTTGCACTCTCTAGGTCTGTAACACCTAGAGAAGATACATGGCTTATTGATGGTGGTGCTTCAAAGCACACGATATGGAAGAAGCAAACTCTGTCAAGAATTGAAGAAAATATCTCTCCTAAAAAAGTATCATTAGGATATGACTATCAATATCCCATCAAAGGTATTGGTGAATGAAGCTACAAGATTGAATCTAGGACTTCCATGAAGATGAAGGAAGTACTATATGTACTAGGTTTGAAAAATAACCTACTTTCCATCTCAACACTAGATAAGAAAGCATATAGAGTTTCTTTTATAAATGGACAAGTACTTATGTGGTCCAAAGGAAAGACACTTGAATATGCTATGGTAATTGGTGAAGAAGAAGGAGGACTGTACAAACTCAAAGGACATCCAGAGACATCCCTTTTCCATGAGACTACTAGCTCAAGTGAACTATGGAATATGAGGATTACTTGCATCAACTACAAAGCATTTCCCTATGTGAGCAAGGTAGTAACCGAGTTACCATATCTAAAGATTGATTATGAGGGAACTTGCAAAGGATGTCAAGAGGAAAGAACATCAAGAATCCATTTCTGAAAAGTGAAACAAATACTAAAGGTACGTTGGAATCAATTCATTATGATGTATGTGGTGCTATTCCCTCCATATCATTAAGTGGATATGAATATTATGTCACATTTATTGATGACTATTCAAGAAAGACATGGATATAGTTCTTGAAGAACAAGAGTGAAGTGTTTGGGAAATTCAAGAAATTCAAAGCCTTTATAGAGAACCATTCAAAAATAAGAATCAAGACACTGAGATTAGATAATGGTGGAGAGTATACTTCAAAATAATTTGAAGCATTCTACAAGGAGACTAGAATCAAGAGGGAACTAACCACTCCCGACAATCCTCAACAGAATGGTGTTGTAGAAATAAAAGAATAGAATCATTATGGAAATAATGAAGACAATGATTCATGACCAAGACCTCCCCATGCACCTATGGGATGAAGCAACAAGAACAACCATATATGTGCAAATTAGATTGTCTCATAGTGCTCTAGGATTAAAGACTCCCGAATAAATGTATACATGAAATAAACCTGAAGTGAGCCATCTTAAGATATTTTTCTGTCTAGTTGATGTACATATTTTGAAAGAGAAAAGAACCAAGTTGGATCCTTCTGGAAAGAAGGGGATATTTGTTGGATACTGTGAAGTCTCCAAATCCTTCAGGATATACATTTCAATATTCCATCATATCGATATTAGTAGGGATGTAACATTTTATGAAGAGACAACTCTTAAGAAATACATAAGGTTTTAGCTTGAAGAAGTACATGAAGAGGATGTACCTTCTAGAATGATAGAAGCCGAACCCTCTCCTGAAATAGTAGCATCTGAAGATCATGATATGATAAACCTCAAGAATGCCCTAATATTGATATATATCGAAAGAGAAAACCTTCTTGGGTAAGATAAATCATACAAAAAGCAGAGAAATATGGAGCTCCAAGAGGATCTACAAGAACAAGCAAAAGATCAAAACCATACTCCAGTTATGTAGCTTTGATGTGTGACCTTGTAGATCAATAACCCACTAGCTACGACAAAGATGCACAGAAGAAAGAGTGGGTGGAAGCAATGACGAAAGAATACCCATCAATAATGAAGAATGATGTTTGGGACATAGTACCCAAACCATAAAAAAAGAGTGTGGTATTTTTGAAATGGATCCACAATATAAAATGTGCTGCTGATGGAAGTATTGAAAAATACAAAGCAAGATTTGTGGCTAGAGGGTTCTCTCAGAAAGAGGGGATTGATTATGAAGAGGCACTTGCTCCAGTAGCAAGGTACACTTCCATTAGAACCATCGTGGCACTTGCTTCCATGATGAAGTGGGATATACACCAAATGGATGTAAAGACAAAATTCTTGAATGATCTGATTGAGGAAGAGGTTTACATCGAACAACAACAAGGATTTGAGTTCAAAGACAGAGTGACTCATGCATGTAAGTTGAAAAATGATCTGTATGGACTAAAGCAAGCTCCTAGAGCTTTGTATGGTAGAATGGATAGATTATTGACAAGATTGAGATTTACCAAAAGTAAAGTTGATACTAACCTTTAGATGAAGATTATGGATGATGAATCTGTCATACTATTACTATATGTGGATGATATATTTCTAACTGGAAATGGGAAACATATCACATAAAGAAAGAAGAATCTAGCCAAATAATTCGAGATGAAAGATCTTGGATTGATGCATTATTTCCTCAGACTAGAAATGTGGACGAGCCTAGAAGGAATCTTTTTGAACCAAGGAAAGTATGTAGTAGAAATCTTGAAAATATTTGATATGTTGGATTGTAAATCCATGGCCACACCTATGGAAACCAACATGAATTTGTTCTCTGATGAATCATCAGAGTTAGTGGATATGACTCAGTATGTACAAATAGATTATTGGGTTATTGATGTATCTGACAAATAGAAGGCTAGATATATGCTTTGTTGTGAACACCTTAAGTCAATATCTAGTTAAACCTAGCTGGGTTCACTTGATAGCTGCAAAGTATTTGATGAGGTAGCTAAAAGGTACAATAGATTTGGGACATTATTGTGGTAGAGATCATGGATACAGATTGTATGGATATACAAATTTAGATTGGGTAGGAAGTGTTGTAGATAGAAAGAGCACCTCAAGTGGATGCTATTATCTGGAATCTGCCATGATCTCATGGTTTAGTAAGAAACAATCCAATGTTTCTCTCAGCACAGGTGAAGCAAAGTGCATAACAACTTTCTTTAATAGTTGTGAAGCGATGTGGCTTTAGAAATTGATGTCAGGTCTATTTGACATGGAGTTGGATACCACAGTGATTCTTTGTGACAATCAGAGTTGCATAAAGATAACATAGAATCCAGTGTCCCGTGATAAATCAAAGCACATAGAAATCTGATACTTCTATATAAGGGATATGGTACAAAAGAGAGTTATAAAGCTCTAGTATGTGATTACTGATGAGAAAGTTGTTGATGTGCTAACCAAGCATTTATCTTGAGTAAAGTTTGAATATTTTCATGACAAGTTTGGTGTAGTTCGAAAAGACTTTCCTTGCAAGGAGGAACAATCATGATACTACAAAATTTCCTTTCAAGAAGGAATGACGAATATATGGACTCTCTTCAGAAAGGAAGAAAAGGTCGAAGATATAGACTCCCATCGGAAAGGAAGAACAAGTCGAAGATATGAACCCTCCTTGGACAAAGGGGGAGAAGGTTGATGATATGGATCCTCCCCAGAAAGGGGGAGTGATGATAATACTGTCATTGATGATAGTGAAGCTCTAGTATGAAAGAGGCCAAGTACGCCTGAAGATGCTGATAAGGTTTGACATTCACTTGTGGATGATATTATCCTCCCTTGAGGATGGTATTGTAGGAAATATCACTCTATTCCTGAGAGTGGTCCTTACTAGATAAGGATGGACCTACAGACGTTACTCTCACATGGAGAGTACCCACATTCATTTGTGGATACTGTAGAATAAAACTCGCTTAGGAGTGGTCCTAATTTTGAAGCTGAGCATTCTCTACGATGAGTCCTTACACTACAACAAAACCTTGGGCTTATCATCACTTTTAGCTTCCTTTTTAGTGTCCACTACCACTTTTAGTGTAATTTTCATCATTTTTTGGACAAAGTGGACACTTTTCCATGGGATGGCGCTTTTAATGGCGTTATTTGCGTCTCTTTTTAAAAGTTGGAACTATTTTGGATGCTAATTAGCATCCGAATTAGCATCCCAATTGTCGTCCCTTTTTAAAACTTAACGTTATTTTGGACGCTAATTAGCATCCCAATTAATGTCCCAATTAGCGTCCCAATTAGCATCCCAATTAGCATCACAATTATCATTTCAATTAGCATCCTAATTAACGTCCCAATTAGCATCCTGATTAGCATCCCATATAATGCCCAGAATAACCTCCAATTTTTTTTTTGAATAGCATAACACCATAAATTAATCCAGGGTTAGCGACAGGAATTGCACCATGAATTTCGATAGGAAAAACATCCAACATAGCACTAAGTATAGAGCCAGGGATTGCACCTATAAAACATCCAACATAGCATCAGGTATAAATCTAGGCATAGCACCTAGAATAATGCCTGAAATTTTGAAAGGAATAGAGCTAGGAATTGCACTAGGTTTAGATCTAGGAATTGTGTTCGAAAAATGTCAGACATAACGTCAGATATATCAATGTCAATGTCAAAGATCATGATTCACGTGATAGTACTTTTGGATATTGATTTATCATAGTAGCGCCTAAATGATCGTAATCATGCCACTTTTGGATCTTGATTAATCTTAATGAGGGGTAAATTACCTCAATGTCACCTAAATTGCTCTAATGGCATTTGAGTGTCCCCAACAACATTTGATAGACCCTAATTGCATCTGATTGGCCCTAATAACACGACGATGATGCATTACAATAATTATGATGGAGCTTATGGATATGATTTGGTAAGTATAAGAATATATCATCCATTCTCGAGAGGTAGTAGGGCTCCTTTCTCATTATTATCGCAATCAAATTGATGATGACTACGACAAATACAATGATGTTGACTTATTGTATGATGATGACGACTATGTGGATGTCAATGATGATTATGCATGTGGTAGCACTTTTGGATCCTAATTGAATCTAATGACACCTAAATGTATGTAACAACATCTAAACAACCCTATTATCATCAAAATGACTTTAACGACATATAAATGACCTTAACAATTATATGACATGAATCCTAATGGTGATGAGTGATTAAGAACACTAATGGCATATGAGTGACCATAATGACAATGATGAAGATGATTTTGTTGATGATGTACTTAATGCTGACGACGATGATGATAATGAGGATGATTATCAATATGATGTTGATGTACCATATGGCATTGATGATGATGATGATTATGCAACGTCAATGTCCACGATGATGATGCATGTCATAATACTTCTGGATACTGCAGGACTTGAGATATTGAATTTAATAACAAGTAATAGAGGTTGTTAGGTGTTGACCATAAAATTATTGTTAGTCATTTGGATTTACATTGACTAATAAGGCCATTGGTTTTAGTAGTTCCCCCACCCCCCACCCCTACACCCCCCTTGGAGAAAGATAGTATTGCAAGACCATGTTGTAAAGGAAAGTGTCCTATGGCTAGGGTTTAAGAGTCCATCAACATACTGGGGTTGAAAGGTGGATGCAAATGGTTCTGCAAGTAAATACAAGCAAAGATCAGAGATGAGAAAGGTCCACACCTGACTAACTGAAGGCTGGTCCAAGCTTTCTCTTCAATCCTCTTCTTGCTCCTCTTGCTCCAAGAGACTTGAAAAACGAATTATACCTTCCTCAAACCAATATGACCACATATAAAGCAATGATAATAAAATAAACATGAACTAATGATCTGAATAACATCATCATATGATCATAAACAGATATTCAATCACACATTGAACAATGATTTGGGAAGAAGAAGGACGTCACATATTTATTAATCTTGAAAACAAGTACAAGTATACCTTCTCTCCAAGTTCAGCACCTCACGAAACCTTGATCTGGTTCTGCTGCTTCTCTTCTCCAAGGAACTCAGCCTCCAAGATCTGCAACACAAGGAGAATGCTTCTAGGGCAAAGGTGTGGGCAAAGAGAGCTCCAAATCCTCCAGCATAATAATGTAAAGATTCAATTCTCCTCTCATGGACCTCCCTACCCCTATTTATATGCTTAAGGAAGAGTTAGGGGCGAAGAAAAAGTAGTTACAACTGAAGGAGCCAGTTGCATAACTGCCCAAACTACCCGAAATTCAAAAGACGTGTTTTTTAACGTTTTAAGATGCATACGCGGGTTGCTGAATACAACAGTCACATACACGAAAAATAAACATGGGTTGCTAATACAGAAATTCACATATATAAGCAACTCGTGTACGTACACAGGTATCATAGAGAGCAACTTGCGTATGTACGCGGGCATTATAGAGAGCAAGTCGCATATAGACAAAAAACTCATTTTAAGGGTATTTCTAGGCATTTTCAGGCTTTGGTGTCTTCTGGAAAGTTTTAGCTAACAGAAATATATTTCCAACGATGTAGAGATGAGGTCAAATGGAGTTACAAAACTCAAGATATGGGTCCTCCAAGATAGGTGTTGTTTCAGTGACTTTCATGAAGTGCCGTCATGAAAGTGTCAACATGCGAGGAAATCATGGGAAAGTGGTCACAAGTAGAGATGTGTCATTTTAAGTTATAACAGATTCCCCCTAATGTGTGAGGTTAGAGGGGAAGATGATAGCCTAAATACATTATAAAGGAAACAGCTGAGTATGGAGAGAGCAGAGAATCCAAGATCAAAAGGCTCGAACAAAGGTACCTGAAAGAGAGATAAATGTTAGAAAAACTGATCTCTGGGACATACAAGTCCATATACAAGACATCACCATAAAGATACAGGCAGATCCAACATATGTATAACTAATGAAACTATCATGGTCGCTCAATATGCAAAAAGGTGCCATATCAAATCTAAAGGAGCCATGGCCACAAATGAACTAGGTGGATCCATACTCAACAATTGATCATAGCCACAAAAATACAAGGTGGATCTATGTCTCAGCAAAATGTCATAGAAAATATAACAAGGTCTTGCGCAACTTGGGCAATAGCAAAATTATGATGCTACTATCGGCCCAAGGTCTTCAATCCAAATCGCCCAAAAAAGGTACGAATCCTAACCATGCGAATAAAAGAGCTGAAGTCGAACATGGAGGAAACCTTTTGATTACCGGTCAATAATGAGAACCGTTAACAAACGCAAGGGAAACCACCATTAATGAAAATGGTCCCCAAGGTACCTAGTACATTCTAACAAGTGTGATTACAAGGACTTGAAGTCGAACACTTGAAGAATCCATCGAGTAGGAGACATTAAGGTATTCCCACTACCCAATAGCGAGGGAAAATTCCACTGATGACAACAATCCCCAAGGTACTGTCATAAAACTCTAAATCTCATTCCCAGAGCAAGATGTGTTGCAGTCAATAGGAAGAGATCCGTTGGAAGGAAGGCATTAAGGAATCCTTCATCATCCAACACGAGGTAAGTCAAAGACTAATTGGATCTGGAATTGGTACTGAATTTCACAAAAAGGAATGCTGAAGACATGCTGTAATGAACTGATACCAAGGAATGGCCGACACAAAGGTCAAGGCAACTGCAGAAATGGCTGACAAAGGTTTAATCCTTGAACAGTGAGCACGACACAAAAGTGACTTAGGCAGCTTTTGACACAAAAAGGAACAACAAAACAAATCTACAATGTAGGAGACATTGACAGATTCCCCATATAATTGGAAAAGAGACCAACTGGAGGAGTAAGAAAACTCTGAATCAGGATAAGGTCAAAATACTAGGACCCAACTGTTGATAGACTCAAAAGTGGTGCTTTGTTCAGGGAAACAAGACTTGCTGCCATGATGTAAAAAACTTGTGAATGAAATTCCTTTCCCCTCTTTCTTGTAAAGGTTTAACGAGTCCAAGAAAGCAAACTCGGGACCATCTTCATTTTTGGAAAGCTCAAAGAAAAGAAAGAAGAATGCTTGATAAAGCACTGATTTGTGGATTTTATGAGCCCTAAATAGTACATGCTCGATGGTGTTTTCATAGTTTAGAGAGTCTGAAAACTCCAAAGAAGACTCCAGGGGGGTCCTTTTTCATACAAATTAGTCTCCTGAGGCCAAAAAAGTATAAAACATACCAAAGAAGAACTCTCTTAACTTCCAAAGAAGAAAATGCACACCTTTTTCGTACTTAGTTAGGAAGGTACGAAAAAGGTTAAATTACCACCTACCCAACGCTCCTTCAAAAGCAGCATATAGCCTGATTTTTACGAGTGTGAAGGAAGGCAATATCACTCGAAAAGATCCATTTGATTACGAGAAATGGGCCCTACAACAATAAACTCGATGCTTTGTTCTTTAGGGTTTAACGAGCATGACAAAGACATAAAGTACACTCAGAATCTTTTTCATGTTTTGGTCCAGAGCACAAAAAAGAGAAAACTAAGCTCATACCAGGGGTTCCTTTTGCGTAAGTTTAGTCCCTCAGGTCCGGAAAAGAGATAAACCTATGCCTGAGAATACTCTTCTCAATTCAAAAGAAAAGAGAGTCTTCCTTTCTCGTATTATTCCACATGGTCTGAGAAAGAGATAACCTACCACCAATGCGGATGCCCATGCACATATTCTTAACGAGCCTAAATGGACAAGTTTACTCAGCAGCCAAGTCTATTTTGAGGAGTCAGAATTGGGCCTAAAGAAACTCAAAATCTTTCCCGTGAAGTTTTAACGAGTCCAAAAAAGCCAACTCGTAGCCTCCTTACTGTTTTTAATGAGCTCGAAGGAGAGCAAAATGAATGCTCTAAATGCAAGGAGACGAGTGTCACAGGTAGGTGAAACTAGTTCCAAGCGCAAGGAACAAACCTATGCGTAATGCAAGGAAAGCGAGAAAGATAAGGACACTCAGGGAATGTCTTCTCAAGGTAAAGGGTGTCAAGTTGCAAAGGAAAAATGATACAAGGATTAACGACGATGAGAACAAAGATGAGGGCTTATACAACGAGCTAAAAGCGTGGAAGCCGGCATCAGGCTCAAAAGCGTGAGCAGGGCACATGCAAATGCATTTACAGCTTGAACAAGAAGAAAAGGCCAGTAAACAGTTGTGAATTGAACTAAGAATCCTGTCTCCAAGAAACAACAACATCAGGACCATATTTAGAAGAAAAGTTCCGATGCGAGTCACTTTGGTAGAAACACATGTGACTTTGCTATCTTCTATAAAAGGTAAAGGCAAGGCAGAATCAACCCAAGAAGATTCTATAGAACCAAGGCTCAAGGATTTATAATTAGTGATATCAACCTCAGAAGGAGAGCAAAAATCAACAAGGGATATAGAGTCTGCAGGAACAAACTCAGTATCACAGGAGTTGAAAAATTCATAAGAAAAATCAAACTCGTCAGGATCATTGACTTCCTATTCGAAGGGAGAGTCCAAAAACTCAACAAGACCAACATAAGAAGAAAGGTCAGGCTTACTAGGAAAATCAGGGTTAGACTTAGTCACAACTGAACCAACATCCAAAAGAAGATCAGACTATATCAAAAACTCTAGGAAGACTTCATCCGAAGGAAGGAGATCATCCAAGATAGGACACATGTCTAAAATTTCACATGGATTAACAGAGTGGAGAGCAGGCTCTATAGTCTGTATAGGATGACTCACCAGGTCAACTACTGGGACCAAGTCCCGAGAAGGTAAGCATGAAAACAGAGGCTGCTTCTCAGTAGCAATTGAATGCAAAGGACATGAGGCCACATAGCTCACCTGTGGCGGGGTAGTGTCTATAGAAACACTGGGAATCAATAAAAGAAAGACCTGGTCTCTAGTTGGGTCAGGAGAAGGATCAAGAAAATCCAACTGATCAATAGTGACAATTTATTCACCGTGATTAAAGCACATCACACGAAAAAATGTTGACACCACAGATTGCATGGCATAGACATAATCATGTCCAAGGAGCATATTGAAGTCCAAGGGGTCTTCTATCACCATGAAGTCAACTAAGATGGTCTTCCCACCCAAAGTAACAGGTGTTTGAGCAAGAATTCCCAAGGCTATACAAGTTCTTCTATCAAATGCTAGTAACTGACTGGAAGTCGATACAAGGTTGGGAGATCCCATACCTCACCAAGCACGAGCAGACAAAATACTAACTGAGGATCCTTCATCAACAATACAACGAGCAATCGTGTAAGGTTCAAGTTTGACCTTTATCTAGAAAGGTGCATCAGAAGGAAGGCGCGGCTCAACTAGGCTATCCCAATCAAAGGAAGCAATCTGAGAGCTTGGTGGGGGTTGATCTGAAGCGAGTTCAGTGCCCCCTTGTTCAGTAAGTTCTGAACTGGTAGTGAAGAAAATGTGACTAGTAGACACTTCACTCTCCAAAGGAAGAGTGGGATTGATCGATACTGAATTCGATTCAAGTGCTTCATGAAAGTCACTCTCTGAAGGGAGAGTGGTATTGACCAAAGATGACATTGGTTCAATCACATCAGGATCACTCTCCGAAAGAAGAGTGGGATCAACCAAATCTGAGATTGGTTTGACCACTTTATCAACCAAAGTTTGAGTAGGTTGAGAAACTATAGGTTGTTCAGGAGAAGGAAATTCTTGAGTCTCGGACCACACTCTTCACACCTCTGCGATAGTAGGGCACTGGTGAGTAAGATGATCTCCCTCGCATAGCTTACAAGGGAACTTAATTTTTCACTTCGAATGACCAGTTTTCTCAACGGTGTCAACATGACTAGTAGTGGATGACTGTTTGCTCTCAACATGACCTATAGAGGTTGATATTTTTCCCCCAACATGAACTACAGAGGCTAGGTGACTGGGTCCAACCTGACTAAGAGAGGTTGGTTGTTGAAAAGCTTCAGAATGTTCAAAAATGGGATGACCATGAAACCAAACTCTTCGCACCTTCGTGATAGAGGGGCATTTATAAGTAAGGTGATCACCCTCACAAAGCTTACAAGGAAACTTGGGCTTGTGTTTTGAACAGGTAGTCTTTTCAACGGTGTCAACATGACTCGCAGTGGCTAACGAATTGTCTTCAGCATGAACCACAGAGGCTGAGAGACTGCCCCCAGCATGACTTGCAGAGGCTGAGAGACTGCCCCCAGCATGACTTGCAGAGGCTGAGAGACTGCCCCCAGCATGACTTGCAAAGGATGAGAGACTGGGTCCAACATGACTTGTAGAGGTTGGACGGGCACCATCAACATGAACAACAGAGGCTGAGTGGTTAGGATCAACATGCTTTGCAGCAATTGAGTGTGTGCCCCTAGCATGAACCACAGAGGCTGGGTGGATGGATCCAACATGACTTGTAGAGGTTGGATGGGGAGGTTCAACTTGAACAACAGAGGTTGAACGGGTGCCCTCAGTATGAACTACAGAGGCTGAGTGATTAGATCCGACGTGACCTGGAAAGGTTGAAAGGATCTCACCAGCATGATCAACAGAGGCTGGATGGTGAAGACCAACTTGACTTGCAGAGGTTGAGTGCTTAGATCCAACATGACCTACAGAGGTTGGATAGGTGCCCCCAGCATGAACCACAGAGGCTGGGTGGTGAGGTTCAACCTAAACTGCAGAGGTTGGATGGGGAGGTTCAACCTGCTAACAGAGGTTGAATGGGTGCCCCCTTGCTTATGTGCCTTCTTCCTATTCCTCCTTCTTTTACTCCTTTTAGACTGTCGGTTACTAGTATTAGTACTTTCACTGCATGAGGTAGAAGGAGGAGGAGAATCAACTACAGGTGAAGGGGAAGTAGTGTTTTGATGCTCTTGATATAAGGAGCTTACTTGACAAGCACCAAGATCATTCAGGACGGTTGGAGTGGAAAACAACCACACTGGTAGCCCTAGGGTGAATCCAGGAAGATTCAGGGTGGCCATCAAAGGAACACCAACATTCCCCGTGAGAGGAACAATACAAGGAGTTCCCAGCATGGGGATCTCTTGGTTGGTGTTCGAAGGGGTGTTAGCCATAGTTTCAAACTAGGAGACAAAGTCTGAGGTTGATAGGCAAACAAAATTACAAAGCACACACCTAAAGGCACACTAAGTACAGACAAACCACACAGCACTCACTAAAAATTCCTAAAGCCAAACAGACAAACAGGTATAAGATATACTTTCCAGAAGAAAGCTGAGAGATAGTTACTTGGCGTCCCTGTAGATGTTCTTAGGCACAAGTCGAAGAATCCCCACCACCCTCCCACACTTTCTACCAGGGTTACCTTCCAAGTCCGTCCAAGGTCAACCGGAAATAGCCTTCCGGTGTACCTATGTATGAACCCTAGATGTCAAAGAGACTAAAGGCTACCTTAACTATATTGACAATCTGGGGGGACAGTCGCAAGATTGATTCATAAGCATGGGTAGGGTAGCTGAGCCCGAAACCCTATCTAAGACAGAATCCCTAGATGCGTAAAAACCCTGGTCTACGCTTTGACAAGGAATCAGAGGGTTATCTCCTCAGTCCAAGTCTCCACGCGGCCTCATGCTTAACTACCGTTTGAGAGGAGCTTCCCAAATACAATCAATGTAGAAAAGGGTTTACCTAGTGATTGGCCAGCTACGTATCAAATTTAAACACTTGTGGAGAGTTGAAACTCCCTAATCCACAAGTCTAGCCTGAGCTAGTTGGTGTATGACCCTATAAAATAAAACTTACTAATAATTTTTAAATTATATCGTTTATTTTAAGGGTTTTTTTTTAGTCAAAGGGTAAATGGCGTGAAACTTATGTGGTTTTTTGACTCAAAGTTGAAACAAAATGACTAAGCAAAGAGATATGAAATGCAAAAAGAAAAACTATTCTCTTTATTTTTTTCAAATAGAAACTTGAAATCCACAAAAGAACAAATTCTTTTTTATATTTAATTTTTTCAAAAACAATGATATGCCATGCAATCTAGACTAAAAACCTAATCTACATGCATATAAAGCAAACATGTGTTTTTGTCTTTTTCTTTTATAAATGCAAAAGGAAAACAGCCTATCAACTAATGCAAGCAAGTAATGTAAGCAAAGCAAATAGACAACTACTCTACACCCCACAAACAAACCCTAGGTTTCCCTAAAGTTGAATATAACCTCTCTTGAAAAGAAGGCTTACAAAGATAAACAAGCCAACTACTTTGGAATGAAGAGAATAAGCAATAAGACTGACATAAACAAAGGTCAAGAAGTCCCAAGTATCAATCTAAACCTACAAACAAAGGCTACTCAGTACCTTGTCCAACAAGGTCAAGCCAAAGAAGGAGGTGGGGGGGGGGCAAGCAGCAAAAACAAGTATATGTTCTTTTTATTTTTCTTTTATAAATGAAAAATAAAACATACCTACAAACAAAAGTATGCAGATAACAAGAACAAAGCAAAAGGACCTCTACTATACAACCACCAAACAAACTCTAGAATGAACTAAAGTCAGTATAAACCCTACTTGGAAGGAAGGCTTGCATAAAAGACAAGTCAACTACTTTGGCATGGTGAAGTTAACCAACAAATGGAGAAGGAAACAAACACCAACAAGCTTCTGAACTCAGACAAAGATCACTAACAGAGGCTGACCAACAACATAAGCCAAAAATCATGCCAAGCAAAGGAGGTGGGGAAAAGAGCAAAGAACAAAACCTAATGCTATAAAAAGGCTTACCACATAGATAAAGAACAACCAAAAGGGATGGCACTAACTTCCTGGAGTCATGCACCTGCAGAGGACACCAATAGACCTACCAAACAGCCCACAACAGTAAAAAGAACAACAAAAAATGAGGAAAAACACTGTTTTAGGGGCACACGCGGGTTGTACTATTGACAGGTCGCGTGTCATACGCAGGTTGCCAATAAAGCAAGTCACGTGTACAAGCACACATGGGTTGTATAAATGACAAGTCATGTATCATATGCGGGTTGACAGTATAGGCAGTCGTGTGTACCAAACCAGACATGCGACTGTTCAGTCTGCAAGTCGTGTACGGGTGGAAAAAATCCCCAAAAAAAGGTCAAACAATGCCTTAGGGAGGCAGGGGAGGTGTTCTATCAGACTTATAAAGTGTTCCTAAGTGGCAAGAAGGACCTGAAACAATGCAAAACACTGAAAGAAATAAATAGAAACCCCAAACAAACAAGGCTCTCCCTAGCGGAGTCGCCAGTTCTGTTGTAAAGGAAAGTGTCCTATGGCTAGGGTTTAAGAGGCCATCAACATACTGGGGTTGAAAGGTGGATGCAAATGGTTCTGCAAGTAAATACAAGCAAGATCAGAGATGAGAAAGGTCCACACTTGACTAACTGAAGGCTGGTCCAAGCTTTCTCTTCAATCCTCTTCTTTCTCCTCTTGCTCCAAGAGACCTGCAAAACAAATTATACCTTCCTCAAACCAATATGACCACATATAAAGCAATGATAATAAAATAAACATGAACTAATGATCTGAATAACATCATCATATGATCATAAATAGAGATTCAATCACACATTGAACAACGATTTGGGAAGAAGAAGGACATCACATCTTTATTAATCTTGAAAACAAGTACAAGTGTACCTTCTCTCCAAGTTCGGCACCTCATGAAACCTTGATTTGGTTCTACTGCTTCTCTTCTCCAAGGAACTCAGCCTCCAAGATCTGCAACACAAGGAGAATGCTTCTAGGGCAAAGGTGTGGGCAAAGAGAGCTCCAAATCCTCCAGCATAACAATGCAAATATTCAAGTCTCCTCTCATGGACCTCCCTACCTCTATTTATATGCTTAAGGAAGAGTTAGGGGCGAAGACAAAGTAGTTACAACTGAAGAAGTTAGTTGCATAACTACCCAAAATTCAAAAGACGTGTTTTTTGACATTTTAAGATGGGTACGCGGGTTGTTGAATACAACAGTCGTGTACACAAAAAATAAATGCAGGTTTCTAATACATAAAGTCACGTATATAAGAAACTCGTGTACGTGCGTGGGTATCATAGAGAGCAACTCGCGTACATACGCGGGTATTATAGAGAGAAACTCGTGTATAGACAAAACAAAACTCATTTTAAGGATATTTGTAGGCATTTTCAGGCTTTGGTGTCTTCTGGAAAGTTTTAGCCAACATAAATATATTTCCAATGGTGTAGAAATGAGGTCAAACAGAGTTACAAAACTCAATATATGGGTCCTCCAAGATAGGTGTTTTTTCAGTGACATTCAATGAGTTTCATGAAGTGCCGTCATGGAAGTGTCGACATGCGAGGAAATCATGGGAAAGTGGTCACAGGTAGAGATGTGTAATTTTGAGCTATAATAGACCACGTATCATGGTGCTACCCAAATGTCACCATATAAGGTTGTTTTGGACAACCCCCCCATCCATACCCTCATTTTTACGAAGAACATCCAAGGCACAAGAAGTGGATATCAATCTTAACACAAAAGCTAACTTTATTTGTACACTTAAGGACATTTTTGTCTTGGTTTAAAATGGAATGAAGCAACAAGCATTTCAATAATGCTCATATTTTTCTTTGAAGAAGTCGATCAAATGTTTTTACATCTTTGGGCTTATAAGCGCAAATCTCTCAAGGAAAAAAGCAATTAGTTTCTCAAGTTTTATGGCACCTATCCAATCTTCTAGCATTACGCTACACTATTGACCAATGTTTGATTCCCATGGAATTTATTTTACATAGTAAAAGAGTGATTGAAAACATAGAGGTAAATTCCCAACTTATAACACTAGAAGATGGGCATTCACATGGACACACAAACACACACACATTGCATATCTAATCTTGTCTATACGCACTCTTCGAGAGTGACTTTTACTTGGCACTTTAAGTTAATCGCAAAGGCTTTTAAAGATATGGGTTGAACTTATAACACCAAGACACAATGACTTGTGCAGAGAATGGATGATGTATTTTATTGGGGGTGAATTTCAAAGATACTCTTCTTTTTCTAATGACGTGTGTCTTATTACTAGATGCACCTTTTAGATGATTTATTTTGGCTATAGGAGTAGATGCAATCTCGTGTAGAGGAGATATCAGTAATTCTAGTATGTCAACAATCCAAGTTCACTTTAAAACACACTTTGGATTTCCTTTACGTAGGTAATGCAATGACTAGAGATGAGGGTTATTTTAAAGTTCGACAAGTATTTTTTTTTCCTCCATATGAAGGTACATTTCAAGTCCATAGGATTCAAGTGGTCATAGATGCTAGAAGACTAGCATCAGATGCTTTTACAACTTTATTAGTGAAGGGCGTTTTCATGAATCTCAGCAGCCCATTCATAGTATTAGAATGGTACCCATTCATAATTTTGGCATTCTCCAGCTCAATTTCCCATACATGGTCATATAAATTGTACATTTTCAAATCCCCCTGTCAAATTATATCCTTTATCATTTCAGAAACTTTTGCGAACGTTAAGTAAATTCAACTGAATCGAATTGCTTACCATGATTTTGATTTCATGTTTTCCCTCCAGATGAGTAAGAAATTGATACAGACATTGTAATAGCACATCAAACTCTTTAAATGTTCAGTCGTTTATCCTAAAATTTTTAACAAAGTTGATGCCATATTAACCCCATACAATTCTCTTCTATTTGAAATATAGCTGTAATCATATTCATTCCCTTATCTTTAAAACCTAGCTCTAAAACATGTAGTGTTACTCACTTTTAAGCGAGTTCTTTGAGGATAAATTAAAGGACAAATCGTATATTAAAGAAAAATGTAGCCCCTTGGATCTTTCTCCTGTACGTTCTTGAAATATAAATAATATCAAAATCCGATAAATGTCCCATTAAAAAAAATTAATCTCCATGAAAAAAAAAACATGAACAAAAAGTACAATCTTCAAGTTATATAAGAACAAAAAGTAGAGCTAGCGGCATAATTCCCAAAACTAAAAAACTCTGAGAACCAAACCTTCTAAATCTTCCCATTCTTCTATGGCATCATGATTTACCTTTCTTCAATACTGTTAATCATCTAGAATTGTACAAAAAATGAAGGGGAATTAGTGCAAGAGGAGATCAATTCTCCCCCTTTGTATTATACTGATCGATCCAATATGCATTCCTAGAGCCTATTTTGAGAGCCTATCAACAACTGTATTGTTCTCTCAGTAGACATCATGATAGTAATAATAATAAGATAACATTCAAATGGCACATGACACATTTATTTTTCTAGGAAAAATCACCATTTTTATTCGAGAAGATGAGAAATTACATTCCTAATCTGCTGCTGCTCTTTCAAAGCATTAAAAAAAAATTCTTTATCAGCTTCCTCCAAAAACAGACTCCTAATACATCTTTAGCTTGATGGTTGTGTATTAAAAGAGCACAGAGACAACCCCTTAACTATCTTGTCTTCAGTCCCATACATTTCTATAATGGTACTATGTCTTTATTTCCGATAGAAAATAGAAAGATCAATTTTTAACTGGCATTATGGCCTAGAACTTTAAATAGATTTCGATGATCATATCTATAGAAGTCTCCTTAAATAATGGATTCCGAGACATAATTTCTCCAACAGAGTTGGGGGAAAGACGAAGAAGCGATGAAAAGGAGATGGATAAAAGACACAGGCCATAAAGAGGTTGCAGTCACAGCAAAGGGCAGCTTTGAACAAAGTATGTACATTGTAGAACCTTGGCACCTTGGTATTTAATTATAGTTTTTATAGACTTTTTATATGACCTTGGCATATAATTATATCTACTAATTTTATTTTATTATTTAAAAAAAACATTTAGTTTTCTTTCAAATTTTAATTTTATGTGTTTAAACAACTTAAACAAAAACATTCATAAATTATTATAATTATAATAAATTAAAAATATATATTCATAAATCACTATATTTTGAATTAAAAAATTAAAAAAAATCAATATATAACAAATATTTGAAATTGTGTTTTATTGTGGATGTGTGCACCCCATTTTATAAAAAATATGGTATAAATTCAACTATTTTTATCAATTTTTTATCCCAATCAAATTCAATTCAAATTAGAAATGGATTGTTGTTAGAATTATTAATCTACCTACTAAATTGGAATTTTGGCTATAAAGGTTTGTTTTTAACCCTTTAAAAAAACATTAAAAAAACCAAAAAAACATTCAAATTAAAAAAAACCCTCTAATCGTACTAAAAACTTATCTTCTTAGCTTTCGTCATGTAAATGTTAGAACCATACAGCTAACTTGTATTGAACAAAACCTGCGAGACCAAAACAATTTCCCATCTTCCTATACCAAAGTTGAGAAATCTTAACCTTAGCGGTTTGTTCTAACAACAGTTACTCACTTCCATTAAACCCTCGATACCAAGCTCCCATTTTTCATTGGTTTTATCATACGTGCCCACATCGGAATCCACTTGGTACCTTTGAAGTGACTGGAACCTTGTCAGTCTCTCTTTGTTTTTTTTCAGCTGCCAGGTATGTTTTTCTCTGTTTATTTTGTTTACTCATCCTACATTCAGCTTGTCTGCGAATTGTTTGAAAAAAATTATCAATAGATTATAGTAGTAGCCACAGGCCAAATTCTATTATATGTTCCCCATTTCTGGTAAAACCCTCCTCTGGATCATCGTTACACACCTTTATTTTTCAAGGATTTGGCATCTATGAGTGCGGTTTGTCGAAGTTCCTCTTATGGTAGAGACACCCACTATTTGTTTTTATTTTAAAAGTTCATATATTCGGTATTCCAACTAGCTGTTAGTCAAAATTCTCTGCATTTTAGCCATACCTTGTTGAGATCATATTTATTGAGATCAGATTTATGTCAATTTGAGATCAGATTTATGTCAATTTTGATTGCTCTCTTCAACTTGTAATAAAAATTCCTTTGATTTGAAACTGTAGGGAATTTTGCAATTGGTATATAGAAATTAGCAAATTGACAAGTTAAAAAAGAAAGATCTCTGTAGTAACAATGGTCAAGGTTAAATAAAATATGATTCCAATCAGAGCAAACCTAGGTTGTGTATTCAGTAACTACTTAGACTATTCTTATAAAGTTTGAGCAACCTCTTTTCCACAATTAATAAATAATAGAGTTGAGTTGACATAGCAAAATCTGGATGTTAGTTGTATAAGAACACTCAACTAGAGGTATTGTGGATAATTCAAGAATGGAGATCCTTCAACAAAGTTAAAGCAATGCTTGCTTGCAACATGTTTTGTTGTGGAGTCTAAGTTCCATATACATTTTACTTTATTTTTGGTTTGGATCATTTTCGTGATAGACATTTGTATTAAATACCCTTACTTCTGAAACGGGAACTTCTGCGACAATGCATCACTATTTTTAGTAGTTCCTGTCATGCATGATGAAAATCACCATTGAAGTCTTTTTAGCCACACTGATTCAGTTTTAGATGTATCACACTCGAGAATGGAAATGTCTTAGTTGGTGGTTTTAACAATGATTGAATGTGAAAGCCTATACAAACTAACCATCCACTAATAAAAGGATTTAGTTGGTAGTTTTATTACTTGAAGTTACTGTTGTATCAATCATGAATAAAAACATCTTTCTAATACTTTTGATGGGAAAATAGCTACAACATCTTATGCAAAATCTAAATGATCAAGATAACTTTGACATCACAAATCAATAAAAACACTTACACCAAACCCACTTCATTGTTATTATAATCACCAAGAATGCAAAGAATACAAGTCCTCCACCTTCTTTTAAGCAGTTTGTATTGACGAGCATTGGTAAATGATTAGCAATTGATGGTCACAAGTTAATTCCCATGGACATGCACAAATTTAAAACACAATAATACGTGGGCCATAAAGAGTTTAATTAGAGAAAATACCCAACTATAGAAACACTGCATTGTATGCCTTTGGGAAGCTAGATCCTACCCTTCGAGTTTCTTCATCCAACAATATAATATATGGGACTGGCCCTAATTCTTATACTTTTGAGCAAAATTAATACAAGTGGAAGCATAATGCAGAGAATGAATACCTCCTCCATTGAAAAATATGGAAGTGAGTCCAGGGGAGAAGAGACTGCAAGAGAGATGAATTTTGGGACAAGAAAGCAAGAACCCTTTGGTAGGGCTCATCCTGGCCATTGTCCTCGAAGGAACTTCACATGGCTGACAAGGTGCATACACCATGCTCAAATTAATATTGTGGGATGCTGGTAAAATAGAACCTCCAGCTAGCATCCTGTTTGTCCTTCCTGAAAACAAAATCGAAGCTTTAATAATCTCATACACTAATGGGATTTGGCATGCATGGATTTGGACAGATCATAGATTTGAATGGGATTGTTGTGTGGGACTTCACCCTATCATGGACTAGCTACTGGCTGATATGAAATTCACTAATCTGATAATTGTTGAAAGGAAGCATTGTTACACTATGTATTGCCAACGCTTGTAGAACTATAAGGCTTCTTGCTAATGCTCGTAGGCTAGGGAATCCTTATAAAGCTTTATTTATACAACTTGATTCGCTTGAATCCTTAGCATTTACTATAAACACCTTGCAACTGGCTAAGCGACACTTTCTAGGCCATGCCTTCAACACTATGCTCCTCATTATGCGTCCCCATACTACTTATTTATTCATTTGACAAGTGTTCGTTGCATCCCATGGAGATATATAATAGTTGGTAGCCTGTTTTCTCCAAGTGACTCATGGTGTGAAACAAGTGTTTGACAAATGCTTTCCTTTAGGTCTGTGGACTACTTAGAAATTCATGTTCGAGCAGTTTTCAATTTAATCCACTAGAAACGTACCTAGTTTCGGATCTAGTCCTGGCGAACCCGGTCCCCCCCCAGTGTATGTAGATTGAAGGGAATTATAGAGAGCATGAAATATGTACTGTATGAAGGAAGGGTATTGATTCAATCATATTGATTCTATGCCTTTTATGGTAAATAAATTTGGTCAATGGTAGCTAACATGGATTTATATGGATCAACGATTACCTAACAGTACAACGAAATTCCTAGATGTAGGCGAAAGATCAAGAAAATTAGCATGAAAAGATGAAATGGATTGACTAGTGGTTGGAGTGATGTGTCCACTTGGGATTGGGGACTTGGATTTGGGTGGAACGATGTGTCTACAACGGATCTGAAATCCAAGCCAATAACAATAACAGGCATTTTCAAGAAATATGAAGCAACGTGTTTGACAACCAAGCCATTGATTCAAGGCAAAATGCTTCTGGAACAATGCCTTTAATGATCTTAAAACAAAAATAAATAGATAGTTTATTTATTATTGATTTGAATTGCTATATGTTTAGCTTCAATTGTTTTTTATTGTGCAACCTATTCATAATTACCTATTTCTTTTTTAATTGAGGGTACTTGAGCACTGCTTAAAATTTTGTCGACCAATTATGGAAAAAATAAATTTTGTTTTAGATCTAGTTTTCTCTCAAAATTCCATGAATTGGAATTTATGGATCTGAAGCTTAGTTATTGTGATATATTTACGTCACTGCTGAAATACAGATAAAAGCTTAAATACAGAGAAAATGTGTCAAGAAATAGAAAGCATAGAACCTTTTGATTATACAAATTACACCCCAATGTTTTGTTAATTGTATGAGTTTTAGATCCATTGGACTTTCACTCCAAGGATAGAATTGAAGGATGGAAATGTTAATTGTACAATTGAAAAAATGAGAGGAAAAACCTAAAAGGACTCTTCATAGATTAAGATAAATAAAAACAAAAACAAATACCTTTAAAGTTAGCATCCGCTTTCCATAAAATGCATAAAATCTAAAGGGGCAATTGTATATAAACTAAGCAGATTGCTTTGATAGGTTCAGTTGTTGTAGGAAAATCGATAACTAAAATATAGAGAGAAGCCATTGTAGAATACAGGGTAGAGGATTACCATAAACAATATAGAAAGGTTCTTTTGTTTCACTGGCTAATTAAAACCAATTTCAATGAGTCGAAGCTATGTTATTTTCAAATGTTTACAGGTAATTACTAGGATATATTATAATCTTGATAACAAGAGTTATATTATAGTTTGTTGTTGATTATGTTTCCTCTTTTGATTGATTTCATTACTTGGTTTTATAAACCTACATGCAGAAAGCTTAACTTTATCATAATATTTTTAAGTAAAAATGAATTGTCTCAGGTCAAATAAGAAGAATATTTTGTTGATAGGTTAAAATAATGATGCTTGCATATTGATTTGCTTATCAAAAGCATTATTCGTAAATGCCTAATAAATGCCAATGCAAACTTAGAATAAAATTTTGAAAGTTGTTTCGATTTGTGTACTAGTAAATTGAAATGACAACAAAGTCGTTCATAGAGTCCTTGCTAGCCGATGAAAGGAACTAATAATACGATAATAAATACATAATAATGTGTCCCACATTATAACAATATATCATGTTGTTAGCCTAAACTTTAAATTATGGAGAACAAGTTTTTCTAAATTGTGGAGAACAAACTTATTGATTTTTTTCAAATTCATCCAACTTTTTAAATTTAATAATATGATATTAAATACAAATAATGTGTCCCACATTATAACAATATAATATTTTGTTAACGTAAACTTTCAATTGAAAAATTATAATAATTTTAAGCTTTATATATATAAACAAATATTTAAATAAATCGCCATAACAACAAGTAAATTGTTCTCTTCATCTATATAAAAAATATCTCGGGTTTTTAAAATAATGAGGTTATAGATTTATGTTAATATTGCTTAAAATGTAGTATTTATATTTATTTTATAATAATAATTAAAACAAGTTATAAATTTAAAAACAAATCTACTTAATAATTCTTTGTATATTTACAACATTATTTAAAAAAAAAATTAAAAATTTAAATTTTATATGGATATGTATAAGTTATGGTTTTGTCATTACTTAGGAAATGCCAAAAATATAATGAGTGATATGTAGACCCTGTGACAACTTATTGACTAGCTCTCTGTTCTCTGAGTAGTGACACTGTGGAGGTTATGTCCACTCCAATATACATGAAAAAAACTTCATACAAGGATGATATGGTGAATGATCTCCTAGAAGTATTTAATAATAATGCTTTAGTATTTTCCCATGGGGAGTGGAATAGACGGTGAATAGGTGTACTATTAAGGCACTCCTTGTTTAGGTCACCAGTTCAAAACTTCGTGGGTACTAGCTTACAACAAAAAATGCTATTGTATCTAGTGCGTGTTTGGAGGTGGAGAAGGGAAGGAAGGGTTAGATAAAGATTAGGTCATGTGCAAGGAAAAAACTAGTGGGGTTGTGGAAGGGGGCCTAACATCAATCACCAAAGCTAAGGCTAAATTAAAACTTCCAGTGCCTAGTGAGGATTATGTGGTGAATGAGCTTCATGTAGGTAGTATTCTTGGTGGTTTTATTCCCCTTAGAGTAGGGAATCCATCAACGAGTATTTCCTAATGATATTGATTTCTTTGAATATCAGGGGTTTTGGGGGATCCTAAATATTTTTTCTCTGAGACACATCTTAGTTTTCATTAAACCTGATGTTATGTTCCTTCGATAAGTTATGGTGGTTTCCATCAAAACTAGGGAGGTGTTTACATCCATTCTGTTAAGATGGAATGCTTGTTATGTGGATGCGGGGGGTCTTTCGAGAGGTATGGTGTTAGCTTGGAACCCAATGAAGGTGAATTTTGAAGATTCTTTTTCTGTTGCATATATCCTTCTTCATGGTTATGTTTGATATATCAATATTAAGTTAATAATGTTGAATTGCTACGGTCCTCACTTGTTCCGAAAGGAATTCTAGTCCTTGTGTTTTGAGGATGAACTGTCCAATGATATGGGGTTTATCTTAGGAGGCGATCTAAACTTATTGATAAATGACAAAGAATCATGGGGGTGTACAACTAGGATGGATTGGTTGGACTACCATTTTGCACATCCCTTTGTGAAGGTTGGACTTGTGGATGTAATTCCTTCTCCCCTTATTACCACCGGGAGGAATGGTAGATAGGGGGAGGGTTTATGGCCAAGCATATTGATCACTTTCTTGTGGTATAGTCTCTTCTTGATAGTGCTTTCAAATATAGGTTATGGGTCAAGCCTTGCAGTTTGTTGGACCATATCCCTATAGTGCTCCATCTGGATTTTGTTTAGGCACTTTACAAGTATCCTTTCGACTTCAACCAATCCAACAAGTGAGAATGATTTATTTCTCTGGTTTGTGACAGTTGGCATGATTTTGAAGAGGGAAGAGGTAGGTATAAATTGGAACATGTGATTGTGAGTTTAAAGGCCCTTAGATTTGTGGTCACCAACTGGTTCAGCAAGAAGAAAAAGGAGATGCAAGCATAATTTGTTGATATTGAGGAGCATACAAGGGTTGTTTATTATAATAATTCTTCAAGTGTATTCTTTGATTCAAAGAATAGATGACTTTGGAATCCATAAAGCATAAACTATTATATATTGAAGAGGAATCATGGAGGTTGAAAAGTAGGGCACTGCACATCAAACAAAAAATATAAATATGCAGAGAAGAGGAGGGTGGTAAATTCTCTCTAGGAGATCAAATATTCTAATGGAGAGGTATGTGGAACATGGGAGGAGCTAGAAAAGGAGGCCTAATTGCATTTTCAGACCTTTTTCCAAGCCCCAGATGAAAATCACATTGGCCGGTATTTCAAGGTAATTTGTAATTACCCTTCTTACTTTACTCAAGAAGAGAGTAGGAAGGTTAGTCGTCATGTTTCTTTAGAAGAGGTTAAAAATATATTATCTGTTTTTTCTAAGGAAAAGAGTTCTGGGCATGATGGCTAGACTGTCAAGCTCTTCTTGTAGTTTTTGGTATCGTTGGTCATAATTTGTTGACAATGGTTGAGGAATATAGGACTTTGGGTAGGATTATAGGAGATTTAAGCTCAACCTTTATAGATTTGATACCCTAAAATTCGAGTTCCTCCTCCTTCATTGAGTTCAACCCCATCTCCCTTTGCAACCTGTTCTATAATTTAATAGCAAAAATAATTGCCTTAAGGATTAATACATGTTGATACATATATCTAGAGAACAATTTGGGTTTCTTCACAATAGATAGACTATGGATGTTGTAGGTCTTGCTCAAGTAGGAATGCACTCGATCAAGATAATAAAGTTGGAATCAATTCTTCTAAAATTGGACCTAGTCAAGTCTTATGATCATGTGGATTGGGTTTTCCTGAGATTGATCCTCCTCTAGATAGTATTGCACCTTGAGATGGCAAATTGAATAATAGATCGTGCTACCTCTGTAAACTATGTAGTTTTGGTGAGTGGGTCCCCCATTGACTTCTTCCAAATCTATCAAGGATTAAGGAAAGGATGCCCCTTGACTCCTTTTCTCTTTCTATTGGTGGTTGATAATTACTAAGAAGAGGTCTAAAGGCTTGATATCTAGTATCAAAGTTTTAGAAAATCATTTGTTGTCTCACTCCTTATTTGTTGATGATGTGCTTATAGTTGGGGAAGGACCATTTTAGGGATGGGTAAAATATCACTTCTTTGAATCTTTTTTGTAATGCTTCAGGTATGGTAGTCAACTCAAAGAAGGATCTGTTGTTGTAGAATGGTTTCATCCTTGAAATTTGCTTTCACATCAGGTAACTTTTTCCTTTTCAAGTGATTAAGTTTGGGGAAGGTCTTAGTTGGTATTTGGGTTAATCCTTTGAATCCAAATAACTATAGGAAGAAGTATTGGTACTAGTTGCTCCAAAAGTGGGTAAGCAGATTGGAAAGTGTGTTTAAGATGGTTGTCATTGGTAGCCATAATTTTCCTAGTAAAATCTATATTGGAATGCATTCATGTCTACTTGATACCTTTCGATAAATTTCCCACATACATCCTAGAAAAAATAAGGCATAAATGTTTTAATTTTCATTGTACTGGTAGGAAGGTGAAGAACGAGGTTCATTTGGTCAGGTGGGATAGACTGGATCTAACCAATATGGAGGGGGGTTGGGGCTTGATGAACATCTTCAATTTCAAGTGGAACTTGAAGCCAAAAGTGTTTAGGATTGTTTGACTAACACAGGTTTGTGGAGTAAGTTCGTAAGAGATAAACATCTAAAATAAAAATCGTTTAAGGAGTGGGTAATATTGGAGCCAAAAAATCTCACCAATGATCAAATTTATGGATTGGTTTAGTGAATTCATGTCTCGTTATTGCAAAATGGTTGGTTTGGAGGATTGAGGATGTGTAGAATATGTAGGTGGGTAAAGACTCTTGGCTGGGGGGTCCTACAGATTTCAAGTTATCTTCAAATCTATTAGAGGTATCATTGGATGGAGGAATTAGATCATGGCTCAAGCGTCACTCTGGGCTAAGAATATGGGGAGTGTGTAGAGGTGGGTGAATAGTGAATCTTTAGGATTGTCTAGTCTGAAATTAGAATGGGATATCTATGTTCAGGGTTTGAAGCATTATGGAATCTACCTCAATCAGGAGGAAGACACACTTGCTTGGTCTTAGGATAATGGAAATGGCTAGGTGTCAGTGAAACTTGCTTATCAATCTATCTTTTTTCTAATTCCATTGAAGATGATTGTTGGTGGTATAAGATCGTATGGAAGTGGAGTGCTCCCCTCAAAATAGGATTATTCTTATGGTTTGATTTAGCAGATAAAGTGCTTACTTGGGACAATTTCACGAAAAGTGTAGGGATTGGCCCTAATATTTGTGTCCTTTGTTTATCTAAAGGAGAAAGTATTAACCATATATTTGTACACTTCTCCTTAAGAAGGTTTGGAAGGATCTTAAAAGTGTTCTTAAGTTTAAGATCCTTTAAATCTCTGTATCTTTAGTGTTGAGTTAGGAAATATGGATTTGAATTGATTCTCGTGGGCAGGTAATGGAGCTTCTTAGCTACTTTTATTGGGGTATTTATCCCCATAGAAACAAAGTGATTTTGAGGATCAAAGGCCAATGTGAGTCTTGTCACCCAAAAGGATATAGGGCTTCTCCCTAAGAGTCAACTAGGGAAAAAGGTAGCCTTAAATAGAATGCTAAAAGAACCAAAAATTTTGGAAGATACACCTATTGATACTTTTGATGGAGCTTGTTAGGGGCTCACAGGTAAGTGTGGTATTGGGGTTTATCTAGAGGTGAATGTGTCTCGCCTTTTCAATATCAATATGAGTGGGAGATGTGGAACAAATACTAGGGAAAAGTTGTTAGCTCTATGGACTCTTTTTATCTATAAATATCAATGGCATGTTGCAGGAGGTTGGTGATTCCAGGGCTATCATTGAATGGGTTTTTGGGTAGGCTTCTCTCTCAGTTCTAAGGATTCCCTAGGGCTCGAGGAGGGGCTATTTTACTTTGAAGAAGTTTCTAACCTCACTATCATTCATAAGGGTTCTCTTCATGCCTTTTAAATCTGTGATGATCTGTCAGGGGTATTTTTTGTTTTTTGTGGTTTAAAATTCCTGGGGATTTGGGATGTATACTTTTCTTTGCTCTGTTCTTAGTAGATTTGGCTATGTTAAGTTTTTGTAAGCTTGGGAATGTGTAATGAAGGATAGTGGTAATGTCATTATGTATTAGCCTTATATATGGACATGTGTTCTTCCTTTTTAGATAGTGACTCGTTATGTAACATCTATCTTGATTCTAATAAAGAAATATTAGATATGAAGCTTTTTATGTTGAAAAAAAACTTTATATACTTTTTTAAATAAGAAAGTAAAACAATACAATATAATTCATTAGCACTTGTTTTCACATTTCATATAAATCTTAACATATACCTAAATTTGACTCCTTAAATTTTGTGCTTTTAGTTTTTAGAAATGTTAATTTCCAAAACAATGTGAAAAACATAAACATTGCAAAATTTTATATTTATTGCAAAATTTCATATTTTCATAATGTAACTATCTTAATTTAATTCAAGTTATTAATATAAAAAATAATTTATAAACATATTTATTCATAATCAATCTGTTTTATTGGTTCTCCCTTTACATGAAGTGTATCTATATGATATTCTGGTTATTTTTTGTAATGCTTCGGGAATGGATATCAGTGTGGAGAAATCCTATATTTATTATCATAAACTTCTCGAGAAGGTTTTATGAGAGTTTAATTATTTGTTCCAATATATTTTTGCAAACTATGAAGATCGATTCAGATATCTTGGGTTTGTTTTGAAACCTAACAAGTATAGGGTGGTGGACTGGATGTGGTTCGTAAAAAAGATTGAGAGAAGAATAAACAACTAGGCTTATAGATTTCTCTCTTTGGAAGGGACACTAACTTTAATTAAGGTTGTTTTCATATAAAACTTACAAACTTGAGACTGAACTGATATTATACATTTTGATCATTCCAATACTTTTTCCAGATTCAAACTTTGATGTTCATAGAAATCCTTTGTAACCAAAATTATGTTATATATCATGCAAGGATCCATGTATGATTGAGTTGTTATTTTCTATTATGACCAGATACCCCCCTGCATTTGAGCTCTCTCATTTGTGAGTTCATTTCTTTACCTGTATATGTGTTTGACAACCACTTGATCCATCTGTTCAGTGAGACTATGTACCTCAATGAGACTAAAACTTAACTTTGAATTTATTTATTTTTCCATGAAAAAAATCAAAACTTTTAATTTATCGAAAAATATTACATTTTTCAGATAGCCCTCGCTATGCTTGTATTTTCAAAACAATAATCTTTTTAAAAAGCATTAAAAAATGAGTCTTTGTATTGATCTACTTTTAAGAAAATCAATGCTTAGTATTCCCCTTCTTACCAGAAATCATCTATGAATCATTAGCAAATATCAAATGTTTTTCACAAAAAGTGTCTAAAACATCAATTTAGCCATGTTCATATAAAAATTAAAAACTTGAGACTCAACTGATATTATACATTTTGACCATTCCAATACTTTTTTTGGATTCAAGCTTTGGTGTCCATAGAAATCCTTTGTAACCAAAATTATGTTATATATCATGCAGGGATCCATGTATGATTGAGTTATTATTTTCTATATTTGAACCATGTACACTCTTGCATTTGAGATCTCTCATTTGCGAGTTCATCTGCCTTTACATTCTTTACCTGTATATGTGTTTGACATCCACCTGATCCGTCTGTTCAATGAGACTATGCACCTCATCAAGTAACGGAGCAAGTTGAGTATTGTGGATCTTGTTGATACCATTTATCCATTTGATGATGATTTGGGAGTCCCCAAAAACATGCATATTTTTTACCTGTTTCTCCACTGCCAATTGTATCAGAAGTCTAATAGCACTTAATTCCATGAAATTATTAGTACCTTCACCAATTCCAGCTTTGAAACTAAACCAGTGACTCTCAGATAAATGCAGAATACCCCCAACTCCACAAGACCTATGCTCCCTTTTGGTTGCACCATCAAAATACCCCCACGGTCTATTTCTATCTATATCTTCTTCTTTCACCAATCTAGTTTTTATGTTTATATTTTCTTGTAGAAAAGATCTCATCACCCACAAAATTTGATAAGCACATTGAATTCGTAGAATGAACTTGTCCTCAAAACAAACTAGATTTTTGACATTCCATATGTTCCAAGAAACGATTAAAGAAAGAGATTTGAAATCATTTAAGTCATCCATGTTGCTCCACTCCTTTAAGCAATGGTTCCACAGTATCCCCTAACCATAGATTATGCATTTTAAGTTTACTTTCTATATCTTTCCAAACACTTATGGTATATTAAAGGACAAAACACCACCAAATGACAATTACAAATAACATATGTCAGATCCCTCTCTCCCTTTTCTTTTGAGTACATCCCAAGTGAGTGCTTTATGAGAAAGTAGGGACCAGATTAATATTGTTGTCTTCCGAATGGGAATTTAAATTTTGAAACAACCATCCACTACCAAAACGGTTCACCAATTTTGAAAAAATCCAAGCTAAATTATCATGGTTTCCAAATAGCCTAATATGATAAGAGTTTAATAAATTTGTATATGCTTTCCACAAGATCCCATCATTTTGATCAACCAGATCGAGATCGAGATCATCAACTTTTTCCCATCCTTAATTCATAATATTTGTAGACCACAAATAAACAATATCTTTCAGGAAAAAACACCTTGTTATCAAGGTTGTTCCAAAATATGCTTAAGCAAAAGATGTCTCTATTTGTAACCTACCCAAGGATCAACACCCACCCAAACAGCATACCCATCTCCAACCTTCCACGATAATCCAGTGCCTATCAAATGAAAATCTTGTAAAACCACTTTCCAACATATAGAAATGTTCTTGCGAAGCTTTGAAAAGCACCCGATCCAATCTAGAACCACGAAGATAAATACATTTTCAAATTTTAAATAAATAAGTTTACAAGAGCCATTTATTAAATAATTAATTTAATTAAATATGAAAACTTAAACTTAACTTTGAATTTAGAGAATACAGGTAAACAAAACTCTTTCTTAAAAATTAATTTAATTGCATGAAGAGAAGCCAAGTGCTCTTAGCCCAGTATGGGGGAGATGCTGTCACGTTGTTATGCTAGCTCACATTAAAAAAACATTATGTTAATCAACATAAATAAAAAAATTATATTGTGGATTCATCTATTTATATAATATCCACTCAATCCAAAATCAATTCACCAAATAAACTTCAATATATGACAAATGAAAAATATTAAAAAATAAAAAAAATAAAAAATGAGAAATATAAATTACATGTGGAAAAATGAGAAATATAAATTACATATGGACTTAAATAAAATAAAATAAAATAAACTAGCAGATATCCATAAATTAGATCTCTCTGGGTGCTTGATAAATCCAGGTTTAAAATGGATATATGCTAATTTACTAGATTTGTTCTTTAGAAAATGATGATTTGTATTTTTTTAATGTTCTTTCTGAGGTTCATTTGTCTTTTTATTCTCTCTAATATATATTAAAGGTTAATGATTACCGGAAATGCTACTCTTTTTTAAAGGTATTCAACCTTCTTAAAAGATTATAGCCTTTTTATTTTATTTAATTTTTAATTACTTTTAATATAAATTTAAATTAACTAACTTTTTTAATAATTCATCATAATAATAATAAATCATTTTTTATAATAAAATTTAGATATATTTTGGTGTGGCTTTAGTGTACAATATTGATATATTTGATTATGGCTTATTGATTAGAATCAAGTAGTGTCATCCAAATAACATTGATGAGATCAATGTGTGTTTAACCTAACACTACACCAACAATCTCCTAAAACAAAAAAATATATATATAGAGAATAGTATGTCTCCTAATTTATCAAATAATAAAAAAACCCAATGAAAAGTAATTAAAAGATCCATATTAAACCCAGATTTACCAAACTCTAAAGGTATCAAAATGTTCGAGGTGTAATTTTTTATGAAAACTTAAAAAATTAAATCTCGCTTGATATTTTCTAGATCCAATGGTTAAATATAAAAACTTAAACTTAACTTTGAATTTAGAGAATACAAGTAAACAATACTTTTAAAAAAAATTAATTTAATTAAATATTTAAAATAAAAGAGACATTCAAAAGTGATGATGAGATAAATGGCTATTCTCCACGAGATAAATGGCTATTCGCAACCCATGTTCTCTGTTCATTTCAATAGTGTTGTTTTAATTTAAATTTATATAAACAAGAGCTAGTTACAAAGCCTTAATGTTGTTATCTTTTATGTGAATATTGATAAAATTAAAGATAATAAAGTAAAATTCTAATTTTGTTGATGAGATTTAGGAGGTTTGTTTATATAAATATTTAGGTTAATTTTGTTGACAAAAGTTAAGATTGAGAAAATTTTTATTTATATAAACATTTAAATTATATAAACATTTTGTGTATATCAAAAAAATTGTTTAAATTAATAAATATTTAACAAACAATTTTGAAATAAAAAAAATTAACTTAATTATTAAGAAAATTTATGTGATAAAAACTATAAAAATATGTATTTTTATTAAAATATTTAAATTTAATTTAATTTGATTTCATTGACAAAAATTTTCATTGTGTGATCACGATAGCGTGCCAGAGATAAGACGGCTGGATTAATGGCAAGACGATAGCGAGCAGCCACAACGAATGAGAAACTATATAAATTGTTTTTTTAATAATTTAAATTAAATTAATCACAGTTACTAAGTTCAACTATAATCTGATTCAATATGAAAACACGGGTTACAAATTACAATATGTGTACAGTGTAGGACATAATAAAAATAAAATAAAATTAAACCGAATTGTGAACGACCGCAACCGCCCCTTCTGCTTTAGCTTTCCACTACTCCCACATTGCACACTGTAATTTGGAACACCTGGATACATCAAGCTTCTTCAACCACCTAAAATATTCAACACCTTCCACCTCTTCTAACTCCGAGCACCGGCTAACATTTAACTCTCGAAGCTTTGTCACGTGCTCCAACCCCCTTATGTTCTTCAGCTTCAGGCATCTCTCTGCCCACAACCCTTCCAAAGATACCAATGATTCCATGTTTGGCAGCTCTTATAACTCGGTGCACCCGTTAACATATAAGTTTTGAAGCTTTGTGGCGTGCTCCAATCCCGGTATGCTTTTCAGCTTCACGCATCTCCCTACCCACAACTCTTCCAAAGATACCAATGTTTCCATGTTTGGCAGCTCTTCTAACTCGATGCACCCGTGAACATCTAACTTTTGAAGCTTTGTGGCATGCTCCAATCCTGGTATGCTCTTCAGCTTCACGCATCCCCATGCCCGCAACACTTCCAAAGATACCAATGTTTCCATGTTTGGCAGCTCTTCTAACTCGGTGCACCCGTGAACATCTAACTTTTGAAGCTTTGTGGTGTGCTCCAATCCCGGTATGCTCTTCAGCTTCACGCATCCATGTACGCTCAACTCCTACAAACATGGTGGCAACTGCAAAGTTCAGTGTTTTAACTGTAAGAAACATCAGCATATAGAATGTGAAGCTTGTGCACTAGGTAAGCAGCATAGGGAATAATTTCGAGTGCATAAAGAGAATAAATAGAGAGAGATAATTGAATTAATAAATACTGATGTCTATGGTCCCATGCAAACCTTATCACTTGGTGGTACGAGGTATTTTCTTATATTTGTTGATGATAAATCAAGGTTTACTTGGATTTATTTTATAAGGAAAAAGAGTGATGTATTTGAATATTTTAAAGAATTCAAAAATATGGTGAAAAAGTAAACAGGTAAATGCATCAAGATACTCAGATTTGATCAAGGTGGAGAATACACCTCAGGAGTGTTTGAAAGCTACTGCAAGAGCAATGGGATGATTCAGCAATTCAGAGTGCCTTCTACACCACAGCAAAACAGTGTAGCGAAAAGGAAGAATAGGACATTAGTGGAATGTGCTCGCAACATGTTAAAAGGTAAAAATATCTCTAATGGCTTTTGGGCAGAAGCCATTAACACTGCTGTTTACTTAAAGAATAGAAGTCCAACTAAGATTCTAGATTCAAAAACGCCTTTTGAAGTTCTTTATGGTTATAAACCTGAAGTTGGTCATTTAAAAATATTTGGTTCAAAGGCATTTGATCATATTCACAAAGATGAGAGAAGAAAACTAGATACAAAATCTATAAAGTGTACTTTTCTTGGTCATTATGATGATCATAAGGCATACAAATTGTTTGATATTAATTCACATAAGCTCATCGCAAGTAGAGATGTGATTTTTCATGAGACTACAGATGAAGAAGTAAGTACGTATGATGTCTAGCATACTTCTTATGACAATGATGTTCATGTGAAAATTGATATAGATGATGGATAGGAACAAGAAATGGAACAGGTACAACAACAAGGGGAAAGCAGTGTAGATACTTCAAAAAGCAGTGTAGATACTTCAAACACTCCTACACCTCAGAAAAGAAGAAGTGAAAGTGAAGATAGGAGTGGACGACTGAGGAAGTCTACAAGAACAATTCATATACCCTCTATGTATAAAGACTATGCTTTCATGACACAAGTAATGAATGGTAAAATCATAAATTCCATATTTTGTGACTCGGGTACACTTTAGAATGGAATGGAAATGGAATGAGAGTAAAATCATAAATTCCATAATTTAATGTTTAAATCAAGTAATATGAAGATGAGATGATTTGGATTTTTTTTTGCTCAATTTTTTTAAATTTAAAAAAATTTAAATCTTAAATATATGTTGAGATTGTACAATTATAATAAAATAATGATGATTAGAGCAATCTATTTTTATAATAAAAAATAGATTTTAAATAATAAAATTTATGATATGGTCAAACATTAAATTAGAAGACAATTCCACCAATAATAATGATAAATTAGATCAACAATTCCACCAATAATAATGGTAAATTTTTTTAGATAACTCCGTTTTAAATTACAGTGCCACCACCAGAGTAATGTTATAAAATTTCAATATAAAGGTGTATTAGAGTGCAAAGGAAATATACATTAGGATGTGAAGGACCAACCCTTAATCAAATAACAATTAAAAAGTTGATTTTAATATTCATTTTAATACCAAGACCCCAACAGTTTGTCAAACATTAATATTGGAAAATTAACTAAAATATCTTCTTTTTAATAACATTTCTTTATTTTTTTAATAACATAGCATGTGGTGAGTATTAAAGGAAAATAGCATGTTGTTAGTATTAACTAAAATATCTTTTTTTTTTAATAACATTTCTTTATTTTTTTAATAACATAGCATGTGGTCAGTATTAAAGGAAAATAGCATGTGGTCAGTATTAACTAAAATATCTTTTTTGTAATAACATTTCTTTATTTTTTTAAAAGTATTTTTATATCAATATATTAAACATTCAATTCAAACATATAATTTTAAAAACCTCTAAAATATGAGAATCAATTCAAAATATCAAAAATACAATCCCAATAAC
>LPNX010884327.1:102384-339530 GCA_001517045.1 Pseudotsuga menziesii | reverse complement strand
TTAGGTTGTTTATTTCTATTGCATATTGGAGAAGATTGATTTCTGGAGTCTAGCTGTCTGTTGTGGTACCCCAAGCCATAGGAATTTCTCTCCGTAACAGTATTCCCTGATTGGAACAAGGATTTCCATGTGCATGTCGACACATCTTCTATTGCGCTGGGGGTTGTGCTGGCGCAACCAGGTGAGGGCGACCTGGATCACCCAATCGCATATGCCAGTAGGAAGTTGTCATTTGCTGAACAAAATTACACCATGACTAAAAGATAAGGCTTGGCGATGGTTTATGCCTTGCAAAAGTTCAAGCACTATTTCTTAGGTGGTCACTTCAAGATTTTCATCGATCATTCTACTTTGCAATATTTGGTCAATAAGCCTATGTTGGGGGGGAAGATCTGTTGATGGCTTCTACTTTTTCAGGAATTTGACTTCCAAATAGTTGTGAAGCGAGGATGGTTGAATGCTGGTCCTGATCACCTATCTCACATTGAGACCGGCGAAGAACCTACCAATATTGATGATGGATTGCTCGATGCGCAGCTGTTCTGTGTCGATATCGCAGATGATCATTATGCCCCAATCATTCAGTTCTTAACCACTGGTGTTTCCCCTGAGAACCTGTCAACCAGTCAGAAGAAGCAGTTGGTATTAAAAGCTTCAAATTTCTAGCTGATTGCTGGACAATTATACAAGCTTGGACTAGATGAAAGTCAAGATTTGGAAAGATAGAGTGTTGGAAATGTGGTAAGAAAGGACATGTGAAGAAATATTGCACAGCTCCAGAGAAGAAAGGAGATGGACAACAAGAGACTACTCAGGAAGAAAATGTAGCATGTGATGTGTTACAAGATGGTTTGATTCTTGCATTAGATAACACTAGTGATTACTGGGTAGTAGATTCAAGGGCTTCATGTCATTCTACACCCCATAGGAAATTCTTTCATGATTATGTTCTAGGTGATTTTGGACATGTCTTATTGGGGGATGATGAACCATGTAAAATTGTTGGAATGGGTAAGGTATGTATTAAGTTAAATAATGGAAATGAATGGCTACTAAATATGTAAGGGATATTCCTTCTATGTAAATAAATATGATCTCAATAGGGCAATTGGGAGATATCGCTTGTTTGTCTACATTTGCATAAATGTGGTGGAAGATCACTAAAGGAGAACTAGTAATAACAAAAAGAGAGAGGATAGGTACATTGTATTAATGTCCCCATAATACTGATTATTATATCAGTGTAGCTTCCACTAAAATAGGTGCATAGTTGTGACATCATAGGATTTTCCACATGAGTGTGAAGGGGATGCAAATTCTCAACTCAAGAAAATTGCTTCCAGATCTAAAGCAGTTGAGTTTGGAATTCTCTGAGAACTTTATTTATGGAAAACAAAAGAGATTTATATTTCTCGGGGTTGGGAAACTAAAGAAGAGTGAAAAGTTAGAGCTTGTGCATACATATGTATGGGGACCGGATCAGGTACAATCTCTTGGTGGATCTCGTTATTATGTTACTTTTATTAATGATGCACCTAGAAAAAACTTGGGTTTGTTGCATTAGACAGAAATCTGATGTGTTTGCTACTTTTAAGAACTGGAAAGATTTTGTTGAGAATGAGATAGGGAAAAAGTTGAAATATCTCAAATTTGATAATCAAGGTGAATACTGCATCAAGGAGTTTGATAGTTATTGTTCATACAATGTGATTCGTAGAGAGAAGATAGACCTGTACCACCACAAGAAAATTGTGTCATAAAGGATGAACATAATGATCATGGATCGTGCAAGGTATATGCTATTGCATGCAGGGTTGCCCTTACATTTTTGGGATGATGTTATAGATACTACTATTTATTTAATAAACAAAAGGCCTTCAAGCGCTTTGGATGGTGGAATTCCAAAGGAGGCATGCACAGGGAAAAAGGTAAACTAATCATTTCTGATAACTTTTGGTTGTAAAGCATTTGTCCATATTGATAAAGAAAATAGAACAAAGCTTGAGGATAAATCCAATAAATTTACCTTTATTGGATACGAGGTTGATGGTTTTGGTTATCGCTTATGGGGTTATGAAAATCAAAAAATCATTAGGAGTAGAGATGTAGTGTTCAATGAAAATGTTATGTACAAAGATCAATTGTAGGGAAAGAAAGAGGAAAAGGAAAACACAGAGTACACAGTGCTTGAGAAAATCAAAGAAAATGAAGTTCCAAAGGCACCAGAAAATCAAGTGCAGCAATAGGTACCTCAAACTCCTGCAAATGTAAGAAGATCTACCATGTTAAGTAGACCCCCTGAATGATTCTCTCCTCCATTCTATTATTTATTGATGATTGATTCTGGTGAGCCAGAACGTTATGAAGAGGTAATGCAAGTAGAAACTAGAAAGAAGTTGGAGCAAGGCATGAATGAGGAGATGGACCCATTGGTAAGAAATCAAACTTGGGATTTTCTTGAGTTTCCTACAGAAAAAAAGGGCGTTGAAGAATAAATGGGTTTCCAGGTTGAAGGAAGAAGGTGGAGGAAATAGGCGATATAAGGATAGACTTGTTTTAAAGGGGTTTGCACAAAAGGAAGGTATAAACTTTGATGAAATATTTTCTCCTATTGTTAAAATGAATTCAATTAGGACTATTTTAAGTTTAGTGGTAGTAGAATATTTGCATCTTGAACAGTTAGATGTAAAAATAGCCTTTCTCCATGGGTATTTGGAGGAATATATTTATATGTAGCAGCCACAGGGGTAGGAGGTCAAAGGGAAGGAGAAATTTGTTTGTAGGTTGAAGAAGAGCTTGTATGTCTTGAAGAAATATCCAAGGCAATGGTATTTAAAATTTGATAAGTTTATGACAGAGTAGCGTTATAAAAGATTCCATTCTAACCATTTTGTTTATTTCAATTGGCTAGATAATGCAAGATATATTATCTAGTTATTGTATTTGGATGACAATCTTGTTGCAGAGTCTAACATGTAGGATATAATTGTGCTCAAAAGGAAACTAGATAAATAATTTGTGATCAAGGATTTGGGTGCTGCAAAGCAAATCCTTGGTATGAGAATAGCAAGAGACATAAAAAATTGCAAATTTGCATTGTCTCAAGGTGAGTACATAGAAAAGTTGTTGGAGAGGTTTATAATGAAGAATGCAAAACCAGTCATTACAATTTTGGCCATCCATTTCAAACTAAGTAAGGAGATGTGTCCCAAGACATAGGGAGAGATAGAATACATGTCCAAGGTTCCCTATTCATCAGCACTCGGAAGCTTGATGTATGTCCATTTACATGGTGTGAACAAGACCATATATTAAACATGTAGTGGGAGTTGTGAGAAAGTATATGAAAAATCCAGGTAAAGAGCATTGGAAATCAGTTCAATGGATTACCAGGTATTTGAGAGGTACCACTTCTCATGAATTATGTTTTGGAGGCTCACACATTGTTCTATAGGGATATCTTGATGCAGAAATGGCTGGTGATAAAGATGGAGGGAGGAGCACCACATGGTATGTATTTATTGTATGTACAGCAACAGTAAGTTGGATTTATAAATGAAAAAGGTTGTTTCACTTTAAACAAAAAAAGCATAGTATGTTGTTGCTACAGAGGCTAGTAAAGAGATGATTTAGTTGCAGAGGTTCATGGAGGAATTCGGTAAGAAGCAAGAGAATAGTAGGTCATGCAGTGACATCTAGAGTGCCATTCATCTTACAAATAACTCATACTTTCATTTTAAGACTAAACATATACATCTCAAGTACCATTTCATAAGACATATTCTGGAAGATGAACTGTTAAAGTTGGAAAAGATACATACTAGCCAGAATCCTGCAGACATGTTGACGAAGGTAGTAACTAGAGAGAAATTGGGTTCCTGCTCAATTTCTGTTGGCCTTTAAGCATGAAGGTGAATATGAGAATTTCTCTAGGTCCAAGTTTCATAGCATATTCTAGCAAGTGCAACAGCGGTGGAGTTGTTGTGATCAGTCTCCAAGTGGGAGATTGTTTGTTGTGGATCCTTATCTTCCTGATTTAGAGATGTTATCTCAGTCATGTTTGGATCCCAACTCCTGATGGCGAGGTGTGAGGGGGATTGACACCCCACTATATTAGTAAGGGAGGTACAAGGAGGGGGGATGTTTTGGGATCCCCCCCTACGCAGGGGTTCAGGTGCAGTGCCCTCGTAGCGAAAATTTAGGAAAAATGCCTTATAAAATGTTGTAATTTTAGAGTCATGACTTGGTCATTAATGGGTGATTTACGGGCCCATGGTATTTGGGAAACCCGTCATATTTTCCCATGGTATTCCCTTTATAAAAGGAAGGCATTGTAATACGGTTGTGTATTGTATTGTAGCATTGTAAAACAATCTCTATGATTGTGTGAGAGAGATTGTGAGACTGTGAAGAGGAAGTGCAGTGGGGTCACTGTAGGTTGTATCCCTTCATTTTGCTGGATGGCATAATAATAAAGGACTGCCAATTTATATGTGGACGTATCCCATCTTGGGTGAACCATGTTATATCTGTGTCTCTCTTGTAATGTGTTTAATATTTTCATCTTATTTAATTATTTAATTGTTATTTCTCTGTGATCCTATTTTTCTAACATTGTGCACCAAATGTGGTGCTCTAACATAAGAGCACTGATGCCAGTGCTCTAACATAAATATTTTTTTTTATCTATAGCATCGATGCGCCATATATATACCTATGCAGCATCACGGTGGATCATGATATATAGAGCACCGACATGTTAAAAATTAGTTTTTTTATTTCATTTGTGCATTGAATATACATAGATGCACCGATAGTTGTTCACCAATATATATACTAAGCACTGACCTTGTTTAAAAAAAAAAAATTATTCACTACACGGTGCTCTTTATATATACCAATGCGCTGAAAATGGTGAATCGGTATATTTAATAAGAATCGTTTGCTAAAAAATTGTTTTATGGTTTTAGTGGCAGTGCATTTATTTCATCAAAATGCGCCACAAACCTAAATTCTATGTGGGTTTTATGATGCTCTTGATATATAAAGGCACACCATTTTTGGTGTGTATATATACTTATAGAGCATTGAGGTTTTTCTTTTAATTTTTATGGTTTCACGGTGGTGCATTGAGTTTACTCAAATGCAATGTGGACAATTATTTTTTTGTTTACTAAGCGATGCTCTGTAAATATATTAATGCATTCCGATGATGGTGCATTTATATATTTAGAGAGCACCATATTTTTCAAAAGATTGTTTATGGTTTCAATGTGGTGTGTTATGTTTACTAAAACGCAACATGGACCTTAATTTTCTTATTTACTAATAGGTTCTCTATATATATGCTAACACATCGTTAGTGATGTGTAAGTATATTTGTAGAGCACCATTTGTTCTATAAAAAAAATCGTGTGTTCAATAGCAATGTATTTCGTATCCTCAAATGCACTGTGTCCCTAAACTTTTTGTTAGATAACAAAGATATTTCAATATTAGTGGTGTGTCCTTATATTTATAATCTGTTGCATGTTTTAAAAATTGTTTTATTGTTTTAATTTCGATGCGTTACGTTTTCAATAAAGCAATGGATACAATGCATGAAAGTTGAAATTCATCCCCCATTACTGGTGCACTCAATGATTAAACACAGTGCACCGATAACACGATGCAAGCAAGCCTACGACATGCACCATGCAATTTTTTTGTTTAAAAATGACAAATTTAAGTGAAATTTTACTTTTTACTCCACTAAAAAATAAATGTCAAGGTAATGAGTAAATTTTATTTTTTACTTCGATTTAGTGGCACACCAGTGTGTCTTGTATAGTGGTGCACTGGTGCACTTACCGTTATAGAGAGCACTTTCATGTTCTTTTATTTTTACAAAATGAAAAGAGATTTTTTTTTATAGTCAGTGCGTTATAATAAGTAGTGCACTGGTGCGTCTCTAAATTTATAATGCATTGGGGTCCCCATGTTGGAAAAATTGAAAATAGTTTTTTCCCAATCGAGGGCGATATTCTTTTAAAATAAAGTGGTGCATTTTATTGTTCAACACACCAGCGTGTTAGTATCATTTCCATGCACTAGACAAGCTTTCCGTGAAAAATAAAAGGAACATATTTTTACAAATTTCATCGAGTTATTTTGACATTGGTGCTTTGTTTCATTAGGCACACCAATGTGTCATTGATGTTAGCACTATTTTTTTTCTTTTAAAAATAATTAGAATTTATGTTTTTATGTATTTTAAATGTTGTGTTTGAATATTTAACACATTGATGCATTTGTGTCCTTAACACACCCCACAGAGTCTTAATTTATCAAGAAGTGAATATTATATAGTTTTTTGAAAGGGCACTGGGCTCTTTTTACTTCATTGCGCTTCATAATTAGACACACTGGATTCCTGGTGATTTTAGTAATTTGTTGCACTATTGCGTCCAATTTTTAAGCGCACCATTGTGGCTGGTATGTCTATGCACATTGAAATAAACCTTCACAAAACCATCCACCCACCCACATCCACTAGCATCCTCTGCTATAAGTGGAAAAATGGGTTATTTTTTGTGAAGAGTCTGTCAAAACCTCCAATAGAGGGTGTTTTCCTTGTAGTGTATTAATTGTGTTAAATCTCATAGTTAAATCAATCGGCTCCTTTTTACATATTGTAGTCTAAGTAAGACTAAGGAGACTTATCAATGGTGCCTTATATCTATCAATACATGTGGTTAATAGAATATCAATGATACATTATATTCAAAATATAGGAGGGATATGGTAGATAAAATATATTGTGCATATGCAAACAAATATTTACAACAAACCATTATTTATTAATGCAAAAGATGAAATGTGCCTATACTTACAAAGAGTTTTCTCCTCCTCAATTTGCTTCTCCTTAGACTAAATGTATAAATATGTTGTTACACACATAGATCGTAAAAACGCTTGTAATGCAAATACACACTCCAACAAGACATTTGTAATACAATTGACATGTAGTTTCTTTTTTATTTACTTATTATTATTTTTTTATTAAGTCGACACATAAATGTTACCCATATACATATGTGACAACATATAGTCATATTGGACTATAGACTGCCTCTTAGTACAATAGAAATGGTACATTCAATACATGAAATTGATACAACAACTCTATATATAATCGACAATTATTTCTCTATCATTGATGATTCATTTCATTAATTTTAGGTTCTCTACGTTCACGAGGGTTATCAATTTTATCAAATTTTATAACTACTACTCAATGGAGTTAATGAGGACCTTTTTGTATAGTCTATTGGATTAAAATTTATTTCCATAATTGATTCACCTCACTTGCGTGAAACAATTTAGAAATACACACACTCAATTTTATTATTTTTCCCACTTCATTGGATTAAAAAAAATATTTTGGGACTTGGCATGATTAAATCAAAGTGAACTTCATTCACACATGAAAAAAAAACTTTTTCATATGGAAAACTGAAGTCAACAAAATGACAACAATGATTTAGTCTCAAATTTTCTTTAATTTAGAAAGACTAGGGAATAAAATTGAAGCCTTAAGATTGGGTCTTTCAAAACATCGAAGAAGGTAGGAAACAATGCTTACAAACTCAATATTCCACATTATATGTCCATTTACTCATTAGTAATGCAAAGAACTTCAACCTTTATGAGCCATCCATGCTCATTGAGGATGAACAAGGCCAAGTCTCAGCTTCCATTAAATATTTAATGCATAGGAAAAAATAACCAAATGATGCAATACTGCAAAAGAAGATCACAATGAAATTAAGGGGCCAAAAGGATCTTTGGCAATTGGGATTGAAGGGTCAATTACCGGCTAAGGACAAATGGCACCTCAAGGAGAAACTCAAGGAATTGTTTACTCATCTCCTTCAAATCTCAAACTTTTGGGACTACAAGCCTCATAAAATGGGGAGGGATGATCCAAAATGGATCTACATACGTACCATGTGAGTTTAATGATGTTACATATGGGGGATATTAAATTTTGGGACATCTTAGATATGGTGATTGTTAAATTTTGATCATCAACTTTTCACACTTTTTTGGGGCCCTAAACAATGTTTTGGGGCTTGGTTGAATGAGGGTCGCTATATACTTGCCTCTTCCAAGATGGAAATTTTTATTCTCATTGAGATCTTTCCAATAACCTCTCGTTCATCTAAGAAAAAAATTATATGAAAATTTTATGGCCTCAGGAATCCACTAGATCCTTCTAGAAGCATCATAGAGGTTCTAAGAGGATTTCAAAACACTAAACCTAGCCCTAAATTATAACTATAAAAACATGTAATACTAGGGAAAATGTAACTAATAAACCTGTGAAGTGAAATAATGGATACAGATTCTTAATCAAAATAGAAATTACACAATGGTACATGCACAATACATAGATATTTACCTTGGAAACCCTTAATGGGAAAACTAACAAAAATTAGAGTTGTGTCTCTATCTTTCTCATTAGTTTTCCTAACCATTCACTTTGACTTCTGCAATCTAACCTTATAACTTTCTTCACAAAACTAATACCTAAACACAATCCTTGAAACCATACAACTTCTTTACTTGTATGGGTGGCTTCCATGTATTGATCTTTTTTATATGAGAGTGCACATGTCTCGTGCTCATCTAATTGATAGCTTCTCCAAATAGGTTAAACAAATAACCACTTCTAGATCTTCTACGATCAATATTTCTAGCCCAATATGCTTCCACAAATTCATGTAAATCCATTACTCTATCTAGTCTAGGTATTCCTTAGTAACAGATTATGTAATCGATGATGCCATGCAAATATATGAAGACCCTCCTTACAACTAGCCAATGTTAATTTCCTACTTTTGACATATATCTACTCAAAATTCCCATAGCATGAGCAATGCCTAGTCTCATACATACCATTACATACATCAAACTACCAACAACACTGGCATAGGGAACTCGTGACATGTCTTCTTCCTCTTCCTATGTCTTGGGACATTGATCTACAAATAATTTTACACCCACATGAATAGGGACCTTGACTAGCGTACTTTCCTACATGTTAAATCTCTATAGTATCATCTCAATATATTTTCTTTGATTCAATAAGCATTTAATGTTTATATGATCTCTTTTAATCTCCATTCTCAATAAGCAGTTTGCAATACCCAGACCCTTCATGTCAAATTTGGAGGATAGGTGTAATTTCACCTCCCTTATGACATTCATGTTGTTTCCAATCAACAACATGTCATCAACATACAACACCATATTAATGAAGTGATCACCAACGTACTTGGAACATACATTATGATCATCCTTGGTTCTCACAAAATCCATTCCAAGGATGTATGGGCCAAACTTTTCGTACAACATCCTTGGATATTGCTTTAGACCATTAGAGACTTATTTAGCTCACATATGAACTCTTTCCTTCCTTTAACTATAAAACCTTATGGTTGCTTCAAGTATATTTATTCTTCAAGACTCCCATGTAGGAATTTTGTCTTCACATCCATCTACTCTACTTCAATATCAAAAGCAACAACAACAAAAAGAAGGAATCTTATAGAAGTTGATTTAGCAATGACAGAAGAAAAAAAATTCACCAAAATTAATTCCCTCTAAACAGGAATATCCCTTTGGTACTAAGTGGACTTTGTACTTCTCCCGGCTTTATCTTATGCATTCAACTTCTTACTAAAAACCCATTTGCTACCAACACTTTTTCTTCCATCTAGTAACCAAACTAGATCCCAAGCTTCATTTTTATCCAAGGAATCCACTTATTCAACCATGCCCTTCTTCTAGAGATCAATATCCTCTTATTCAACAACTTCTTTTACATTTCTAGGATTTTTTTAGAAATAGATAAAACAAAACAAGACAAACGATTAGGAGTAGAATACCTTTCTAGTTTACCACTTTCTCGAGATGATCTCCTCAAAACTAGGGTATCTGGTTCTTCTTATTTTTATTCAACTTCTTCTATTGAGTCAGATTCTTCATACTCCAACTCAAACTCTATTTTCTCTAGTTCCTCTTTTATTGGAGTGACCTTTTGTTCATGAACATTTTTCACCTTTCTAAAAACAACATCTCGACTATAAACCATTTTCTTAGTTACTAGGTTCCAAAGTTTAAAACCTTTCACACCATCTTTATAGCAAATAAAGATACATTTTTTAGCTTTATTATCCAACTTACCCCTTTTTCCTTTGGAATATGTACATAAGTATCAGTCCCAAAAACTTTTAGATGTTTAAGAGATGGTTTTTTACCAATCCATACCTCATGCAGATTTTTTTCAACAAATGTCGATGTGGTTGATTGATTTACCAAGTAACGTGTATTATCCACTCCCTCCATTTGTAATTCTTGTCCTATCTTGATACCAGTGAGCATGCTCCTTTCCTTTTTTGTCAGCATCCTATTCTATCTTTCTGCGACTCCTTTATGTTGAGGTGTGTATGGTGTAGTCTTCTTCCTTTCTATTCTGCACTTCTTCTAAAATTCCTCAAATTCATTCCTATAGAAATCCCCACCATTTTCGGTCCTCGACACCTTTATTTTGTTTGTTGTTTGATACTCTACAAGAGCCTTAAATTTTTTAAATTTAGCAAATACTTCATATTTCTTTGGAAGTAAATAAATCCATATGTTCCTTGAGAAATCATCTATAAATTAAACATAATACATAGATCTACCTAATGATGGAATGAGCACTGGTCCAAACACATCACTATGTATGAACTCTAAAATTACCTTCACTCTTGTAGCACCAAATGCAAAATTTATCTAATTATGTTTTCCATATATTCAATGTTCACAGAATTCAAAATATAGTGTGTATTCAAGCATGCCTTCAACCATACCTTTACCTTGTAATGCTCGAAATCCCTTCTCTCCAATATTCCCCAATAATTGACACCATATCATTGTCTTTAATCTAGAGACAATAGGGGTTCTATCTTCTTTATCTCCTCCCTCACGCACAATAGAATTGTTACAGTACCCAATAGAGATTATGCTTCCCAAAAATTTGTATAGAGTTCCATTACGAACTCCCCTCATCAAGACCATTGATCCTCAAACCATTTTGTGTGTTTCTTTTTCAAACATGGCCTGTACACTTGCATAACACATTTTTCTGATGGATATCAAGTTTCTTGCTAGATATGGAATGTATAAAACCCCCCAGAGAGTGCTAATCCCTCCAACCTTTAGTTTTAAATTAAATCTTCCATGTGAAATGATTTTGGTTATTAAATCATCTCCTAAGAAAGCATATCCTCCATTGCACTTTTCATGTTCACAAAATCATTTCCTACGAGGAGTCATGTGAAAAGACACACCTAATTCAATTAGCCATACATCACGATCGGAATGAGTAACTATAGAGTCCAAGGGTCATCATCATATACCTTGACATTTTCAACATTTTTAGATCTAAAATCCTTCCTATAGTTCCCAGTTTTACCAAATACCCAGCATTTCCTTGCATATTTTCCTGGAGATTTAGACCTACCCTTGGATTTAGGTCCCCCCCTTAACCTTATTTTTATTTCTCTCTTATGGATGACCCCTCACAAACAAGGAATCCATGCTATGAATTTTCATGGTTTTCCACCTTGTTTCCTTTGATAGTAGGGTTTCCACCATTTCCTCAAACTTACTTTAAGGTGGCTTTCCTAGAACTACCTATTTCTACAATCAAATTATCCCCAAAATATGGAAAATAACATAATGATGTAATGCATTTATCATCTTACTCCATTTTAATACCAACATAGGTGATTGACTTACCATAATATTGTATACATTTAGATGATCTATCACTTTGTCGTTATCATCCATCCTAAGGTGATACAACTTCTTTCAAAGAAACAACTTGTTTACTAGGGACTTTGACTGATACAACCTCCCTAGCTTATTCCATAGTTTCAACGCACTGTTTTTGCCAAATACATTCAACAATGTTGAATCTGGTAGAAAAAGTCGAATTGTACTCCTCACCCTTCTTTCTAGCTTATCCAGTCTTCTTTTTGTTGATCCAGTAGGTTGTGTACCTAGATCCACAACAATCCATTGTTCTTAATATACAATAAGATATTCCATATATCAAAGTTCTAACTGTTAAATTTTCCAATTTTGTGTTAGATTTGTATCATTTAAGCAATATGATCTTAGGATCTTATCTAAGAGAATAACATGCACAACAATAATCACAAGAGACAAGAGACACAAAGAATTTTCGTCAGGGAAACCATAAAGCAAAAACCCCACAACTTCCTCAGAGATAGAATGAGCACCAATGGCAGCAGTAAAACCTGAAAACATAAAGATGATCTTCGACAGTTGATCTCTCTCACTTGTGCTAGCACTTCCTCTCCCACTCATGCGCCCCAGTTGAGTGAGTGTGTGTGTGTGTGTAGAAATGAGGAGAGCCTCACTTCTATTTATATTATTTTGTTCACTTTATTTCCACTCCAACAAGTCGGCCTCACTTAACAATTACTAACCAGGGCCGACTTCTCTAGGAGAGTCTAATAACCCTATTTCCCCACAACTGTGGGGACTTTTCTCCCTGATCAATAAGGAGGGTTAACCTCATTGACATTGCATGACTTTATTATATTAATGAATCTCCCGATAGGAACATAGAGATTAAAATGAAATACAAATTATTCTCCTGATAGGAACATCATGGTACAATATAAGTGAATACATTCTGAAGTTACAAATACATCAACACTCCCTCTTAACTAGGAAGCCTTATTCTCTTGACACAATTCATCAACACAAGTCTTCGTCACTAGATCATCATCAAAGCTGGATCATCACTGGATCGTCATCAAAGCTGGATCATCGCTAGAACATCATCAAAGTTGGATCATCACTAGATCATCATCAAAACTAGATCATCACTAGATCATCATCAAAGCTAGATCATCACTGGATCATCATCAATACTGCTTCTGCTATATCGATCAATGGTGATATCTCTCTATTCTACTCATCATAGGAAGTTCTACAGAGCCAACCCTTTTTCATGCTGGTTGTAGGCCTAGCCTCCATGTAGGTCTTCATCTTCTTCAGCACTTATATCTTACCACGAGAGGAACACATATCGCGACCATGTCAGAAAGGCCCACCCAACACTCACATCTAACCATGGGAGGAACACATCCAACAACCATGTCAGAAAGGCCCAGCACTCACATTTGACCATGGGAGGAACACATCCAACAACCATGTCAGAAAGGCTCAACACTTATATCTTACCATGGGAGGAACACATCTAACGAACATGTAAGAAAGACTCAGCGCTTATATCTTACCATGGGAGGAACACATCCAACAACCATGTAAGAAATGATTTGCACTTACATCTGACCATGGGAGGAACACATCCAACAACCATGTCAGAAAGGCTTAGCACTCACATCTGACCATGGGAGGAACACATCCAACAACCATGTCAAAAAGTCAGCACTTATATCTTACCATGGGAGGAACACATCCAACAATCATGTAAGAAAGGCTCTGCACTTACATTTGATCATGTGGGAACACATCCTACAGTCACATAAGAATGGCTCTACACTTATATCTGATCATGTGGGAACACATCACGTAGTCACATCAGAATGGATCTACACTTACATCTGATCATGTGGGAACACATCCCGCAGTCACATCAGAATGGCTCTGCACTTACATCTAACCATGGGAGGAACACATCCAAAAACCATATCAAAAAGCCTCACGGACTCATCACTTCCCTTTGGAGGGAACCTCGATCTGAAGAACACCAATATTCTCCCTGAAGTACTCAAACTTCACTCTAGCTAATGGCTTGGCCAACACATCAGCTATCTTCTCGTCCATTGCAACATACTGGAGCTTCACTGCTCCTCTCTGCACCATGTCCCTGATATAGTGATATTTGATCTCGATATGCGACTTTTCATGGAACATTGGGTTCTCCGACAACTTCGCACAACTTTGGTTGTCGCAATATATGTAAGTAGCATCCAGCTGGAGATCAAACAAATCAAATAGTAGCTTCCTAATCCACACTGCCTCACAACTAGCCGAACAAGCTGCAACATACTCTGCTTCGACTATACTCAGTGCCACACAAGATTGCTTCCTGCTAAACCAAGAGATTACACCTGATCCCATACTGAAGCAGCACCTTGAATTGCTCTTCCCATCAATGGCACTGCCTGCCCAATATGAATCCACATAACTTTCCAGTTTAATATTCTAATTCACCTCATATTTAATCCCATAATCAACTATACCCTTCAGGTACCTCAAAATATGCTTTGCAACAATCAAGTGAACATGTCTCAGATCTGTCAGGTTCTGGATCAATGTGTTCACAGCAAAGCAAATATATGGTCTCATGTTCGTCAGGTGCATCAAGGACCCAATCATTTGACAATACATCATAGCATCAACTAACTAGGATGAAGGATCACTCAATAGCTTCAAGTTTGATGCCATAGGTTTGGTCATGGCCTTGCAGTCCATCATCTCGAACCTCTTCAGAATCTCTACTGCATACTTCCCTTGTCCCAGGGAGATTCCATCCGCATTCTACCACACCTCCATGCCTAGAAAATAATGCATCATACCTAATCCTTCATTTCAAACTCAGCAACCAGGTTCCTCTTTATGTCTATAATCAACCCATCTGCACCTGTTAAAAACATGTCATCTACATACAATAGGAGCATCACTGGGTTCCCTTATTCCACCTTGTAGTAAAGGTTGGAATCTGCTTTACTCTTGGTAAATCCCAAGCTAGTCAGGAAGCTGTCAATTCTTCCGTACCATGTCCTGGGTGCATGTTTCAAACCATACAGGGCTTTCTTCAATTCGCACACATGATTCTCCCTGTCATGTGTCTCAAAACTGAGTGGCTGCTCCACATACACTTCCTCTTCTACCACACCATTCAAGAAGGTATTCTTGACATCCATCTGGTGTACCTTCCATTTCATGACTACAACCAGAGCAAGTACTGATCTGATGGAAGTGTATCTGGCTATAGGTGCAAAAGTCTCTTCGTAGTCTATGCCTTCTTTCTGTGAGAAGCCTCGTGCTACGAATCCTGCCTTGTATCCCACGATGTTTTCATCTACTACATGTTGGATCTTGTAGATCCATATGGAATATACTACGGACTTCCCTTCAGGTCTTCGATATCGCATCCTAGACATCATTCTTCTTGAACTAGTATTCTCCTTCCCTTTCTTCTTGGCTACTTCTTCATAGCTGGAAGGCTCTGCATCAATGATGTCGCTCAATAGTGTCACATAACTATAGTGTCTCTGAGGCCTGTTTCTTTTTTTGAAAGTATCGTCATATTATTCTTCGTCTTGGATTCTTTCTTGAACTGTCGTCACTTGTTCTTCGGAACAAGTCTCATCCTTATTTTCTTGTAGGCGATTGTACACGATCTTTCCTACAAGTCAAATGCACGAATTGTATGGTTATAAACATTTCATAAGGTATATTCATAATGAAAAATTATTTTACATCAAGATATAATCATGCAACTGTTTTAGCCAATACAACATTCATCCATATCTTATGGAAACTTTCTAGATGCCTTCCATCTCTACCAGGACAACATTGAGATTGTGCACTAATCCAATATGTCAGAAAATCGGTTTCATTCTAGATAAGTAGAAGTGGAGAGTTATATATCACCATGGGATACTTACCCATCACATGCATATTAGTAGTATACTACCAATTCTATCATGCATAACACATCAATTGAATATAAACAAATGCATAACAAAATAATATCATGAAATGACAATTGAATACTTATTTTTATTTGTTTTGTGGGTAGACTCCTTATTTCAGCTTCGTCATATTCTTCATTCATAGCATCATCATTTCTTATCCAAATTCTTATATGGATAAGAGTTTCTTCAAGAATTTAGTTCTTCAAGAATTCCTCGTCGCTTGAGGGATCTTCTTTGAATCGTGACAGCTTGATCTTTAGTTGCTCCCATCTTCTTTTCTTTTATTATGAGTCAAGCTTCTTCTTGTGTGCACTCTTCCCGAAGTCTACTAAAAGTAATCACTTCCTTCTGGCACACATTCCTCGAATGAATGAATCCCATGATCCTGGGAGACCATTCAAGGTGGTTATAATAGTATCTTATTCTTCTTCGACTGCTTCGTCATAGCATCAAACACTTCCTTTTGGTGTCTTCGGGGATGACACATGAGGGATGAGATGATATTTAATAATAGCTTGGCCAAGGAATCAAACATATCATTAGTTGTCTTAAGGGAAGACACTTGTGGTATAATTGAATCAGCAATGATCTTCTTGGCCTTGACCAAGTTCTTCTTGTGTAAGGATTTTAGCCTCATCTCCCTCTGGAACTAGAACCTCTCCACTTATGTAGGTGTCCAATTCATTTTATTCAAGAACCAGTGAAATCATATACTTCCATGCTTGGAATTTTTCAGCTTCACCAATATTTTCATCAAGTTGATGTGATTAATCATCTTGAAATGAGAACCTCAAATGTAAATAGCAAAAGATTAGATCTTACCGATTTGAGGTGTTTGTCCTGGTTCCAGATCTGGGTGATCTAGGGTTTGTCAGAGAAACCCTAATTTTCAAAACCTAGAATATTTTAGATCTTATTGGATAGAAATATATACCTCTTCAAGGCAAGATATCCAATGTACTCCTTTTCTGAAAACAATGGAGGGAAGCTCCCGGAACAGGAAGCCCCAGTTTTCTAATTTCTTCTGCTGAAATTCCTAATACTGTTTCTGCAGTATCTTTGAAAGTACTGCTCCTTTGTGTCTAAAATTGCGTACCAAGGTATCCTCATCTGTCCTTTTTCCAACACCAAAGTTTTTAGAAGAATTGGTTTCACCAATTGGGACTTATGCGCGTTTTCCCAAGGTGACTTGTTTCAGGACTGTTCAGAATAGAGAAGTTGTATAGAATTCCACGTGTCACTAGTGTATCTTATGGGTCTGAAATGTTTATCACAGAACATACAGTTGTTCCCTTTCTGGCACATCTTGCAAAATTTCATTTGGACCTTCCTAGCTTGAGATATAGCAATTATCCCTAGGTGTCATGTTTAGGGATCAATCCTAGAAGAGGCTAGAACCATGATTTGGAGGAATCATATCTCCCAGAATACAATGAATATGAGGCTGAAATTTTTACACAGGGTACATCAGTATTTTATATTCAACCTGTGAAAATTTCATCTCCTGAGACTTCTTCAATCCCAAGATACCGAGATATAGAGAATGTACCAAAACTACCAATTTTAGTATTTTAGGGTTTTTCAAGCCCAGGGTCAAATTAGGGTTTGAATTTCCTGGAGCTTCACCCAACCAAAAATATCAAACTTGGTCTCTAAAATTCGATTTTGATGAAGAGATAAATCCTACACCGGGCTCACTCAAGAATTATTATTCTGTTAAAAGCCCTAATTTCCTGCAGTAAAAACTGAAAATGCCTGGAATTAAATTCTGCTTCGACAAAAAGATGCGCCCTTCAATAGAGAGTTAGCCTAGCATCCTTTTTCTGATGGATTGTGGAGAGAGACCCAAAAAGTAAGAATCCCTAGCTTCTACAACTACATAATGTCTTCTTCTTAGGTTAGCTCTGATACCATGTTAGATTTTCATCCTTTAAGCAGTATGATCTTAGGATCTTATCTGAGAGAATAACATGCACAACAATAATCACAAGAGACAAGAGACACAAAGAATTTTCCTCGGGGAAACCATAAAGGAAAAACCCCACAAATTCCTCAGAGATAGAATGAGCACCAATGGCAACAGTAAAACCCGAAAACATAAAGATGATCTCCGACAGCTGATCTCTGTCACTTGTGCCAACACTTCCTCTCTCACTCATGCGCCCCAGTTGAGTGAGTGTGTGTGTGTGTGTAGAAATTAGGAGAGCCTCACTTCTATTTATATTCTTCTGTTCACTTTATTTCCACTCCAACAAGTCGGGTTCACTTAACAATTACTTACCAGGGCCGACTTCTTTAGGAGAGTCTAATAACCCTAGTACCCCAAAACTATGGGTACTTTGCCCCCTAATAAACAAGGAGGGTTAACCTCATTGACTTTGCATGACTTTATTATATTAATGGCTCTCCCAGTAGGAACATCGGGGGTACAATGAAATACAAATGATTCTCCCGATAGGAACATCAGGGTACAATATAAGTGAATACATTCCGAAGTTACAAATACATCAACATTTTGATTCTCAAATTACTTGCTAATCCTTTTCAACACACTAATCATCATTGCAAATCTCCCACTAGACCCATGTTTATCAAAGACCCAATATCTATCAAACACGTTGAACCCTTAACAACAAAGGCATCCCCCTGAAGTAAATAATCAAGCTCTAATACCACACGTAATTTTTAAACCTATGAAATGAAATAATTCATACAAATTCTTAAGCAAAATAGATATTATACAATGTCACACACACAATACACATAGATTTATCATGGAACCCCTTAATGGGAAAAACCAACAAAACTTAGAGTCACACTTCTATCTTTCTCATTATGTTTCTTAACCATTCACAATCCAGTATATATGTATTTTGAAACATCAAAAAACCTAAATCGTTAACCCATATTAGATTACACCCCTAATATCTTAACCAAAATTAAATTACATATTTTCAAAAAAAAAACAAAAATTTTGCCTCGCCTTTGGCTTGTAATGGGAAGGGGTAATCGCCCCTTGTTGTTGTCCACTTCACAAAGCAGGGGGGAGGTGTCAACATGCCCCTCTCTCCCTACAAATCCCCTTGATCTAGCACCATGTGCAACACCCAATGCATATGGAAGAGCACTATATTGTTCTAATTGTAGGTGAAGCAACCCATATGCAAACAATATAACACATGACCAATATAAAAAGGGTTGATTTTTTCACTAACCATCAATGATTACATAGTATGAACCTGAGTGTGGAGGATATGTTGATAAAACAGAGAGACAAAGTATATTGTAGACAACTATAGAATACCATAGTGTCTCATAGCTTCATAGTAAGCTTGGAAATTTTTGCAATATTTATAATATAAGAAGACGACATGCGTGGTATTTCAATGAATGCTTGTTTTCTGTATAAGTTTCGAGGGTAAATGTTTGTGTTCCATTGTGTGCATCTTTGCTATTGTAGTCTATTTCATATGTCATAGTAGTTAAACCATTAGAATGGTGTTTTAATCTAAGTTAAAGTGTTAAAAACACAAATTTAGATTATGGCACAATAGAGTATAGGCTCATTGTCATCATTTTAAGTGTAGATCCATTTTGGTGAGCCAACCATTAGAATATTCAAGGTAGTTTATAGATCAATGAACCTCCATTTCCCATAGGACCACACATAACTAATGGGGCCACACACATACATGGAAGAAAGAAGAATTTGAGTCAATTTGGTTGGATGAACACATTGTGGAAAAAGATGCAGAGTTGCAACAATCTAATAAGAAACTCCCCACATTCTTAGAAGACGTGAAGGAGGTTGACGACTTGAGATAAAATTTTAGCGTATGTATGTGAAGGAGCATTCAACTGCACCCTTATATAATTATAATGTGTAGAAAATGCTTGCCACATAGCTTTAGAAATGCATGCACATGCACATGTTGGTCGGTAGGTAGTGTAAAGACCATTGATTTCAACATCTCGCCTTCGTTTTAGCTAGTCATTAATAATCGGTTAATGATGTCATTTGCGATGGGTTGTTCTACATGTATTTCCTTGCAAATTAAAGACTTCCATCTTCATTTTTCATATACACTTTTTTTTTTGGTAATATGGGATACAAATTGCGAATTATTGATTTTCATCTTCATTTTCATGTTTCCCATACTTATTATGGTTATTTAAAGAATTTATGTCCTCCTTTTCTTCTTCTCCAATCCCATGTTTTATTTGTTGCCACATTAACCCCCAATATTCCTCACATTCTCCTCAATTGAAAACCACTAAACATTAACATTATTAATATCCCAATTGAAGTGACACAAAAGAATGCCCACCTCAACTTCCAAGGTATAAAGCACATTGGAAACAATTGCTACAATGTTGTACTAATGCTCATAAATGTTAAAATCGTGTATTTCATAGGTTTGCCAAAATATTAATAATTTTTAGGCAATCACTATTGTGAATAAATTAGTAGTCCTATCCAATTTGAGAGATAAAGAACTAGACTAAACTTCATTGATTAGCAATAAATTATATAGTAAGTACGAAAGAGGATAGATGCTAACCGACCTTTGCATATCCGAACTTCATGAATTGAAAAAACTGCTCCAAACCAATACAAGTAAATTTGACCTAATCACCCATACACTATTTGGTCCCAATATAACTAATTATAGAGAAAAAACAATGGGAATGAACATGTACTACTATATTAGATATAGAAGGAATTCAACAATATTACTTTGTAAATAATCAATCTTTTGGGTATTAAACTGTTTTCAGAGGTCAATCTAATTTCTTGTAAAATATCATGCATCCTTAAGAGAATTATCGATGTTATGATGAATTCATGCTCACGGGGATGTGGTGTGGATGTAGTTAATGACAAATTCATGCACATGGGAATGTGGCATGGAATTAATTGAAAAGTTAAGCTAGGGTGATGGCATTGACACATAGACAATGAGGATAAATAGTGCATGATTTCCAATGACAATAATAACCCAATTACCAATGACAATAACAAACCACAATTGCAAATGACAATAAGCAACCAATGGTTCCCAAAATGGACATTGATTCTAAGCATTTTGATATTAGAAAAACTTTGTTTTATTGATCTATATAGACTTTAATCAAGTGAACTTGGTTTAATGAATCTACCGTGGAACTTACTTTAATGGAACATAGTGAATAACTCTTCTTTTATACCTTTTGCAAATAAACAACAATATTTTATTATCTTAATTTTAGTTAAACTACAAACTATTCAAAAATGACGAGATCAACAACAAATTGTTAAATGCTACATGAATTAGTGTGAAATATATATAAAACAAACTATACTTCCATCACTACATGATAACTTCAACACATTATTTTTGGATAATTATAACTCTTCACATTAATTTAGTTTTTGTCATATTTATGAAATCACATGGTGATGTAGGTAGGGGAGGGAGGCCAATAGTGGCATGCCCTTCCTTCACCCACCTGGATAATGATGTGGCAGACATCAATGCACGTATAGTGAGGGTCCATGTGGTAGCTCCACATGCCAAGTAGGTGGTGCAATTTAATGCACTTTATGTCACCTTATTTCTCATGGATTGGAGCTCTTCGTCTATGCCCATTCTTCTCCCTTGTTCATTTTCGATCGGCCCCAACGTGTGGGAATTTTCCCCTGTTGGTATTGGTGTGCCCTAACTCATTTGTGTGGCATGCTACATGCTCGTGCCGGTACACAAGTGGTTCCATGGCAGTTGATTTTTGCACATGTTTCAGAATGTTTGCTCATTTGAAGCGAGGTGTGATTTCTACTTGGTGGTTCTTTGTGGTCTGGTGTGTTGGTGTTATCTGGACCCTTTTCTGCATTATCTTGGCCTCCGTGGTTGAACTTGCGAAGCTACTTATTGGTCCAAAAAATGACCTGTGTATTCATAGGCTCTATTCTTCATCCTCCATTTTATTTTATTGGTTGTGGTTTATGTGGCAGGTAGCGAGAGGAGGGAGGTGATAGACTCCATTGGATGGTAGCATGTGTTTGTTCTAGATGGTAATGCATGTTCTCTGGTAGGGCTATCTTGCAAGCTTCCCCATGCCTCTTTTTTCAACACACTCAATTCCTTCGTGGATTTTTGTTGTTGGTTATTGTTACTTCATCTCTACTTTTTTTAGGTTGTTATCAGTTCAATGTTTGACTGTAGTTTGTTTTGGTTGGAGGTTGTCTCTAGTTTGTCATAGGTTCAATGCCTTTATTTTATCTATGCATTGTTATTGTGGGTGTTGGGATAGGGTATTTCCTGCAATGGATTTGGAATCCCTAGTGACATTGTTGCAAGGGGATTCACCCTTTATTTATAGTGGAATGGTTTGTCCCATTGTTTAAATTGTTGGGTCAGAGTCTCAGTTAAAGAGGAAGGGTCTGTCCCTCAGTCCTTTTGCTTCATGGGATGTAAAGTTTTGTAAGTATTTGTCGAGGTAGGGTTTTTGTTGAGGCATTTGTCGAGGTAGGGTTCATAAGGTTTTATTTTTCCCAAAATGTATCCTATTTGAAAAAAGGCTAGAATATTCCAGGAATCCATCATATTTTGAGCATACTGTTTTTCTCGTAACTCGGAATGGGGTGGAATTTAGACTATTGGAAAGGGATTTCAATTATCTACAACTTTGTTTTTTTAGTGTTCCCTTATTCCTTACCATTTGTTCGGGGTGGACGTTTGAGTAACAAATCATCTTTTAAAAGATGATTTTTTAAAAGCATCTTTTAAAAGATGCTTTCTTACTAAAACGCCTGCCCTGGAAAAAGGAGAGAATTAGGTAAAACTCAAAACATAAAAGTTGTAGATATTTTCAAGACCTTTCCAATGGTCCAAAGTCAACCCAAGTCCAAGTTATGAGTGAAACGTTATTCCCAAACTACGAAATATTCCATGAATCTTTTCACTTTTTGTTAAATAGGATACATTATAGAAGAGGGTAGAATGTTATGTTTTTATTGAGGCATTTATTAAGGTAGGGTTTTTCGTTGAGGCATTTGTTGAGGTAGGGTTTTTACTGAGGTAGGGTTTTTTTCTAAGGTATGGTTCTGGTCCAATTCTAAATTGTTTATGTATTGGGGTGAAATTTTATATGGAAAATATTAATTTGCATTCTTATTTTGCTAGTAGAAATTGATCACTTCTATGTGGATTATTATTGGTTATGTTGTTCTTATATGCACTGAGAAATCAGGCTATTGTTGTTGGTTATGTTTTTGTTTATGTTATTGAGAAATCATGCTATTGTTACTAGCTATGCTTTGGTGGCTTGATGAATTCAGTCAAGTATATGGATATTCTTAATATGTTATTGGTGGTGAAGTATATGGATATTGTTAATATGTTTCTTGGTGAATTTGGTGAAGTGTATGGTGAAGTATATGGATATTTGGTGAAGAATATGGATAATGTTATGAATTCTTGGTAAATTTTATTAGTGAATTTAAATTCTTAGTTTGATTATGAATTATGTTTGTTCTTTTGAAGTGTTTGGTAGTTTTAATGTATAAAGTTTGCAAGTCATATTCCTAATCAGTTTGCCAGTCTTATCCCTACTCAAAATTTTAGCTGAGAAAATCCTATAGGCACTGAGTTTTAGAGCCATGGCTCTTATAGTGAATTTAAGCAAAGATTGCAGAGTTACTTTACTCTTTTACTCACTGCATTTAGATTGTGAGACTATGGATATTGATAATATGTTGTTTGGTGAATTTGGTGAAGTATATGGTAAAGCATATGGATAATGTTATGAATTCTCGGTAAATTTGATCACGGAATTTGAATTATTGGTTTGATTGTGAATTATATTTTTTGTTGTTATGTGTTTAGTATTTTTTATATATGCGGTTTTCTAGTCTTAGCCCTAATCAATTTTCTAGTCTTATCGCATAGGCATTGAGTTTTAGAGCAATGGCTCTTATACCGGATTTAAGCAGAGATTGCAAAGTTTCTTTACTCTTTTACTTACTACATTTAAAATGTTAGACTATGTAAAAATAAAAATAAAATAAAATTGTATATTAAAATTAAAATTAATAAGCTAACCCTTTTTCTAGGCCCAAGGTAATAAGATTGACCTAAGTGTTATCAATCATCGGATGGATGTGCTCCCAAAAGAAGAGTAGGAATTCTTACCCAACTTAGATATTTTGTTAGAGTTTATGAAGAGGTTGAAGAGAGGTTTCCATGACTTTAGAAAAATCTCATATTTATCCATAAACCAAGAGTTTCTATCAACAAGTTTGTGCTTTAAGGTTTTCCCCCACACTGAAATCAAGTTGAGAATAATTTTTTTATCTCCAATAAACAACTCTAGGATTGAAAAATATACTTATGTAACATTAAAATCATATACCATCCCATGGTTTAAAAAAAATTTATGGTTCTTCACTCTTGCAAGATCAAGCCTCAAAATTGTCCACACATTGCTCCTCAGTGAAAAACACTAACAGTTATAGAAACTTACATTTAATAGTGGTTCATCTCCAATTATTACAAAATGCATTCCAACCAGCATGGATCCTACAATTAATGTTGTCATTTGTTGGATGGTAGACACCATCCCTAAATAATAAGGACAATTTCATCGAAGGAGGATTGGTAAATCTAATCTGGATTTAGTAAAACTATGTATTATAATTTTAATCACATTTCTAACTTCTAATTTTAAATCTCATTCTACTCTAGGTATTTAATGGAAAATATATTTTAGATGCATAGATATTCTCTGGTAGGGTGTGCAATCTCTATCTTATATTGCCCTCTGCATTCATTAACTTGTTACTACATTCATCAATTAAGAAGGTGTTAAGGAGTATTTGAGACTTGTTTGGATCAGAAGTTGAAACAACCTAGGAAATTATTATAGCATAACAATAGAATCATTATTATGATGTAACCAAGTATGTATCCACCATCTAACCTTATTAGGGATGAAATTAAAGATTTCCATCTGTGCAAATCCAATCGCCTACTTGTTAGGCTGATGGATCATTCACATTGCATGGGGTTGGGTTGAACATCCAAAATCTTCATGCTTGAGAAGGATGATTATATGCATTGCTTGAGTACGTTTTCTTTCCTACAATTGCTTGTTGCCATGTTATATCTTTCACCCAAGGTGAAATAGGGAAACTATATTTCTAAAAGACTACTATTGTCCATCAGTAATCTCTTCAAGCCCCTCCCTCCTCTCTTACAACTCCATTAACTCCTTAATCATGTCTTCCATTTTTTTTTCTTTTGACATAAATTCCCTTGCTTATTGTCTTCCATTTCAAGTTGTCATCATACTTTATTATTATCTTTCCTCCGACTGCCATCATGCTTTCTTATTCATAGAATTATTCATGATTTAATTTGTATGTGTAATAAATAGTTAGAGTTTTGAGAAAACTTTTAATTATTTTGGATGTTTTTAGAATACTTGTTATAATGTTAAGAGTGGTGGAGTGTGCAAGTTATGTATAGATATGTTTGTAAAATAATTCACTTAAGAGATAGAAATTAGTATGTTTAGTTATTAATTAAAATTACGATTTCAAAGTAATATTTTATTTTTAAAAATTAGTATTTTGAAACTCTTAATTTAATAATAAATCTTACTTGGGAGTATTTTGAAACTCTTATTTATATTTTTTCTCGGGATATATTTTGTATAAGGATCTTCCTTCTGGTTTGGATCTTCATATTTTGATAGTAGGTTTCGTAGCAGGTTTCTTTTATGTAATGTTGATGCCTCTTGGGAAGGATTAAGGTACTTTTTGGTTATTTTATGTTGCTACCCTTTTGGAAAGGGTTATGCCTCTATAGAAGATTGATGCAAATCAACAAAGTTTTTGTAAATTTGATTCATTCTTGAATATCAAGTTACTGTGACTTTTTTTCTTTTGAAAAAAAAAAACAAAACTTACTTAGAAGTATATGAATAATGATAAATTGTTGATGTTTAGAATCAGATGGTGAATGGTGCAAATTTGAATGGATGCATGCCAACTTCAGATTTTGTTGCAGCGCATAATTGAGGCCCAATTAGAGGTAACCAAATTCATATATATTAACATGTAGGTAAATACATTGCCTCCAAGTTTGTAGCAAAAAAGGGCCTAGGATTTAGTCTATTGGTATCTAACATATAACATATATCATCCCTAGGCTAAGCATATAACATCCCTAGGCAAGGCATATAACATATATGTGGTTAGTGAGGTTCAATGTCTTAATATTGGATTCAAATTAGAACTAGCGAAACAATAAAAAAAACTATATGAAAAAATCCACATTGCTTGCGGGTAGGCTAAGCATATGACATCATTATGGTCAAAGAGGTTTGATATATTCATTACTTGACATTGTTGAGTTGCATGCAGTTGCTTGAGCCAAGTGGCTTGAGTTTCCTAAGGTTGCTTGATCAAATTGAGTTGAGTTGCACACATTTACTTGAGGCCATCATGTTGCTTGCAACCAAGGAGGAATCAAGATACCATAGTTCTGATGTGTGCTCAACACCCATGGGTTCAATGGAGGCCTTAGATAAGCATATAATGGATTTCCCTTGGCACTGGTAGGGATAAAGTAGGAAGGTATACCTGCTTGAGGATATTGGAGAATTTGGATGTTATCAAGTCTTAGAAGAATCGTGTATTATCTGCAATTTGATCCAATGCATTGGACATCATCCTCTTGTGCTCAATCTTGTTTGTAGTTTTTTCCACCTCCTACATCCTACCTATATCATTTTGAAGTATTTGTTGCACCTTTCTTTGTTCCCTTTCCTGCTTCACCATTTTTTTTCATGCTCTTTTCACTAGTACAAAATGAGAGATAAATGACTAAAAAAATGACCAAAATCTACTTATAAATTACCACTTTTGATTTGGCAACCACTAGTAGCAAATTAGCGGTCATTGATAACGTGACCAAAAAAATGGTCATATTTAACTTGTTTATTTATAACTTATCTTGTGGTCATATATTTGGTCGTATATTTGGTCATTAATTTGCTTGTATATCGGGTCATTAATTTTGACAATTAATGACCAAATATACAATCAAATTAATGACCTCAAGACAAGCTATAAATGACCAAACCAGGGATGATTTTAAGGAACCATACTTATTTAAAAGTGTATAAATGTTGGGGAATATCACCAATTCTTAAAACGCCAACTATAAAATGATTGGCGATATTTTTCAAAAAATAATTCAATTTCCAAGGATTTTATATTGTTTATATAATAATTTGGCGATTTTTAGGGTGAAAAATTTTTACCCCATCAAAATTGGGCAAAACAGGGCTTCAAAAAATGCAAAATGGCAAATCTTTTTAGGGAGAAAAACATGGAAAAATAGCCCACTAGGCTAAAATTCGCCCCTAAAATTATCCCTGGACCAAACCCACATTTTTACTCGTGTGATAAATGATCACCAATTTGCTACCAGTGTCTCCAACTCAAAAGCGGTCATTTATATGTGGATTTTGGTCATTGTTTTGGTCATTTATCTATCATTTTGTACTAATATATAGGGAACGGAGAAATCAAATCACCAACCTCCTTCCAATAAGGTAGTTTCTCTTCCATTGAGCTAGCACCCTTAAATAGAATATATTATATAATTTTACATCAATGATCTAAGACACACGCATGGTCTCTTTCAAAAGGTTCTAATTTCACCTGCTCAAATGGCTTAAAATGTTCCTTTTGCATCTTCTTAACTTCTTGGGAAAACACTGACTCTGTTAGCACGATAGATTCAATAAATTTTTCTTGCAGTAAAGAGTAAGCAAAAAAAAATGAGAGAGAAGTATTATGTCCATAATTACTTCAAAAGTACAAGAAATGGAAACATAATGTGTACCTTAATATATAAAACAAAATGACCACCATCTAGTGCAAGCTACATGGTGGGCCCACACAAGTTACCTTTCAATCCCAAAGAATGGAGAGGCAATGTTAGATGAAGGTATTATCCTCAAGTAATATCCAAGAATTTGGATTAGGGCCTCTTAGTATTTAGGGTTTAGGGACATCACAAACCTTTTCAGTCGAAATTGTTGCAGATATACTACCTTAAAAATGTTGATATTAATGTGAGGTAGAAAAAAACGTTGTATATGTACTACTATTTCCATTATGCTTCATGTCACTGTATATTTCATGCATTTGCTTCTCTTATAGCATCCCCCTATGGCTATGAACTTGGACATAACTTACAAGGACAAATTTTCAACCACTTGTCCACAATTTTATTCTTTCTTTTGATACTTAGAGTAATCCATATAGAATGATAAAATATCTAAGAATAAAATCATAAATTTTGTACTTTTTTGTCTAGGAAGCAAAACCCCAAAATTTACAAATTAACCATATCCATAGTCACATTTATATCTTTAGATACTACAGATTATGCATATTAGCTTAAATGTATACTATATGTTAGCCACATGAAAGATGAATAGATACACATAAATAACTTCTTCATTCTTCTTTCCTTGATTTTAAAAGGGGGTGCCAATACCACCATACTTGTTTACATTCTTTGCAAATATCCATCCCTTGTTAACACTGACTCTGCAATATTTTGAAATTTTATGGAGTAAAATGCACCATCAGTCCAACCTATGTTGGATGCATACCATAGAATGGGAACTTTCTCGAATAAGACGAGGATCTTACTCGCCATCTAATATGTACACAACACAAGCTGTATAATTTTATTTGTTGGTTGCGAGCCACCTTGGAAAGGGGAAAAAACTAAGAACTTGAAGTATATCATGGAATCAAAAGAATTATATAAAAAAATAATGGAAATAAATCAAGAAACAACTTTGAGAGGTTTAACAATTAGATATGAAAATGCTCCCTGTAGTCCTTAGGAATTATTATTTTGCATTACATATGATTCATTTGAATTACACTTTGACACGTTCAAATCTAAGAGAGTATTCATTGGTGAGTATCAATTGGATGTTATGATCATTTTTATGATGACATATTATTGAAGTTGTTTTTTCCTTTGATGGAAACTCCTTTTTTGATCTCTTGTTTGAGATCCTCTCATCAACATTCGAAAGGCATATAAACATTCCACTCAACCCAAGCAATAAAAGCATAAATATCTTTGCTATGTCGAATGACACATTTCTTTGCACATTTTTCCTTCATAATCCATGATTCACCATTAGAAGGGATCACCTCACTTTGTCTATCTCTTTAGTTGTGCACAAGAAAATTTACGAGTCTTCCAGTTCTTAATTCTTGCATAGTAATTAGTTAATGATATAGTAATCAATTCTTGATAGTCTTGTGAGGTACACCCCCAATTTTATTTCTATTTCACCCATGCCACTGTGAAAGAAAATAATATTTCGAATGTGTAACTTCAGGAAAGGTCAATGATGAAGAACACAATCATTTTTCTTCCCTTTATGACAAAATATCAGGAACAATAAAATTATTTTCACTTGAGAATCAAAAAAATTATTGCAATCAAAGAGTCAATTCTCAATTCTTAGAGTGTATAAATTGCCTTGTGCTCACCTATGACAGAGATGAAAAAGTAAAGGTATGCCAATAGATGAAAGAGATGAATCTATGATGATATTATCTATCCCTCAGCCAATGCAAGTCATGTCCAATCATGTCAACCACATTTCAAAACTTAAGACTAGAACCAACTACACAAGTATTAAAGGTTATATTTTCTCAATTTTATTTTTGAAAGCTACATTCTTCTCGTTAATTTATCATCGAGTATGAGAACCTATATCATGTCAAAAAATTAATGTGTTTGAAAATTTTACATGCCAATAATATATTTACCTCGGGAAGTATTGTAATAATTTGAATACATCATTTATCCATGTAATGCATATTTAAGATCTTACCACCCATTGCTTTCTATTTGCATCGTATGTTTCTCTGCTATTTGGATAGACAAGTATAAGCTTCGTAGTGACCTATATGGAGATAGATTGAAAAATAATTATATATGATTAGAATAGGTCATACAAGGTAAAATATTTATCACAACAATCATTAAGATGAAGGCAATTTTGATATGAAATGCATGGACTTGCAATAAACAATCAAGATATATGAAGATTATTTGAAAAAAAAAATTAAAACCAAATTTCAAGCAAGAAATAAACTAAAATTATTCAAGTTTATAATTGGAATGATATTCCTTAACTAATGGGTATTGCTGGATAGAAAAGTTTCTGAATTAAACTTATTGCAAATTGCAGAAAATTTAAAAGAGAAACCTACAATTTCTATAATACAAAGGCTAAAGAAAATGCTAAAAGGAAATTATTTTGGGATGGTGAGAAAGGTAAGAATAGTGCCTAAAAAAATCCTAGGCTAATATAGTCATTTACCTCCTACCAGAAGGGTATGAAATCATATGAAGCCATAGGATTAAATAGTTTCCTAATGCATGCTACAGAAATCCTATAGTACTTGAAAATAAAACTGAAAATCTAAGGTAAAACTAGTGCCTAAAATCCTTCACTCCAATAACCCGTGCTCTTGAACTATATACCTAAAATATCATAGCATAGAAATTTCTTGTCTAGATTGATCATATGAACTCACATAAATGTAACTTGAGGTTCAATATTCCAATTTAGTTTAATTCAATTTATCAAGGAGACACATAAACAGCATGGAGAAGTAAGTCAATTGCTTAATATTAGATTAAAAAGTGCACAATGCCAGAAGGAATCGATGTTGCTTTATACATAGGCTTTCTTGGGTCTGTGGATTTATGGATTCTCTTTGACTTACAGGAAGTTAACTTAGTCGGCTACCTTAGTTTCCTAGATTATGATATATATGCCTCTGTTTATTTTTTAGTCAAGGTGGTTGTCATGACTTTTTGCCACTGACTTGGAGGTTTGAATCCTCCTAGAACTAAATAGTAGAGCTACTGGGAGATTAAAAAAAATGCCTCAAAAGTCTTCAAATGTTACCCAAGCATGCTTGGAGTATACCTAAAATGATTTATCTTGTGACAGTTTATTATTGCAAGGATCAAAACCACCCAAACATGAGCTAAGGAGTGCTAAAACACACCCCAAATTTACTCCTAAGACTTGAAGTGTGCCATAGACTTCCCAAAACAACTACACGGGTGCTAAAAAATGAAAATAAAAGGCTCACTTTTGTCACAGTCCATAAATTTGTCCAAAACCAACTCTAAGAAGTTCCAATTGGTGCTATTAGGTGGAATAATGCCTAGAAGTTGAACTTTACTATTGTTTTACCCTTCATGTCTTATCCAAAATTCATCTTAAGTGTTTTCACAATTGCTTACCATTGGTTTAGGCCTTAAATCTACCCATATCAGTGGAAAATTTCCCATAACCTCTGATCCATATGGAGATTGATGGCCACCAACCTATTCCATTGGCTCAAAACAATTGTCCATTTTGGTAGTTTCCTAGTTATTTTTCTACAGTTTTTCGGGTCCCAAACTTTCAAGAACATTATGAGGCCCTAAAAGATGTTTTTTGGGGATTCAAGTGGGGGGGAATGGTTTCCAATGGAATGCATTAGGCCTTGGTTTAAGTATGTAAATCTCATATATACCTTTCCAACGAGCTCTCGAACGCCCCAAACAAAGATCATATGCAAAAATTATGACCCCGAGAAGTTGATTGTTCAACTAACCACCTTGGGGCCACAAACTTTATGATGATTCATCTTCTACGGTTATGTTTTTGATGTTTAGGGTTATCACCTTCATGGTTATTATAAATAGGCCCTTTTGACCTCATTTTATATTCATCTTGGTATGGTTGAGCGTAGAAGCCACATCTCTTCTCAGAGATAGCTACAACCATTCTAGTTGTTGTATTTACATTTTGTTCTATTTCCGCCATTTAATAGAATATGTGTTTATTGTATCTATGGTTTTTTTTAAATATGTCTATGTTTATGATTCTATATTTTTTCTTTCATTTTGTTCTCACATAAATTCGGATTAGTGGTATCATAGCAATCTTCTCTTTGATTGTTTCTCGGTGCATGTCCCTGACGAGGTAATGGTATAGAGAGTTGGGTCTTGAACTAGATTCACTTGGGGAATATCACTCTTTCCTCCTGAAATGGCCTCCCATGGTGAAAGAAAAGAGAGAAGGTGGAGCAGGATATCCTATCAAGTTGTTTCTCGAGGAAACCCTCACGCGACAAAGGAACAAGATGATGGATAATTTCACCCAAATCCTTCGACGAATGTCGGCAGCAGTAGATGCACCTTCAACGAGCAGATGTTTTGAATATGCAACTCCCTTCAAGGTACAAGTTAACTTTTATATTCCTTTATTTGAAGGCCAGATCAATGTTTATGCCCTAGATAAGTGGTTGAATTTTCTAGAAGGGTATTTCTATGTCCACAATTATTTCAACAGAGAAAATATCATCTATGTGATCCTGAAGGACGTCCCCCATGTCAAAAATTGGTGGAAAACGTATTATGAGAAAAACCAATCAGACGAGTATGAATGTTCGAGGTCAATCCCACTTGAGCCTCTTTCATAGATGTCATTAAGGAATAGTATTACAATATGGAAAACTATGATGACTAGTACACCAAATATACCATTTTGTATCAAGAGAGGAACCAAACAATGTCGTAGTACACCTTCAACTTTCATACCTTGTGCACAAAGATGGGTATGAAGGACTCTGAGTGTCACCTAGTACTAAAATATCGTAGTGGCCTACATCGGTACATACAAACTAAGATGGACTTCCTAGACATCTATTTACTTGGATCTACCTATCGATATGCTGTCAAAATCGAGGATAAATTTCGACAAAAGAACAAGCAATAAATTGGATATGTGAATCCACCATGGAAGCAAGTCAAGGGAAACCCTAGCTCATAGAACATAATACAAGGAAAGGAAAACCAGTCCTAGCCACAAGTAAATAAGTACAATGGAAATACAAAGACGAACCCCAGGAAATGGTGTGAGTTCCACAATATCCCTTGGCACAACACTTATGAATGTCGCTTAAAGAAGTCATTGGTGGCTGAAATCAAAGCTTCAGAATTAGATCGTGATTCTGATTTAGAACCCAATGTCATGGCCATGGGCCAAGGGAAGCAAATCATTGATGCAGAACCTAGTGTTAATGTTGCTACCATGCAAATTCAACCAGAGGAGACTTAAGAATAAGAGGAAGAGGAACGTCTCTTCTAGTCACAGATGTGGGTGAAAGGAATCCAGATACATTTTGTTGTTGACTGCGACAACCAAATGAACCTAATATCAGTAGAATTCATCAACAGATTGGAGCTTCCTACAACACCACACCCGCAACCCTACAAAATCAATTAGCTAAGCTAAGGACGAGGTATTTGCATTAGTCAGCAATGGTGCCTACCATATGGCATCAAACCTTTCAAAGATGAGGTATTGTATGATGTGGGCCCACTTGAATTTTGTGATGTTCTTTTAGTATGTCCATATATGTGGAATATTCCTGTTGTATATGAATCACAACCTCGTAGTATCATTGTCACTTTGGGAGGACAACTCTATCGAATACCAGAGACAATTGCACTTTCCACAGTCTCCCAGGGTAAGAAGATAATATCCCACGCCGAGAAATTCTCCCTCTTCACAATTACCTCTAAAGGAAAACATCAGATCATCGATACCTCCACACCCTCTGCCTAGGATCCCTCTACTCAATAGAAACAAGAAGAACACAAAGTCATTTTTCCCTCGTCTATTTGAGTACATCTATAGTGCAAGGCCACACATTCAAGGTGCTCGTCTAGAGAGTAATAATACATACCAGTTTAGGAAAAGGATAGCACAACAACCATAATTTTTTAACAGCTCCAGTGCATCCATCAACAACAGTTACATGCATCTCAGGATGTCAAAGAAAGGAAGCCTTTTCATTTCAACGAATCCACAACAAGAGATCAACTCAAGAGACAGTTCAAGATATGATACGGGATATGACACAATGGATACCATTAATTCCTAAGTGGGGAGGATTTATCTATATCGATATCGGTGGCCACCCACCTATTCCACTATCTCAAAATAATTGTCCATTTTGGTAGTTTCCTAGTTATTTTTCTATGGTTTTTTGGGTCCCAAACTTCTGGGATCATTTTGAGTCCCTAAACCACATTTTTTTTGGAGATTTAAGGGGGTATTGTCTCCAAAAATATGCACTTATATCTAGTCTAAAAATTTAAATCTCGGGTAAACCTTTCTAATGGGCTATCGAATTCCCCAAACGAAGATCGTATGCAAAAGTTATGACCCCGTGAAGTTCATTGTTCAACTAACCACCTTGGGGCCACAAAATGTATGATGGTTTATATTCTAGGGTTATGTTTTGGACATTTAGGGTTTTCACCCTCATGCTTATTAAAAATAGGCCCTTTGGATCTCATTTTGTATTCATCTTGGCACGGATGAGCATAGCCTCCACATCTATTCTCAGAGATAGCTACCACCATTCTAGTTTTTGTATTTATAGTTTGTTCTATTTCTACCATTTAATAGAATATGTGTTTATTGTATCTATGGTTTCATTGCAATATGTCTGTGTTTATGATTCTATATATGTTCTTTCATTTTATTCTCACATAAATCTAGATCAACCTCTACTCTTGATGTAACTGGCCCATGCAAATAGGGAGTAACACCTTCTTTGTTCTCCCAACAATTGTTAGGTCTTCTATTTGATTTTTAGCTTTGAACAGGACTTTAGAATCCAACATGATCTCTCCCTGCACAAGGTTAACCCAAAGCTTCAAAAAATCCATCAAATTCTCACAAGCACAAACACCTTGGAAATATTCAATCATATGTTCATAATAGTAGACTCAACCACTTCTGGAAAGCACTGTGGGGATTGATGAAATCCACACTAAAGTGAAGTAATGCCTTCCATAAATATATTGATGGGAACACAAATTTCTTGCAGTCATTTACCCAACATGCACACTTATTTGGTCAATTTTGGCCTATTTACCCACTATCCTAAGTTTAATTGACTTACTTGGCATCAGATGAGCACACTATGACATCAGCATGAGCACAACCACACCCTCCTTCAGTCAAGGAGGCCAACTAAGCCTTCTCCTTCATTCGGGGAGGCTAACTGGGCTTCCTCCTTCAAACAGGGAGCATTTATGGGGTGATCTGAGTGTCATAAATGCACCTAGTTTCTAACGGATTGTTACATTCAGTTAAGCCAAGTTGTGAAGGTGCCTCCATTCATTATTTGATTTTTTTGTCATTATTTATGAACTGGAGCTAACACATGCGCCTACAACCACTTCTGATGACATGTGTCACTTCAGTTAACTCCATCGGAGCTACTTGTAGTTATGGATGTGCTACCTCCTTCAGTTGTACATGTAGTTACATGTGATGAGTCACTTTTAGTTAGAATCAGTCATCTATTGCACTCCAATTTAGTTACGACATAGTGTGAGAGTCAGTTATTGATTAGTTCTGTGGTTAACTAAGTGTGTCAATTGTGGCTGACATTCAGTTAAGCTACACCCATTCATTCAATTCGAATGACCTCCTTGGGAATTCGAATTGTCTTGGCATTCATGCACTCTGCATGACTATTGTATTGTACTATCATTATTTTATTGATTATATAGAGCTGCAACATTCTATTACAGCACCATTATGCCATTTTCATGCTTAATTGTCTGAAATCTCTTATGAGACTATGTTTTAGTCCCTATATTACTGTGACAGATTAATATGGTATCAAATATCATGGCGGGACGAAGCTCATTCTCTTTAAAAACATGGTTTTTTACAGATCTTGCATGAAAAATTAAGCAAAAGCTCAAATTCCAGCACTGCACCAGAAGCCGAAGGTTTACCACTTAATACCCCAAGTAAAGGAATTGTTGATCAAGCTTGCTTGATCAATTATGATGGGTGTGATGAAAACCTAAAATGTGCAGGTTATTCGACCTTACGGTGACTTTACTGTTTTGATTTGCAGGTTTTTACAGGCTCACTGCATTCGCTACAATAGTTTGATATGGCTTCTTCTGTAGAACTTTTGACTCCGTTCAATTTCCATCAATGGAAAGGACACATGGAGATCCATCTACATGCCAGAGGACTCTACCGGGTCACTATGGACACGGAAGAAGAGCCTACTCATGTTATAAGAAAGGATAGATTTTTTAATAAGAAAGATGAAGCTTTCAGTTTCTTATGTCTCTCTATCTCCAAGGATATTTTATTCCACCTCTCGGGATTGAAGACTCCGAAAGAGATTTGGGACCAACTTTCCTCCCTTTATGGAAAATAGGATGACTTGAGGGTTTATCAGCTTGAAAATGAGTTGATGTCTCTTCAACCTGGCAATTTTGAGACCCTTAATGATTTTTTCACAAAATTCAAGCATATAGTCCTTCTACTGAAGCAGTGTGAGGTGAAGAAGGAGGATGATCAGATCATCCTTGCCATTCTCTCAAAAATTGGAGCTGATTATTCAGTATTTGTTTTTACATTCCATGTGGGGAAGCTCACAACCCCTAGATGGAAGATGCCTTCACTCAATGCCTTCATTGAGTCCCTAACAAGCAAGCATGATAAGCTTGTCCAAATGGGGATCATCAGATCCTCCCATGACCAAGCCCTCTTTGTTTCGGGACCCAAGGATCCAAAGGGGAAAGGGAAGCAGCATAAGAACCCCAAAACCAAATTTGAAGCTCCTAAGCCTAAATTTCAAAACCAGCAGCAAGAAGAGCCTTCTGGCTCGAAGAAGAACAAAAACAAAGGCCACCATGGGAACGAAAAAGTCAAGTGTTCATACTGCGGGAAGGGATTCCACCTTGAACATGCCTGCATGAAAAAGAATCTTAATGAAGCTACTTCTCTCCTTGAGAGAAATAACATAAATCTTCCGGAAAGCTTTCGGAGGAAATAAAATCAAGATCAAGAATACCACCATGAAAGAGGTCATGCTCTCATTGAAAGCACTTCGAAGTCCAAGGCTCTACTCATAGATTCTGTAGCTTTGAACCACATGATGGCTATCAAAGACTCTTTCTCTTCTCTTGACTCCAGCAAGAGCATTCCCATCCACATGGGAGATGACTCTACCATCATCGGTTATTTTTCCAATGTTCTGTATGTACCATCTCTTACATCAAACCTCCTGAGTTTCTATCAAATGACACATACTGGAGTGCCCAAGAGAGTATCCTTCATCCCAGATGATGTAGAAATTACTGAACTTGCATGCGGGAAACTTGTGGCAAAAGGCTCTGCAAATCATCATGCAAAAGCCTATGAGTTTTCCCATTTTGTGGAGGATGCAAAGCCCACAGCTCTGATGACTCATGTAAATGAGGTTAGTAGGCTCTGGCATGAGAGGTTTCACCACCTAAAATTCAAATACTTGCAGCAATTACAGAATAATTCCATGGTTGAATCCCTCCCAGTCATCAAAGCTACCACTGGAATTTGCAAAGGTTGTATTTTGGGCAAGCATCTTGAGCATAAGTTTGATCGGGGGAAGGAAAGTCGAGCATCAGAAATTTTAAGGCTGATTCATTCTGATATCAGAAGACCAATTCCCATCACATCCTTGAATGGATCTCGATATGTTCTTACTTTTATAGATGATTTTTCTAGATATACATGGGCCTTCTTCATCAAGAAAAAGTCATATGTCTTATAAAAATTCATTGAATTAAAAGCACTGATTGAGAATGCATCTAGGAAAAAGATCAAAACTTTGAGATCTGATAATGGTAGGGAATATGTCATTAATAATTTTCTGCAACTATGTTCCTATAGTGGCATTCATATCCAATATTCATTCCCCTACACTCCCCAACAAAACGGTGTAGCGGAGAGAAAGAATCGGTCTCTCAAGGAGATGACCACTTGCATGCTGGAAGCCAGGAATTTGGCTGTAAATTTATGGGCTGAGGCCATGAATGCTGCTGTATACATTTAGAATAGAGTGCCTCACTCATCCATGAAAGGGAAGACCCCTTTCGAATCCTACTTTGGACACAAGTCGGATGTGTCGAACCTCAGGGTGTTTGGGTCCACTGCATGGGCCCGAATTCCACATGATAAGAGGAAAGCTTTGCAACCGCAAAGCACTAAATTCTTGTTTATTGGATATACTAATGAATATAAAGGTTTCAAGCTACTATATATCAGAAGAAGAAAAATCATCATTGAATGAGGTGTCCGTTTCGATGAGCCTCTTCAAGAGGTAGAACTAGTGAAGGAGAAAACTGTTGAATTTCCTTCCTATTCTACTAAATATTTGGATGATGAAATTGGGGGTGATGACTCTGATTTGGAACCTGATTTGGAACCTATGATATCTGATATAAGTTACCATTAAGAATCAAGTTCAATTTCAGAACCTAAAGTGCAAACACATCTCCCAACTTGGGCCAGACAGACACTTTCTTCCGCCAGTGACAACAATGGAAATCATGATGATCCAAGAAGAACCCGGTCTGATTTCCAGAGAGCGGGTATTGCGCTCTCTTTTCATGAATATTTTATGTCTAAAACTTGTTATTTAATGATAATTTCAGATGCTAAGTCTTACTACCATGCTCAGAAATATCCGAGATGGCAAGCTGCTCTGGACGAAGAGATGAATTCTCTTCGAAAGAATGCTACTTGGGAGCTAGTTTCTCTTCCTTTGGGGAGGAAATTAGTTCAATGCAAGTGGGTGTTTCAGAAAAAAAAAAAAAAATTATGTTGATGGAAGAACCTGAAAATATAAGGCAATTCTGGTATCAAAATGGTTCTCCCAGGTCCAAGGAGTGGACTACCATGAGACCTTTGCACCGGTTGCAAAAATGGACTCCATCCGCCTAGTTTTGGCAATTGCGGCATCCAAACACTGGGAAGTGCATCATATATATGTTAAGTCTTCCTTTCTACATGGATATATTCATGAGGAGATATACATGAAGTATCCCAAGGGCTACATTTCATATTCATCGTTGTTTTGCAAACTAAAGAAGTCATTATACGGGTTAAAACGGGCCCCAAGAGAGTGGTATTCCAAGTTGGATGCCTTCCTTCTCTCGCAAAAATTCCAAAGGTGTAAATCAGATCTGAATGTGTATCTATAGCAGTATGATGGTAATTTTCTTATTATTTTTTTATATTTTCATGATCCCTTGATTACCGGTAGCACAGTTGCTTCCATTTCAATCATAAAAATTGCCCTCCATGATGCATTTGAGATGAGCGATTTGGGGGTCTTGAAACAATTTCTGGGGCTTGAAATTGCCCAAAATTTTGATGGGATCATGGTTAATCAGTATAAATACATATCAGACCTGTTAATTAAGTTTAACATGGCTGAATTTAAGGCTTCTCCATTCCCTTCCCTTTCAGGGATCAACCTTGAAGAAGGAAACAACACTCCACCCATGGATTGCACAATCTACCGCCAGCTGATTGGTAGCTTGCTTTACTTGACTCATTATTGGCCTGATATATGTTATGTCATGAATGTTGTATCAAGATACATGCATCAGCCTCATGATATTCATTGGAAGGCAGCCAAGAGGATCCTCCAATATATTCAGGGCACTAGGACCTACAACATTCACTGTGTTGCTGACTCTAAGCTAGAGTTGGTTGGTTACATAGATTTAGGTTGGGCGGGAGATTCTATTGATTGAGATTATACTTCCAGATATGTATTCATTTTTGGTGGTGGCCCTATTTTCTGGTATAGAAAAAAGCAGGCCGCCATTGCATTGTCTTCAGCAAAGGCCGAGTACCAAGGAGCAGTGAATTCTTGCATCCAAGCTGTTTGGTTGCAAGGCATTCTTTCAGAATTAGATTTTGGTAGTACTTTTTCCAATGTCCTCTTTTGTGACAATAAAAGTGCTATTAATATCTCCACAGATCCAATTACCAGGCAGAGGACCTAGCATGTAGAGATACACATGCACTATATCAGGGAATTGGTGCATGACAGGACCATCATTCTGCAATACTGCCCTATTGATGAGCAGATTGCAGACATCTTCACCAAGATATTTTCAGAGAAGAAGTTCACTTACCTCCATTCACTATTGGGGGTGATTTCATCAGGGTGATCATATTACTTTCCATTGTTCAGCTTGAGGAGGGGGTTTTCCCACTAGGTTTTCCCTCTTTCCTCAATTAGATTTATTTTTTAGCATTGTTTGAATTACATTATTGTACAGGGTGAACTACGGCCTTTGTTTCCGGGGCCCTAGCATTTCATGCATTTTTTTAACACCTCCTGAGTATAGCTTAAGGGGAGGTGTTGGATTCATTTACCCAACATGCACACTTATTTGGTCAATTTTGGCCTATTACCCACTATCCAAGTTTAATTGACTTAATTGGCATCAGATGAGCACACTATGACATCAACATGAGCACACCCATGCCCCCCTTTAGTCAAGGAGGCCAACTAAGCCTTATCCTTCATTCAAGGAGGCTAATTGGGCTTCCTCCTTCAAACAGGGAGCATTTCTGGGGTGATATGAGTGTCATAAATGCACCTAATTGCTAACTGATTGTTACAATCAGTTAAACTGAGTTGTGAAGGCACCTCCATTCATTATTTGATTATTTTTTGTCATTATTTATGAACTGGAGCTAACACATGCACCTACAACCACTTCTGATGGCATGTGTCATTTCAGTTAACTCCATCGGAGCTACTTGGAGTTATGGATGCACTACCTCCTTCAGTTGGACATGAAGTTACATGTGATGAGTCACTTTCAGTTAGACTCAGTCATCTATTGCACTCCACTTCAATTAGGACTTAGTGTGAGAGTCAATTATTGATTAGTTCTGTGGTTAACTAAGTGTGCCAATTGTGGCTGGCATTCAGTTAAGCTACACCCATTCATTCAATTTGAATGACCTCCTTGGGAATTCAAATTGTCTTGGAATTCATGAACTCTATATGACCATTGTATTCTATTATCATTATTTTATTGATTATACAAAGCTGCAACATTCTATTTTAGCACCATTATGCCATTTTCATGCTTAATTGTCTGAAATATCTTATGAGACTGTGTTTTAGTCCCTATATTACTGTGACAGGTTAATACAAAGGAAGTAAATTGCATCATTGTTGAAACAGTGTGCATCATTAAACATGCATCTTCAAAACATCAATCATCAATTTCAAGCTAGAATAACCATGATCCATAACAAACACATTAGTATAAGCTTTAAAGAACTTGAAATCCAATGCTTCCTTTGAAATTCAAAACTTGATTAATAAGCAATAGTTGTTTATGGAATAAACAAAATACCCTTTAAACTTTGAAATATATGGCGATCCATACAAGCCTCTAAATTTTTCTCATTTTTATGGAATAAGCAAAAGACCCTTTAAGCATTGAAATACATGATAATTAATACAAAGCTCTAAAATATTTTCATGTAGGCTATGAGCCAAGTCATTTGAATGACCAATATGGTTATCCAACTCCTCTTTCTCATATTCCCAATCCCCTTCACCATTATACACTAAAATTCCATTTACTGGCAATTTTGGACACAGCTGATGGTAACCAGGTCAATCAGGTTGACAAGAATAATATAAATCAAATTGACTCACTAACATAGTAAAACCTACTTACACCTAGACTTGAAATATAATAGATTGTGTAGCCTTGTTTCCAAAAATGCAGAAACAATAAACCTACAAGGTCATGAACTTCACAATGTGAGAAACCTCGTGATTGTTTCTCATTATATAGACATCTGGATAAATTAAATGATTAGTAGGTCAAAAAAGGATTTAAAAAAAATTAAATGACGCATTATTTTCTAAAAATGACAGAATGAAACAAAGGTCAGTCCTCTTATCCCAAAAAACACTACCATGAGACTCTTCCAAGTCCAAAAAATTGTGATTTTTTTTGCTTGCATCAAAACACATACAGAGGTAACATGTAACAAAATAGAAGGTTGAAGCATGAAATGCATTAAGAAATAAAAGGTTTAAAGGACCACAACAAAAATTATGTACTTGATTTGATATACATATGAAAAATTTTCCTGGCGGGATGGCACATTGTTACATATCTGAACATAGCTCAAAATATACAAGCAGCTAATTTCTTTAAATTTAATACAACATTCTATGATTGGCCTAAATTTTAATTTCAACATGAAAATAAAAATCTGCACTAAGCTTAGGAAATTCCTTCCTATGCCTGCATGTAGAAAATCTCAGTCTTATACACACAAATCAAATATTTAGCATTTTCCTTCCCTACTTAAAAGTTACAAAATTCAATCATATACATGAGAAGATGCAATACTTACCTAGCCTTATGTCGTTAAGAAGACAGTCAAATGCAAACTCCTAAATATAATAACTACCATTCTAAACCATAATTTTACAAAGACCAACATGTATGAAATAGTAAAGTTAACTGTAAACAGTAAAAATTAGGAAACGAAAGAGGGGGGGGAACAAAGCTTTGTACTAGTTAGTGTTCGTCGAGTTTAATTATTACCGAGAAGATGGATATTGGAAATGTTAAATAATTTTTAAGGTTAACTAGAGATAGCTACATGTTCCTTTAGAAATGAAGTACTAAATTTTCAAATCATTCAAGCTTCAATAATCCTACTCTAAAAGACATACATAATAAAACAATTTAAAGAGCTCAAAATATAAAAATAAAAACACAAAGTGGTTGTGGCCAAAATATAAAATATAGGCTATTAAAACACAAGTGACAGTTGGTGTGTGGATAACCAACTCAAAAAGATGGTTAAGTGTAGTAGAAATAAAGAAGTGAGAGGGTTAATGAATACCCTTCTCAACATAGGGAAAATGTTATTCACAACATCCTCCCTAGATATAGAGACGAGGAAAAGGAGAAATAATTAAATAGCACCTTCCCCCTATAATGCTAAACACGAGCCATCTAAAAATAGAACCTCCCCAAAACACCATATCACCAATACCAATACATTGCCACATCCGAGCAAAGGAGGTATCTCACAAAGTCTTGAAAGAAGGAGCTAGTTAAATGTGTTGCATAAAGGATGTCCCATAAGTACAAATATCATAGTGTGAGGACAATGATCCACGCAATCAAATTGACCCACTCAAATAAGCTAAAAATCATGCATAAAATGACTAGTAAAGTAGAGTGGGACTTATCCTGTGGACCTATGAGTGGAAACTGCATCAAAGGAGCTAAGAGATGTCTCATTTCACAAAGAAACAACCACGGTGTTGTGAGGTATATATACCTTATGACTTGGGGTCTTAGGGTCACCATCATACTAGGTTTTGGACTTGCAGACATAAAGGATTACATAATCATATAAGAGAGGAATGGGTTAGTAAATGATGCACCTTTTACTAACATATGATCCAAGATTTACCCTTCTTCCTCAAATGCTCCTCAATCTCCTGATCTTCTATACCTGCAAAAGAGATTAATGGTCCTCCACAGAAATCCTGATTGTTATATAAAGAAAGATGAAAATATTATAGCTCCATATAAGAAGGAATAGAAATACATTGCATAATTCATAACAATAAGAACATGTGCAAATACAGTATGGAAGACATTCACTCTTTATTAAAAAGTTGCAGGGAACATTACAACCCTCTCTGAGACAAGCTTCTCTGCAAACCAAGAAACATAGTTCTCTTACTCCTCTCTCCAATGATTCCTCTAGCATAACCTTGATCTCCAAACTTTCTTCCCCTATCCTCTACCCCTCCCCTCTATTTATACTTTTTGATTTGATCTAGATGGAGATCGATGGCCACCCACCTATTCCACTAGCTCAAACCAATTGTCCATTGTGGTAGTTTCCTAGTTATTTTTCTACAAGTTTTCGGGTCCCAAACTCTTGGGGTTGTTTTGAGGCCCTAAACGATGTTTTTTGGAAATTTGAGTGGTCAAATTGTTTTCTTTGGAATACATTTGGCCTCAATTGAAATTTTTAAATCTCGGATAGATATTTCCAATGAGCTATCGAGCACCCAAATCAGAGATCGTATGCAAAAGTTATGACCTTGGGAAGTTGATTGTTCAACTTACCACCTTGGGGCCGCAAACTTTATGACGGTTCATCTTCTAGGGTTGTGTTTTGGAATTTTGGGGTTCTCGCCCTCATTCTTATTATAAATAGGCCCCTTTGGCCTCATTTTGTATTCATCTTTGCATGGATGAGCGTAGCAGTCACATCTCTTCTCAGAGATAGCTACCACCAATCTAGTTATTGTATTACAGTTTGTTCTATTTACGCCATTTAATAGAATATGTGTTTACTATATCTCTATTATCTTTGCAAAATGTTTGTGTTTATGATGTTATCTCTGTTATTTCATTTCACTCCCACATAAATCTGGATCATGATGAGGAAAGGTTATGAGGCCTAGGATGGTTAGGGGAGTTGGGGAAATTATGATTTCGAACCCAACTCCCCTCGACCTATCATGTTTTACTTTTTAATTATGTCTTAAGGGACTCATGGGTGCATATATAGGAAACTCGCAAGAAATTCGGGGCTTATATAAAGGAAAATCGTGATTACAACATTTCATAGTTAACTTGCGGGTTGCATATGAGCATACCCACGAGTGACACACAACTTGTCATAAGAAAAGTCACGAGTGCAAGAAAAAATTCTTTATAAACATGGGCGAGGATGAAGGAAGGAGTATGTGTCAAGGATTCAGTTCATCTATAGTGTTTAGGCTACTTCAATCCACATTTTCCTTTTTTGTACTGACACATTTAGTGTCAGTACTCAGACGAAGAAGTGTCATTTCATAGTATAACATATGCCCCCTAATGTGTGAGGTCAAAGGAAAGCAATGGCTGAAATACATTACAAATATTTCACGATGGACAGACTCAATATCAAGGTCACAGAGATGTACCTGAAACAGAAAAATCAAGTTCATTTAAAAAATCATTACTGAGGATGCCATGTTCAATAAAGTGGAACACTATCTCCTTTACAAGATTCATTTACATCATATAGTACGGGAAACAGGGCCACGTATGTTTTACAATGGTGGATAAAAGCCACAATAGTACAATGATGGATCTATAAAAGTTGGAAATAGTGTCACAGAGCATAGCACAATCTTGCGCAACTTAGGTTATATAGGCTGTAACCCAAGGTCTTCGTCGAAATCCATAGAAACTAGTACAAATCCTACCATGTGAATATAGGAGTTGAAGTTGAACATGGAAGGATGCCATAGCAGTGTCAGTTAGAAATTTGTACCGACCACCAATGTAGAGGAGTCCACTAATATGGGCAATGGATCCTAAGGTACTATCTTTGAAACTCAAGGTCTTCTTCTATAGGATGTACTGATCAGAATTCGTTGTGTGAAGAGGAAGGAATTGAATCCCTCAACAGGTCACATGAGTAACTGGTAAATTGGATAAGGAGAGGTGTACACAAGATGATCTCAAATATAAAAATGATAGGAATTAGGGTGAACATATTGGAGTAAGTATCCTTGAATAGTGACCATGACATAGAGATGACCCAAGGCATCTTTAAACTTTCAACTGGAACAACTAGACTTATCTGCCATGTAGGAGACATGAACATATTCCCCATGTATTTAGGGCAAGTAGAGGAGTAATGACTCGAAGTTATAGTTGAACTGAGAAGTGAAAATTGAGACATGAGTAGCGGAAGCCTCAAACTAGTGCTTTGTTCAAGGATGACAAATGTTACCAACAAACTTATATCCCAAAGAGTGAATTTCTTCCTTTCCTTTCTTGTTAAGTATTAATGAGTCCATGAAATTCAACTCAGGTCTTTCTTCATTTTTAACAAGCTTGAAGAAAAGAAGAATAGTGTTCGATATGAAACTGATCCGTGAATAGTGTTTGATTTGAAGAAAAAGAAATCATGGAGGAGCTGATGAGTCAAACTCCCACTGATGAAGACTTAACTATTGTGAATATTGAAAAACCCTTAGATGATTTTTTCACAGATGACTTACTAGTGCCCATGTCCCAAGTCAGCCTAAAAGATGAAGAGATAAGAGAACTGAAAGAGGAAAATGAAAAAGTCAAATCTGAGCTAGCCAAGGTGACTGAAAATAAGAATAAAATATTGCAAGATAGAAATCAGCTACAGAAGAAATTTAATGAATTGAAAGAAAGAAACATAGGAAAGGGTCCTCTCTAGGGAGCAAAGCACATAATTTGGGATACATTATCTGTATAAATTACTAAATTCAGGCATTATTTGAACTTCATTGATAATCAAAGCATATTGATCAATTTGGCCAATCAAAGACTGAAGTTAGTTAATGAAACTATGGAGAGGAAACCCCTTGGCACAAATCAGAATGCGCTAAATTTCTTAAATTCATTGACATACCAAAAATTGCATGATATAGGAGTCAAGGACAGAGTAGCAATGGTACTGTGGGCCAAAAGGTTTATTCATAAACATCATCTAATGAAAATATTATAGGACAAAACTAATGAAATGGTCTCGCAGGACAAAACTGTGATAATGACTTCAAACAAGCTTTCAAAGAACTATTTGAAGATGGGCTTCCTTCCTTTTGGGACGAGGAGGGACGAATGTTTTCCCAAGAGCATTATCACAGTTTGTTGGTACAAATCCGCATGGATCATTCTAAATTTCAAGATTTGGAAAAAGGGCTGACAGGGAAAGTCATCGTGGATAAGCTGACGGAATATTTTGAGATATTACAGAAGTTCCTGATCATCAAGGGAGGGTTGCCTAAAATGTCTTATGAATCCTACATGGATCTAAAGGTGTCCATTCAGGATATGATTGAGTATGATATTCCAAGCGCGGAACAATGGAAAGCCATAGAAAGATTCGGAAAAACAAAGTATATCCTTCATTCATAAAGACAGGTGTTGCACGCTAAGGAGCTGCTTGGACGGGCCTTGTTACCAAGTTGATTTTAACTTAATGATCTGTTAGGATCGAAGCAAGTAGTTTAATCCTAGGAATTAGGAATATAGTTACAAGACTTTGATTAAGTCGGTTATTCAATTATAAATCTTCTTGAAAGATGAAATCATTTTATGTATATAAGTGCATTTATTTTATGTGATGGGGGTTGGAACCCATCCTGTTGTTGAATGTTTTTGTGAAGACATAAATTTTTGAATAAAAAAGCTGGATGCATGCAGTTATCAGAGATTCTCGTGATGTTTACATTGCAGTCTGTTTTTCGCTCTCTTTGTGATTGTTTTTTCAGTGTTTCACTATATTTTGTTTTCTTCATATCTAAGACATAGTGTTGAATGGTCAGAATTCATATTATTTATGCTCTGATCATTGTCTCAGATATTCTATGAATATTTCTGCTAAAGTTGATATAGAACTCATCTTTTGATGCTCTGTATTGATGGACTGTTCATTATCTCTTCTGCTCCACCTGAAATTAAATGAATGACTGTGATTGAATGGTTATCTTGCATTTGATAAAATCTCATGCATATGTCTTTGTAATATCTTTCTGTATATGTGACTCCATTGCCCAATGGTCATGTGTAACATTTCAACCATTTATATAATCTTTGAGTGTTGATTTATATCCGACCTTGTTAAATCTGTATTTGAGAGATCCCTCTCTGGAAAGAAAATCTAGTTTCTTTCTAAAGTGGTTTTTGTTGTTACCTTAGGATTTACCTTTTACAACCTGGGTACATTCTGAGTGCTAAAAAATTGGCGCCGTTTCCAGGGAACGAAAGTGCACATCTGCCCTGGGAAAACGACAGAGCTTGAAGAAATATTTATGTGGGCAAACAGGAATTTTTATCAGTAAAGAAGGGTTATATATTTGCCCTGGTGACTCCATTGTAAAACTTTTTTCAAATCTTAAGGAGTCATTCTGGCTTCGAGAAGACATACATGAGGTAATTCTAATACCGAAGTCTTGAAAAGTTTGGAAGATCCGGAAAAGTTGTTTAAGAGAAAAGATAAAGAAAAGTTAGGTTTTCCTTTGTTTGGTGCATCATCTTCTCAAGATTCTCCTATTAATCCAGAATGGGAAGTTAATGTTGGAAGGAGTTTGTTGAAAACCAAGTCTGAGTCTGATCTTAAGAATACTGAGTTTAATTCCCATAGATTAGAATCTTATTTGCTGGATTCCCTCTGGAGGGATTTACAAAAAACTACAAAAGTTGAAACATTTGTTGTGAAAAATACTCAAAAGTATTCAGTTCCTTTGAACCCACCTAGACCAATGGCAGCCAGATTTGCTCCCTTGCGTTTACCCACTTTATTGCATGACCTTCCTCAGAATTATTCCCAAATAATTCCCTTATTTGATGGAGAAGGTGACATAACCGCAAAACAACATGTTGCCAAGTTTCAAGATTTCATTGACTTAGAAGAAGTTGATTACCCAGATGTTAAAATGTAGTTATTTGCTCAAAGTTTGTCAGGTGAGGCAAAGAAATGGTTTAAAGATTTTCCAAATGGGTCTATAATGAATTTTCAGGCTTTCCAGAATGCATTTCTAGATAGGTGGGATGATAAACAAAATCCTTTACAGCTCTTGTCTCAATATAATAGTCTCAAAAAGGGAGGTTTCAAATCTGTTCATGAATTTTCCATCAGGTTCATGAGGGTTTATAACTCTATTCCGGAAGACATAAAACCTTCTACCGCCGCTGCCAAATTAGATTATGCTGGAGCCTTTGACAATGATTTTTCATTTTCATTAAGGGAGAGAAAATCAGCGACTCTTGCTGCAATGTTTACATATGCTCTAGAAGTGGAAGCAAATATGATGGCTAGTGGAAAAATGAAACATAGAGACATTGATAGGAGGAAGAAGGAAAAAAATTTGCCCTTTGCTTCTTCTTCTACTAATGATATCAAATTTGAAATGATGTTAAAGACGATGGAAAAGTTGATGGATAGATTAACTATGGATAATAGGGGTTTCAATAGAGAACAAGCTAACCCTCAAATCAGGAATCCCAATTTCTGAAGACCAAATCCCCCTGTTCTTCCACAAAATAGGCAGAGAGACAAACCCAAGAAATCAAGAAGAACAGCAAATTCAACCACCATTTCCTGAGAATTATGTTGCTGGTGAAGAAGACCCTACTGAAAATGAAATTCATCTTTTTGGAGAACTGGATTCAGAAATATATCTTACTGAAGAAGAACATAACATGTTTGAACAGGAAGGTGGAAATGAAGAATTTGAAAGGGAGACAGAACAGTATCAAAGGGGTTATTTACATGCTATGGATGATGTGCAGAGGAAAATCAGATTGAGGAACAGGGAAGTTTTCATAAATAAAGGGAAGGTAAATCCAAATCAACCTTCCACAAGTTCCCTAAATGTAGAAAGGGGAAACGAAGTGCAAAAATAATCTCTTGTAAACAAAGATGTTGAAAATGAGATACAAAGAGACAAAATAATGAAGCAAGTGGCCCCGATTGATGTAGAGAAAGTTGGTTCTGGATTTAATTTGCAAAATGAGATTTCAAAGTTAAAAATTTATGTTCCATTTAACGAGTTGTTGAGAAACAATGAATATAGAGACACTATAACAAAAATGGTCAAAGGTCAAGGAGAATCGCAATCTGATATTTTAGAGTTGAATGATGATAATCCTACTATTTCATTTGGGTCAAAGGTTGAGAATTTAGAAAATGAAGAAGTCCCCCCTTTCTATTTGAGCTTGAATGTGCATGATATGGTGGTACACAATGCTATGTTAGATTCAGGAGCATCACATAATTTAATGCTGAAGGGAGTAGTTGAAAGTTTGGGTCTGGAAGTGACAATACCATATAAATATTTGTATTCTTTCGACTCTAGAAGAGTAAAATGCCTTGGTTTGATCAAATATATGGTAGTGACTCTAAATAAATTACCATCTAAAACTATAGTCATGGATGTGGTAGTAGCAGATATTCCACCCAAGTTTGGGGTATTGTTGTCAAGATCTTGGACTTCAAAGTTGAAAGGTAGTTTACAAATGGATATGTCATATGCTACAATTCCTGTTCAAGATGGGAGCAGAAGGTTGTATAGTGAAAAAAGAACTCCCTATGTAGTAAGCAGTCAAGATAAACCTGAAGTTCATCATATATATGTTGTCGATACTGATTTAGGGTATTCTATTCTCTTTAATGATACTGTCCCATGTGAGTTAGAAGCTACAATGCAGGAAAAGTCTGAAGAAAATAAGAAAGAAGAAATGATGGAACAAGATGCTTTGGAGGCAAAACAAAAAAGGGAAGGCTTGCGAACTATGTATTTTGATGGATCTGCTGCAAAAATAGGTGTTGGGGCTGGTGTGTATATAATCTCTCCCATTCGGGATTTCAAAGCTTTATCATATAAATTAACATTTGAATGCACCAATAATGTAGCAGAATATGAAGCTTTATTACTGGGGTTGCATGCTTTGAAAGATTTGGGAGCTCAAAGAATAAAAGTTTTAGGAGATGCAGAATTGGTTATAAATCAAGTAAATGACAGTTATCAAACCAGGCATCCTCGGATGAGGGCTTATAGGAATGAAGTGTGGGATATGATTGGTAACTTTTTTACAGAGCACACTATTCAAGTGGTTTCTAGACATGAAAATATTGTGGCAGATTCTTTAGCAGTGGCTGCTGGAAAATTTAAAACCCCTGTTGCTGGTCAGAGGGAATACCAAGTGGAAATTGTGAATAGACCTTCTATTCCTAATAATTCTAAATATTGGCAAGTCTTCGAAGATGACATGCAGATCAGAAGATTTTTAGAACTATCCGGAGAATTTGTAAATACTCATATTGACATCGAAAATAATGATGATGAGACCTTTCAGGGTGATGAAGAGCCTGAAAAAGAAAAAGAGGTCGCTGAAAAGATAAAGAAAACCCTGGGAGGAAAGGATATTATTCGATTAAAAAATAATTTCATACCGAGAGGTTTGATCCCTTTGGAAAAACGTTTTGACCAGAATGATGTGGCTAAGAATCCCAAAGTAAAGCCTGTTGAGAATGCTGTTGAAGATAGGAATATCGGCACTGAAGAAAATCCTAAGATTATAAAATTATCCAAGAAATTGCCTGAAAAAGAAAAAGAAGAATATGTGAATTTAATGAAAAAATATACAGATGTATTTGCTTGGAGTTATGAAGATCTTAAGGAGTATGATACCTCTATTATACGGCATACTATTCCTATAAAGCCTGGGGAGAATCCTTTCAAACAGAAACTCAGGAGGATAAACCCTAAGCTGCTTCCCATTATTGAGAAAGAAATTAAAAAGTTATTTGATGCCAAGATCATTGTAACTCTAAGATTTTCAAAGTGGGTTGCAAATTTGGTTCCTGTTAGAAAGAAGAATGGAGAAATAAGACTGTGTATAGATTTCCGAAATTTAAATAAAGTTTCTATGAAAGACAATTATCCTTTGCCAAAGATGGACCATATATTGCAGAAAGTAGTTGGAGCTGAGAGAATTTCAATGTTGGATGGTTTTTCTGGCTATAATCAGATCAAAGTATTACCTGAAGATCAAGAAAAAACTGCATTTACTACACCTTGGGGCACTTTTATGTATGCAAAGATGCCTTTTGGCCTAATGAATGCAGGGGCTACTTTCCAGCAAGCTATGGACATTGCTTTTGCAGGAGAAATTGGGAATTTTGTGGTAATCTACATGGATGACATCACAGTCTACTCAAAATCTGACAAAGAACATCTGCATCACTTAGAGAAAGTTTTCATGAAGTGTAGGAAGTTTGGTATATCATTGAATCCAAAGAAGTCCAGTTTTGCATTGGAATAAGGAAAGTTGTTAGGCCATATAATATCTAAAGATGGAATAAAAATTGATCTTGAAAGGGTGAGTGCAATTTTGAAAGTAGGTGAACCCAGGAGTAAAAAGGAGATACAATCATTTTTGGGGCAGGTGAATTTTTTAAGAAGTTTTGTGCCAAGCTTTGCTGAAATCTTAATGAATATCACAAATATGTTGAAAAAGGGTCATGAGATAAAATGGAATGCAGAAGCTAGAAAGTCTTTTTGGGAAATCAAAAAAGCAATATCAGATGCTCCTGTGTTGGTGAGTCCAGATTTTACCAAAGATTTCTCAGTATTTTCCTATGCTTCAGAGTATACAATAGCAGCAGTTTTATTGCAGAAGAATGATGAGAATTTAGAACAGCCCATAGCATTTTTTAGCAAAATGTTGAGGGACAGAGAATTAAAATATGACATCATGGAGAAACAAGCATATGCTTTAGTCAAAGCATTTAAAGACTTCAGAGTGTATATTCTGCATTCACATATAGTTGCACATGTTCCAACTGCTGCAGTAAGAGAAAAATACTTCCTCTTCCTTTAAATCCAATAATGATAGAAGCTCCTTTCCAACAGTGGGGTTTGGATTTTATTGGTGAAATAAACCCCAATTCGTCGGGACAACACAAATGGATTTTGACGGCTACGGATTATTTTACTAAACGGATTGAAGCAATTCCCACCAGAAGAGCCACGGAAACTGTAATCATGGATTTTCTTGAAGAAAACATATTGGCTCGATTTGGATGCCCCAAAATAATAGTAACATACAATGCATCTGCTTTTAAATCCAAGAAAATGATTGATTTCTGTCACAAATATCATATAAGTCTTAATCATTCAACTGCCTATTATCCGCAGGGAAATGGGTTAGCTGAATCTTCAAATAAAATCCTAGTGAGAATCATCAAGAAACTGTTGGAGGATAATAAAAAATCATGGCACACCAAGCTCAAATATGCTCTATGGGCTGACAGGATTAGTACCAAAAGAGAAATTGGCATGTCTCCGTTCCAACTGGTGTATGGAACTGAAGTTGTTTTTCCAGCGTCGTTAGGTGTTCCAGTCATGAGATATTTCCAAGATCAGCAGGAAGAACCAAATCACATGCAAAGGAGGATAAATCAGATTATTGAGCTGGAAGAGGGAAGGAATAAGGCTTATGACAAGGTACAGTTACATCAAGAAAAAATGAAAATACTTTCGATAGGAGAATCAAAGAAGAACAGTTTCAGGTCGATGATTTGGTTTTGAAATGGGGTGCTCCTAAAGAAGACAAACATGGGAAATTTGATCATATGTGGGTAGGTCCTTATGTTGTTGCTGGATACAAAGGACAAAATTCATTTCTTCTAGAACATCCGAATGGGGTTCCTCTGGATAGTAACCTTATTAATGGAAGGTATCTGAAACATTACCCGTCCTAAGGAGGAGGATAAAACTTGTATTATATCCTGTAAATATTTATTTTTCTTTACAAGCCAATAAGGATGGTAGGCTGAATGTGTTTGAAGCTCGCGGTGAAGGCCCTAAGATTCAGGATGTGTGCCATTCCTTTCTATAAAAAAAAATGATATATTTGCGAAAAACAAAAGACTAGTTTTCTGGAAGCTATTATGAAAGATTAAAGACAGGCACCTGGTCTACGAGTTCTTTGATACCTCGTAGGGAGGATATCATCCCCAGATGGAGCCAGTTGTTAACACCTCTACCTAGCAAAGGCTCGAAGGGACCGTGGTGAGGAAGAAATAATGGTTGCTTGTAGGACTTTGGTTAAATATTATGGTGTGAAAGTGTGATAAGGGGCATGTAAGCAATGAAATACCACATAATCCAACGGTGTAAAGCAAAGGAATGGAGATCTACGGATTATAATACACCCACTCTATGAAGATGCATGGATAATAAAGACATATGGAGATAGTTGATAAGATACGGAGATCAACGGTCGCAAAACTAGCCCAACAAAATCTACGGTCAGCGTGAAGTCCGCTCCTTCAACTTGCACGGTCGATAAAACGAAGAAGCCCAGTGGAATGGGTACATGTCGCCTCATCTGACGACTGGAAAATAAAGGGGAAATGCATCGACAGTCGTTTGCTGATCCAGAGTGGGGAGTTGCGTGGTGGTTGGAACAAAAGGTGGTAGCAGAATGCAAACCACAGTACACACGGCAGTTCATGGTGCAGTCTGCGGGCAAAAGCGGTTTGGCAGAAACCACTAAAGGGGGACCTCCAGAATGGGCTCCTATATAAGTAGAAGTTGACTTGTTTGAAAAGTTATTTTTTATTTACGCCAGACGAATGAAAAGGACTGCTGGTTCACCACCCTTCAATAGTCGACCTCGAATATATGCGGCCACAGTAACTAGTAAGTCCTGAGCACCCGAAATTCATCCGCCAAATTACCATTGTTGTCTGGATTATGGATAAAGGAAAAGATGTGCAAGGGTTTAACCGTATTCTGGACGAGAGAGAAGAATATCTGGTTGACAGGGATAGAGGGGTGTGTGATCCTTTCTTGTTTGTAGGGAGTGTATCAGTTAGCAAAGAGAGATTATGGCAATTCAATTCACAGGGTAATGACATTCTAAATGCCTGTAAATCTTTTTTGTACAATTTCATTGTTGAACAGACCCTGCATTTTCCCAAGTTTGCCGAGTGGTGTGTAGTAACTATTCTCCTTCTGAGAGAGTTATTGTTAGTCATTCTACGTCTAGGATACTGTGTAAAATCAATGCAAGGGCCATCCATGAAAACTTGAACTTGCCCGACAATTACCCTGAGAATCGTGAGTCTGTGAATGAGTCCGTTCTAGCCGAAGTGTATAAAAATTGTGAATCTGAGGTCCGTTGTAAATTCTTGTCAAGTATTCTTAAAGAGGGTCAGTCGCTAGATGGTCTCTTTCTGCCATATCCTATTCACATTTTCAAAGATGAAGTTCAGTTAGTGGTGTCTTTAGTTTGTCAAGTCTTGGGTCTAGATGATGATTGTCATGTCAATGAAGTCATCTTAGGTTTTTTGTTTAAAATGAGTTTGATTAGTTCTGAGTCTCAGTCAGTTCATGTCTTCAGTATGGATGAGTATCTATCAGAAACCATACATATCCAATTGAGTGAGTTTCCAAAAGTCAGGTCAGTTCATGTCTTCAATCTGGATGAGTATCTATCAGAAACCATACATATCCAATTGAGTGAGTTTCCAAAAGTCAGGTTTTTTAGATTTCAAACTTATTTGCTGAACATGTTACTATGTTCTAATGTCACCGAATTGCAATTTTTAAGTACCATATTCTCTTTAGACTTGCCCAAGCAAATCGACATGTTTGAATTTGCAAATTCTATCATGTCAGAAATATACAAGATGTTGTTTGACGAAGTGCTACCCTGGGTATTGGAGGAAATGAAAAGCATGATGCAAGCCTCACCTGAGGATAGAGTCGAAGATTGGTTTCTGTATAAGGACTTCACCATTTTGAGAATCTATGGTTTTACTGGGGAACCTTATAGGTTATCTGCTTTCCTTACTCCCAGAATTTTTGCATTGGAGTTTATGAGACAAAGATTGCATTCAGAAGAAGAACACTTTGGGGCTTTTAAGAAATCTTCCAATATCAAGTTCCCTCTTAAAGTCGGTCCTTTTATTTTTAAAAATAAAGGTACTTTGGTGTTCATAGAGAAATTGTTGAAAAGCATGGATTTTCAAAGAGAACCAAGGGTAAATTATGATCCCTATCATATAATTTCCCTGAGACAACAAGCTAATAAAAATAAGCCATTTGACCACCAAGTTGTTGAAGGTCTGAGTAAGGTGGCCAATTTAGTTCACTTTATGGAAATTCCAAGATCTGATGAAAATACAAGCAATATACCGGTTGCAGTATCTCAAGTGATAGAGGGTCCTAATATTTTGGTTAAAAGAAGTCTTTCTGAAGTTGACAGTATGGAAATAGATGAAGAGGATTCACATAAAAAAGCTAAATTGTTTCAGGATGATAAAGTTTTGAGTGAAGCTATCTCAAATGATTTAAAAAGAGTTGCTTTGGTTCCTACAAAATCTGTACAGTTGAGTCAGTTTTCTTTTGAAGGTGTAGATAACACAAAATCAAGCCTAGTTTTCAAGTCTAAAGAAGAGCTCATGACTAGTTATGGGGAGAAGCAAAAGCAGTCCCTAGAAGAGACAAGGAATCTACTCCCGTGGGTAAGAAGTCTAAGTAATCCAAATACTTCCTTGGTCTCTACCTGGGAAGTAGAAAGAAATACTTTTAAATTGGCCATGGTGAGTGATAAGAAGATGTCAGAGATGGAAGTGAGATTGGACAAGATTAGTGTACCAGACAAAATACAATTACATAAACAAACTGGAGACATTATTTATTCAGATTTATTGCATGCTATGATGAGAGTTAATAAGTTACAGGTTTTGGTAGACAAGTTGGAGGTTCAGTTAAAACATGAGAAGGTTGAAAACAAAGCTAACTCCATTCAAATCAAAAAGCTGCAAGCAGACATCACAAGCTCAGGAAATGAAGCAGGTAACACCCAGGCAATCAAAAGACTCCTAGAAGAAAAAGACAACGTCCTCCAAGTACTGAAGAAGAAATTGAAGATCCCGAGTACATAACATGTCCAGTCGTCCGAATTATTAGCATTATAGGAAGAAAAGGATAAGGTTCATCAGGATATGATGGAATATAAAGGAAAGGATGTAAAATTACAAGAAGAAAAAGATAAGTGGAGAGCAGAACGGAACGAGTTACTAGCGCAAATCTCACGACTAAAAAGGGATCAGAATGAAGAAAAATAAATCATGGAGGAGCTGATGAGCCAAACTCCCACTGATGAAGACTTAACTATTGTGAATATTTAAAAACCCTTAAATGATTTTTCCGCAGATGACTTACTAGTGCCCATGTCCCAAGTCAGCCTAAAAGATGAAGAGATAAGAGAACTGAAAGAGGAAAATGAAAAAGTCAAATCTGAGCTATCCAAGGTGACTGAAAATAAGAATAAAATATTGCAAGATAGAAATCAGCTACAGAAGAAATTTAATGAATTGAAAGAAAGAAACATAGGAAAGGGTCCTCTCCAGGGAGCAAAGCACATAATTTGGGATACATTATTCGTAGAAATTACTAAATTCAAGCATTATTTGAACTTCATTGATGATCAAATCATATTGATCAATTTGGCCAATCAAAGACTGAAGTTAGTTAATGAAACTATGGAGAGGAAACCCCTTGGCACAGCTCAGAATGCGCTAAATTTCTTAAATTCATTGACATACCGAAAATTACATGATATAGGAGTCAAGGACAGAGTAGCAATGGTACTGTGGGCCAAAAGGTTTATTCATAAACATCATCTAATGAAAACAGTACAGGACAAAACTAATGAAATGGTATCGCAGGTTAATGACTTCAAACGATCTTTCAAAGAACTATTTGAAGATGGGCTTCCTTCCTTTTGGGAAGAGGAGGGACGAATGTTTTCCCAAGAGCATTATCATAGTTTGTTGCTACAAATCCGCATGGATCATTCTAAATTTGAAGATTTGGAAAAAGGGCTGACAGGGAAAGTCATCATGGATAAGCTGACGGAATATTTTGAGATATTACAGAAGTTCCTGATCATCAGGGGAGGGTTGCCTAAAATGTCTTATGAATCCTACATGGAGCTGGAGGTGTCCATTCGGGAGATGATTGAGTATGATATTCCAAGCGCGAAACAATGGAGAGCCATAGAAAGATTCAGAAAAACAAAGTATATCCTTCATTCATAAAGACAGGTGTTGCGCACTGAGGAGCTGCTTGGATGGGCCTTGTTACCAAGTTGATTTTAACTTAATGATCTGTTAGGATCAAAGCAAGTAGTTTATTCTTAGGAATTAGGAATATAGTTACAAGACTTTGATTAAGCCGGTTATTCAGTTATAAACCTTCTTGGAAGATGAAATCAATTTATGTATATAAGTGCATTTATTTTATGTGATGGGGGTTGGAACCCATCCTATTGTTGAATGTTTTTGTGAAGACATATATTTTTGAATAAAAAAGATGGATGCATGTGGTTATCAGAGATTCTCATGCTGTTTACATTGCAGTCTGTTTTTTCCTCTCTTTGTGATTGTTTTTCCAGTGTTTCACTCCATTTTGTTTTCTTCATATCTAGGACATAGTGTTGAATGGTCGGAATTCATATTATTTATGCTATGATCATTGTCTCAGATATTCTATGAATGTTTCTGCTAAAGTTGATATAGAACTCATCTTTTGATGCTCTGTATTGATGGACTGTTCATTATCTCTTTTGCTCCACCTGAAATTAAATGAATGACTGTGATTGAATGGTTATCTTGCCTTTGATAAAATCTCATGCATATGTCTTTGTAATATATTTCTGTATATGTGACTCCATTGCCCAATGGTCCTGTGTAACGTTTCAACCATTTATATAATCTTTGAGTGTTGATTTATATCCGGCCTTGTTAAATCTGTATTTGAGAGATCCCTCTTTGGAAAGAAAAGCCAGTTTCTTTCTAAAGTGGTTTTTGCTGTTACCTTGGGATTTACCTTTTACAACCTGGGTACATTCTGAGTGCTAACACCACAGACCTAATCGTTTATATTATGCATTAACAAAATTGTGTCATCATTCAATAGATCGTGAATAACATAACTAAATCACAACATATATTGATGCGCAAATAGATCTAGCAGTATAACATCATCTAAAGTAGAAATCATCACATCATTCATAGATCCATATCACAGATACGCATTACAGTCACATTTGGATTACAGAACATAGTAAAATAGAAAGACAGTAAAAGACACAATAATTCTGCTCAACCTCCGTCATGTCATAGTAACTCTCGTGACAAAAAACAGGTTCTCCAAAACAATTCCTTTGCTCACATACACAGGGCAATAAGTGCCAAAAATCATGTAGAGCTATTTCTCAGAAACAACAACTAAGAATCCCCCTAACATTTTCAACTTGACATCTATTTATAGGCTTGCGCCTTTACATTGGTGGTCCACTTAACCAACTTCCTAACAAATTATTAACAGATTCTACAAAACAGTGACCATTATCCACAAAATATGGTCCAAAACTATAAAATATGACCAAAACAGATAAAATATTCTAACTCCAACTTGCGTGTTATTTTCCACTTTGTGCGGTATCTTTGACCTTGTGCAGCATCCACGATGTTGCGCAACTATCTTACCCCAAAAAATTTTGCCAACAGACCCCCAACACAATCTTATGGCTCGCCCTCGAGCCATGTCAGCTGGACATGGTGTATTCACTGATATTTTTCTTGAAGTCCTTGTACTATTGAGTGATCGCCTTTACCTTCTCTTTGACCTTCTTAGTAATCTCTTGGCTTCCAGCAAAATGATGCACTAATGGGTGCTCAACCATCTTATCAGTAACCTCCTTTTTTCCTTCTTGAACTGCCTGCAGTGCAAAGGCTTCCTTAATCGAAAGTTGCGCTCCAATGTCTTGAAACTCATCCAACTGTGTACTACACCTCTACTGACACTCCCTTTCTTTGACAACGCATTGTTGTAACTCCTTCAGATCCACAGACTTGGTGATCTGAACAACTGGTGGCAACGCTCTCAATTATGTCTTCAATGTTGCCAGCTTCCCATCGACCTCCTACAACTATGTTGTCAGCTTCTCTAGTTGATCATATTGGACTACACTGCCCTAAAATTGGGTAGTCATGTCAGTCACTTTCTTGCATCATTTAATCCATTTCCTCTAGCTATGTTTCCAGGTCCTCCATAGCACTTTTTCGCTCTGCAACTTGTTTCGACAGTGTGTTTGGATGTACTAGTTCCTGCAACTCCGCGCTGCCACACTGCAATTGCGCAATGACCGCTCCAAGTCATGTTTCTTTTTCCACTGCATCCATCTCCGCCTTGCGCTCGTATACGTGTTGACACACATCCATAACTACCTCTTCCAACCGCACTCTACTATCCTAGAGATGCGCTTTCTCAACCACTAGTCGATCTTGTTCTTTTTTCAACTCCTCAATTTCCTTGGCGCTCTTGGCCATCAACTACTCTTGTTCCTTATTTAAAGCTTTAATCTCTCTCTACACTTCTGCCTCTTTCTCCTGCGATCGCAAGAATTGACCACTGATACTTTGTTCTATGTCTGTCAACTCCTAATTCATGACCCTCTACATATGAACCAATGCCTTTGTGGACAGCGCATTGATGTCTATGGAAAAATCTTGTAACTATTGCAGGGAGGAATTAAGATCCTCGTTGTTGGTATCAACCGCATGTGGTAGAATTTACACATTCTAAATCCACATCCTAGTGTTGATCGAGCCAAGGGTGTGTATAGGTGTTGCCTTTGGGTCCTTCTTCACAAATACATCAAATAATAAGTCAAGGCGAGTTGTTACCTTACCAAATACACCTTGCGCTTGTTTCTTCATCTCTTCAGGTGCCGCATCCATTACGGTTCTAATGGTTGCAACGAACCAGTTCAACTGCACCTCAATCCATGGGGTCGCACTACTTGTCACACCCTGATCCTGTCCCTTCTTTTTTCTTAACTCTTCAAATGCTCTCTCTACTTCTTAGTCAGTGGGGGTCCACGATGACTCTTCATCTAAATCATGGTGGTTCTTCTGATCAGGCTTAGGTATAGGATCAACTGGTGCATAAAATAAATTGTATGGTGTTGGAAACCACTGCTTCTTTGGGTCACGTCGCGCCTGCATATGAATGGCGTGTGTTCCAATCATAAACTGAGTAATCCTTTGGAATTTCATCACAGCCTCCTCAGAAAATCGTGGAACGTTTACAGCTACAGCCTACAGTGCTTCCCAATGGATCAAGAAATGAATAGTGCAGTCCTTAATTCAATCAGGTTCCTTCACCCACCAGAGATTCTGGTAGCATGCTCCCTTGCATACCTTTACTGCATCCACATCCATTCCTTGGTAATCTTCTGGTTCCATCCACACCACAAGTGGAATCAAAATCAACATCCAACCGTATGCAAATGGTTGTTGCCCCTCCTGGACTGCCAATGCATCATTTGTCAACGGGTTCATTAAAAATAGCAACTAGTTCATTTTTACTCCTTGCGTACACTGCTCTGTGCATGCAATCACCCCTGAATTACAATGGTTAGGTATGTTCATCCTCACAATCTTACTAGCCAAAATTCATGCTCCAATGTGGATAGTCATATCATTGATGTTGTCGACACGGTACACCTGTCCATCATGCTACAAACCATATTTCGTATTCATCCTTGCGGCCAACTTCCTATCATTGTCTCTTCCTTTGAAATATTGGGAAGGGTCAGGCCCATCCTTGGGAAACCCTGTAATCTCTGAAGTGATTGCCACGGTGACTATGATCAGCCAGTCCAACCACAAAATCCCACTGTGGAAGCATTCCAAGAGCTGCTTCGTGCATGTATTTACTTCGTTCAACCGCCCAAAGTGCAGCATGTTGATAAGATCCAACAACCCATATATTTGTAAACCTCACGCCCAATCCTTGGGAATGCGTACTATTGGGTCACCTCCAACTACTACCATAGGTTCACCAACATCCCAACTCCCTTCTGTCTCTAGAATATTGATATTTCATGGATCATCTCCATCCTCGGGTCCTCCAGTCACATTGTAACATTCCATCATTGACTGCATCAGACATTTCTCATGCAGATCCACCGGATATGCAACTGTTACTACCTTCAGAACAACATCATGGATGTGCAGCAATGCATCATGAATAGTTGGATTGGTATCTATGAAACTGAAGGTGTGAGTAAAACGGACTGTCAACTCTTACCAAGTAGGAATCTCTCTGTGCAATTCAGCTGATACAAACCATGATCGTGGCATCTCATCCAATATGTGGATAAAGGCATGGACCCACTCATCCCTTGGTCATGAAGCCCACAAGGTATGACATTCAAACAGATGATCTCCAGGACTATTCCTCCCATCGTACCTTCTAGCATGGTACTCTTCTATTTTGTCAAAATGAACTGTCATCAATCTCTGACAGTGCGACCAACCAGTGATCGACTTCTTATGGGTCGCCCACCAACAAGCTAGAGTAGCCTTCAGCGCTTCCTCCAACGCCAGCAACCGCTGTGGTTCTGACACCTTATCTTCAAATTCAATGAGAAACATAAATAACTCAGGAATTTCTTCATATATCGATAACTCAATAGTTTTTGTTGTGACTCAACATAATGACTGTGTAATCAAGACACACTTTCTTAGTGACACCTCATGCATGTGATTCTGCCAATTTTCTAACTCATAATCAGAGTCAAAAGATGCAGGGCTAGAGCTGCACCAACCGAGCTCACCATCGATTGTTGGATGGATGTAATCCTATGAGATATTATATTCATGATCCCATCCTTTTACAGCTTCGTCCCTCACCAGCTCAACATACGTTCGCCCTTCAGTTGGGTCCATCGGGGCGATGACCCTGATGTTGCGGTTTTCAAAAGTCATAACCTGTTTCTTAAAGTTGATCACTGCCAAACTATCATTATCCCATCCAATCCCCAACAATGCGAGATAGGATCCGCTATCGCCAACAACATCGATAACATCAAAATCAACATATGTCTTCATCCCTTCGACTTCCACGGCAAGGTGTTGAACCCGCCAAATCGGTGTTACTCTGGCCTGGTTAGCCAGTCGTAATTGTACAGGGGACTAATCCAACTTTGGGCTCCCCATATTTTTCCATGTCTTCCTTGTTATAATATTAACATCTGATCCTATATCTAGGATGACTAAATCTACCTCATAGTCCCCAATTTGAATATTCATGCGCATCTCTTTTCTAGTCTTTTTCTTATGTAAAGAGTTCACTGTGGACTCTTTCCGTCCCTTGGTTGGTCGATGACACAGACTCTCAATCTCAGGAAGAGAATCATGATCTCTCTCTAATGATAAACAACTTTCAAAGAAATGTTGCAAGGTACCATGTTGTCGCGATGGTCCTGCTACTGAAGTGGAATCAAAATCAGTCATCATCTCATAGATAGGTAACTTACCAGGATTTCTTCTTATCGCGTCACATGCATCAAAAAATGTGTCTCCTTCAACGTCAACATCAAACTACACCTTCTTCCCAGCCAACCAAATTTGTGGACACGGGCTATCATCTCCTACCGTCTCTCCTCCATGAGTAATAACAGTGACATCGACATCTTGCATTCTTGGTTCTGTTAAAATCGTCACAATAGTTGGTCCCTGATTTTGGTTCATCGATGGATTCACAGGTTGATTCACATTATGATTTTTGTTTCGGTTCTAGTTCTATAGTCGATTCTAGTCCTGCAATTGATTTTGATTCTGCAATTTATTATGATTTTGGTTCTGCAACTAAGGGAATTTCATTTCCTGCCACTTCGCGATTAGCTATAGACAATTCTCAATGGTGTGATCGACAATGATACAATACATACAATGCACTTGCAATTGTGGGTAATCTCTCTAATAATTCCCCAATACTCCACAATTATAATATTGCACTGGTCTGCGACCTCATCCTCCTCCTTGACCAAATCCTCCACCTCGTCCTCCTTGGAATTATCTGCGGAATCCTCCTTGTTGTTGATACTGCGGTTGATGGAACTGTTGCTGTGGGGGATTCGGCTGTTGTTGAACATACTGTTGTGGCTGAACATATTGTGGCTACTGCGAAGCCATCTGCATCTGATTATATTGTGGTTGTGGAAAAAATTGCGGTTGTAAAAAAAAACTACGATTGTAGTTGCGATTGCGGTACAAACTGCATTTACAGTCGCGGCTGCGATACAAACTATAGTTGAGGTGGCAGCTGTACCACCTGTAGCTGCAGTTTCTCTTGCTGTACTATTCGATTGTCCTCTCTCTTTACATATTACATTTCCATTGTTCTATAGTGGAGTAGATCATATGCGCGGAAATCCTTATCTTCATTCCCGACAGATCGATAGAAGGTACAGTATAAATTAGTCGGCTTTGTAACCATCTTCTATATATATCCACAATCTTAATGTTGATGTCCATAAACTTGACAAATGTGACACCATGGCACACTGCCACAACTCAATGGGTTCGGCGCTCTTGACAACATGTAGTTTCGGTAATCCGGACAATTGTCCTTAGTATGTCCATCTATGCAACTTCGGGTACACCAGACCTCCTCGCAACGTTCTTTTCCTTTCTTGATATCTTGCAACTAAAGCGTCAAGTTCGCTTGTTGCGCCTAGATCTGATTCATACCAATTGCATTCTCGCCAACCGGTGAAGCTTTCAACTTCATTGCGATATCTAGAGCCTTGCTCCGTGTCGGGATCTTTTGTTGCATTAATGGTAGTTTGATATGAGATAGTAATGTCACAATGAAACATTCCTTATGCTGAATATCACTCATCTCAAAGCTGACTATTTCCATTAGAGTCTTAAACCTTTGATCAAAATCCCAAACAGTTTCATTGGAATACTGCTTAATTTCCTTCAGTTCTGTGATGTATTGCGCTTCAGATTTCGGTTTTCTGAACTCTTCAGTCAATCCTTTTCTAAATTTAGCCAATGTTCTCGCTGGAGCCCCCATAGGAACTTGTACAAATTTCATGAACCAATCCAGTGCGCAACCTCTAAGGGTCATCACCAGTTGACCTTTCTTAACCTCATCATCTGTAGTTTTTTTTACAGTCCATTCCGCTTCACAAAACAACCGGTACTATTCAGGATCCTCAATCTGGTTTCCATGGAATAGGGGTAACTTCACATTGTTGCTCGCCATCCTAAGCCTTCTTCCTATAGTTGTTGATCACTAGTATTAGAATGTTGTTGACACATCAGACACAACATTGTCGAACTTGTGTTTCTTCCTGAGTGTGGCGCAGTGCACAGAGGTGTGGGTGCATTGTTGCTTTGGGTCGGTCCTTCCTCTGGCTCGGTCATAGCCTGGTCATCTCCTTCGCCGCTGTAGGGTCTCTTTGTCCCATGCGCTATGCCTTCGTAGCCTCACGTCTTGGTCGCTGTAGGACTCTCTCCTATCCTCTGCCTCTTCTCTTGCCAAAACCTTCCTCCTCCTCTCGTAAGACCACTTCCTTCCTCGACTTCCCTCACAGTACCATCCTAACTTCCATCCATCTACCTCGTATCATTCCATCCAACCCTTGTCTCCGTGATACCCACAGCCTCCATGCACTAGGACTCTACTACTCGAGGTGCATCTTCACTATGCCCTTTTCACAAATTAGCATCTTAATGGACAATTGCAAAGACAACAGGAACCTACCTCTTGGTCCGTTGAAAAACTACCTTTCTACTTCTCTATAGGAATTAGTTGTATCAACCGCGAATTCAGTAATTTAGCCTTCCAAGATGCTATTGAGCCAAACCTCAACAGCCCTTGACGCTCTGTTATCTACCCCCTATAACTCCTGGATCAATTCCGGGGTCCAGGAATTTGGTTCGCCTCCTTGGAAATTAGTCTTTTGATATGTCAAGTGCGTCAACCACTCGTATAGGATGATCAAAAAATTAGAGAAAAATTACTCGTGAGTACCGTCGTGCATATACTCTGCTAGCCACTAATATGTCGTCAGGACAGGGTTCTGATTCTCTTTCTCAACAAACTCCCATATTTTTTGGTCAAACAAATCTTGGATCTTCATTTTTGTCAGATGCCACAACATGTCCTCCCCCATATTCACACTAAGGTCCCGACAACAGAACCATTTATTGACACAAACTCAGTCGACAGGGGTTTTCTCTCTGTCAAAATCCAAACCACTATGATCTCCTTGAGCACCGGCCTAGATAGGTTTTACCCCGTCTGGCAACACCTGCAGAGCAGATGAAGTCTCACCCAAGATGTTCGAGGGAGAGCTAATGGAACCAAGTTTCCGCAGTATGGAGGGGGACCATGTGTCTACTTAGTAACTTAACGCAACATTATTCCATAGAAATAATCATTCATATTATGCATTAACAAAATTGTGTCATCATTCAACAAATCGCGAATAACATAATTGAATCTCAGTAGACATTGATACGCAAATAGATCTAGCAATAAACCATCATCTAAAGCAGAAATCATCACATCATTCATAGATCCATATCGCAGATACACATTATAGTCACATTTGGATTGCAGAACACAGTAAAATAAAAAATACAATGAAAGACACAATAATTATGCTCAACCTTCGTCATGTCATATTAACTTTTGTGGCAAAACACAGTTTCTCCAAAATAGTTCCTTAGCTCACATACACAGGTCAACAAGTGCCAAAAATCATCCAGAGCTATTTCTCAAAAACGATGACTAATACTCACCTTAATATTTGCAACTTGACATCTATTTATAGGCTTGCACCTTTACATTGGTGGTCCACTTAACCAACTTCCTAACAAATTCTTAACAGATTCTACAAAATAGTGACCATTATCCACAAAATGCGGTCCAAAACTACAAAATATGACTAGAACAGATCAAATATTCTAACTCCAACTTGCGTGTTTTTTTCCACCTTGCACGGTATCTTTGACCTTGTGCAGCATCTGCGATGCTGCACAACTATCTTACCCCAAAACTACCTGCCAACAAAACTCGACTATCTAGTCAATTTTAAGGAGTCTGACCAAGGCTTGAAGATAACTCCATAAGGGCGAGAGCCTTATAATCGAAGGTAGTTCAATAAAAGATGCAAAATGAGGTTCATTTTGGTGTGAAAAACAACTACAAAGGCTCCCGTAACCTAGCACAAATGCGACATGGGTACCAAAAATGACAAGAAGTGATCTAAATAGGGTAACCCATGTGATGTAGGTCCTAACCATGTAAGAACAACGATGTTTGAAAGGTAAGAAGTGGCTACACGTCGCAGTCCATGGATATCAAAGAGATCCTAAATTTTATCAAAGGATAAGGTATAAGTGAAAAACATGAAAAGAGGACCAAATCCTAACCTAGATACAAAGGAATTATACTTCGATTCATCCATGACCTGTAAAAACTTAGGTAAAAAACATTTAGTATTAGTCCATATGAAAGGAAATAATTTCAACTACACAAAAGTACGTAAAAATTAATTTTTTTACTATAAATAGAAGAAATAGAGTAACAAAACATAACATTTGTTTTTTTTCCATATTTTGGCAATTTGACCTCTCAAATTCAAACAATAATTGCGATCAATCCAATGGATGGATATTCATTCCGCAAAGTGCAGGCAATCCACATCTCCCTCCTCTTCATTTTGATGCTTTTTATTATTAAAAATCATGCTTTATTTTGCAGTTTTATCCTACCCTAACGGAACTTCGCAGTAATCATGGGTAGCCCGTTATAATTTCACGATATAATCGCAGGTTCGCAGTGAGGAACCCACGAGTGGCTCGCGGTGTCCTCACTGGACAATCGTGAGTTCTGCGCAGAGGGTGTTTTGGAAAAATCTAATGGTAAATTGGTTGATTGGGTAGGTAAAAATGGTGCTAGAGTGGTGTGAAAGAGAGCATGAAGACATGGATCGGCTTGCTATGGGGGATCCCATGACATTAAACACTCTACGAAGGTGTGGTTTACTCAAATTATACCATACATCAAACATGAGCACGCAAGTTTGGATACTAGAGGCATTGGTGCACTTGTGGTACCACAAACTTGTCATGTTTGACCTCCAAGGAGAGACCTTGGAGCTTACCATATAAGATATCTATTTTATCATGGGTTTTTCTCATTGGGGGGCACTTGTGAACTTGGGCAGCACTGGTTGAGGGGGTGATCCCCTCAGTGTACAGGATTACGTCAACATCTATTGTGTACCTGGGACATAGAAATTAGGGACTCAAATCCCGATCTCACAGATCACTAGTTTCCCATTAAAAGTGCTTGTGAGCACTATTGTTAGAGTGGCAAGGTCATTTGCTTTGCACTTGTCTACACAGACCCACATGCGCATAGCAGTGGAGTACTTACAGGGTGCAATGTTTGACTAGTGTTCGGGATTAGTCCTGATCATGAAGAGGAAACTTTTTGAATGTAAGACAAGGAGGAAGAAAAAATTTGGTTATGTGAGTATTCTAGTGGCGTTCTTCTTCAAGAGGGATCCTTCTCTGAGCCCCGTTGTTACACTTCCACCCTCCCCACCCCACGAGCCTAGACTTACATGGTGGGGGATGTATTTCTCTGCTAGGGTGGTGGTGAGATCCAGGGCAGTTACGATGATGACTTTTATTCTTGGTGGAGCCGACAGGTGCCCACACTGGAGCAATTTTGATATGCAAGCTTAGACTTCTGTGGCGATATTGAGCTTGCTCTCCCTCCTGGGGAAGCATGGTGAGATATGGGTAAGTCTTTTACTTTTTTGGATATTTAATTTTTATGAATTTTATGTTCATAATGTTGTATATACATATGTATTTGAGTTTGATATGTTTTTAATGATATGCAGATATTGGACCTGTCAGACCAGATGGACATCCAAGTACCTTCATGCGACCAGCAGACAGTGCTAGAGATGAAGCTATGCTTCATATTGTGGAGGGGAAGCTAGTCATGTTGACCCATGATGTACCTATACCGAGGATGGATAGGATTTCGATGGCTATGCAAGAGCATGTCATAGGAGTACCTCCATCCTAGTTATGACTTATCTGAAGAGTGACCCAGGTTGTTCTATCTTATCGGGAGGTCGTGGAGGCAGCTGCAGCCGAGGAGGCTCAGGAGAATCCGTAGTTTTAGCATATGAAGGATTTCGATCCTGTTTTGTATTTTTGATAGACATTTTACTAGATATTTGGACCATAAACTCGATGTGTATATATATATATATATATCTCAATTATTTACATGTGTCTCTATGTATCTATGTATTAATTTTACAAAGTGTGTGACAAATGCCAGTCTAGAATATAGTTCACAAATGCATCAGTGATAGTATTTTGATTTCTTGAAATGTGATTATATATAATATGTTCAAAACTTCTTTCAAGTATCCTAATTTGTAAAAACTGACGTACAAGAGTAGGGTGTCTCACCTAGTAGACCCCATTGAGCTGAGAGACCACTAACTGGGAGTCGAGTCTAACTTCCAGGCAAGTGATACCATGCAAAATAGCATCCCAAAGAAGCTCAATGACAACATTGTACTCGGCTACATTGTTAGTTGCAGGACCCAAGCTAGTGCCTCCGAAGGCAACGAATTGTCTTATGGGTGTATAAATGACCCAAGAAGTTGAATCCAGATTGCAAGTGTGATGGATAACACCATCAAGGAACCCTACAAACCACTCCAAAGACATCTGAAACAACACTAGAATACATAAGAAACACTAACCACTAACGTCCATTTACATAATTATACAAATATAATACAAACAAAAGCATAGTTCCTAGGTGTAATACTTTTTTAGGTAGAGCCCGTTTCGAGGCTCCAGCAGAATATTAGGATCATAATCGATTTACTCATATGCTCCCTTCTTCAGAAATTTTGACACAACATACAGGCCTAACCACATAGATTTAAATTTTCCTGCCCCCAGGGGTTCCTTATCCTGGTCCCATACCAAGACAAGATCTCCCTCGGAGAAAACCCTAGGTTTCATGGCTTTGTCATATTGGTTTTTTACTCAGTTTTTGTGTGCTTCGTTTCCTATGTGTGCATCTCTACGCTGCTCATCTAGATGCTCTAAATGTAGCAAAATTTATTCAATCTCAGTAGTGTTGGGAAGTACGTGAATGACAATTTTCAAGGATGGTATTTCACATTTAACTGGCATGACTCCTTCCAACCCATGAATGAGATGGAAGGGTTAAAACCATGTGGCAGTAGTAACATTCGTTCGGTATGCCCAAAGAGCCAGATACAACATAATGTGCCAGTTTGACCTACTAGCATTAATAGTTTTCTTGAGAATGGTTTTCAAAGTTTTATTAACTGCTTCTACTTGTCCATTCACTTATGGGTAAAAGGAAGATGAGTGGTCCTGACTAAAACCTAACATAGTGGTCAATTTTATCATCATCCTATTCTATAAGTGACTTCCATGGCTAATGACAATCTACTTCGGAATACCAAACCTAGCTATGATATGAATGAATACGAAATATGTCGTCCTCTCACCATCGACTTTAAAGGTGGGAATTTCCTCTGCCCACTTCATGAAGTAGTCAACAGTGACAATGATATACTTGTGCCCCCAAGCAGACACTGGGTTGCTCTTCATGAAATCAGCCCCCCACTTGGTGAAGGGCCCTACCGTGATGATCGGGAAAAGAGGATCAGGGTGTGACCGCATATTTCAGGTGTAAAGATGGCACAAATGACAACATTTCACTACTTCCAAAAATATTTGAAGATGGTGGGCCAGAAATAATCAGCACGTAAAATATTATGGGTCATTTCTATCCCAGATAAATGACCCCCACACACTTCGATGTGAGAATCATTTAGGACAAGCTCAACCTTCTCATGGGTGAGGCGTCGACTCAAGATGGAATCTACCCCTTATCTATATAAAGTATCATCGATTATGAGGTAGTTTTTCTCATTTACTCTTAGCTTACGTCGATTTTCCCGTGAGAAGGTCGCGGGACATTTCAAATTCTAGAGATGCACTAGGATATCCCCGCACCAAGGATCAGAAGTTGAAATCAAGAAAATGTACTCATCCGGAAATGGTTCATCTTCTATCATTACGTTTTCTTTGCTCGGTAACTCTGCGATCAGTTCTGTGAACACTAGGTACTTCTTATATTTGGTGGATTTAAAATTGAGGTCAAACTCTTGGAGAATGACAATCCATTTGTTAAAATTTCCCCGATTATTCATCGGGATAATACATATTGAAATGGATTTATGTCTACAACTACCGTGGTTGTCCTTAGCAAAATATAGTGTCTCAACCTCTGGATGGCATAAACTGTCTCTAGAGCCAGTTTCTTGACATGTGAATACCTTAGTTCAGGACCAACCAATGCACGATTGAGAAAACAAATAACATGCTCTTGGAGCTCGCCATCCTCCTGAACTATCACTACGCCTATCATAGACTCGAGTATAGCCAGATACAATATAAAGTCCTTCGTGTAGTCTGGCGGGCATGAAAGAGGAGATGATAGCAATGCCTCAAAATATTGTTGAGCAGCTTCATCCCATAGAAATGGGGTGTCTTGCTTAAGCAAGCACAAGAAACCCTGGTGATCTTGGCATAGTTCACAATAAAATGTCAAAGAAAGTTAGACTTTCCTTGCAGAATTTGCAGTTGTCTGATTGTTCGAGGAGGAGCCAGATTAATAATCGCCTCTACTTTTAAAGGATCGACCCTTATACCCCTATTGGAGACAATGAAACCAAGTAATCACCCTGATTCAATGCAGAAGACGCATTTATTGGCATTTAAGTGAATCTTGTAGTGTTTGTATCTCTCAAAAACTAAGCAAAGATGATTTGAGTGATCCTTCCTCTTTCGAGAATGGGTCGGAAGATCATCTAAGTATGGTTCAATAATGTGCTTAATATCGTGGAAAGCAAAGTTCATTTCCCATTGAAAGGTTGCTCCGAAAATCTTTAAGCCAAAAGGCATCTTTTTGTACGTGAATGTACCTCATGGAAAAATGAAGGCAATTTTGTGTTGGTCTTTCGGTTTGATCTGGATCTGGTTATATCCCTAAAAACCATCTATAAACAAGAACACCTCGCTACCTACACATGCATCAATGATCTGATCACTGAATGGCGTGGGGTAGTTGTCCTTGGGACATGCCTTATTTACATATTGGAAGTCTGTACATACGCGTATAGTCCCTTGTTTCTTATCTACCAGAATGGGATTGGAAACCCATTCCATCAGAGAGATCAGGTAAATGAAACTGACTTTCAACAACTTTTCCACTTCATCCTTAAGGGCTACCACTTTCTACGGATTTACAGGTCTAAGCTTTTTTTGAACAGGTTTGACATTAGGGTAAATTCAAATTTTATGTTCCACAATTTATGGATCAATGCCTGGAATCTCCTCATATGACCAGGAAAATACATCACATAACTCCTTTAATAAGGTAGTGTAATTAGCAATCTCTTCAGGAGAACAGTTTGCATATGCACATTTTCCATGACATCGAGTTTTGTCGAGATATTGATCGGAATAGTGGTCGAAATGTTTGCCATGTTCCCGTCAAAAAATCTTCCTTCCTTGGGAAAAGGATTTAGGGGCATATCAATACCTTCTGCTAGTCTCATATGGAACTCAAAATTTTCTATCCTGATCAGTTAGGGAAGAAAGTAGGACTTTTGATGTAGATCTTCACTTATTTTCTCATGTCTGATCATGCTTTCAGAATGGCTTCGTCGGATGGAAAAACCATATATAAAAAGTCGTAAGAATACGTAGAGTTCTTTGCCCATGTGGGCAAGTAAGCTTCATCTGACTCTTCTAAGACTGGTGAAGTCAAGATGGAATCAACAGTAGCATCAAATATAACTTGGTAAGCTACCTCTGTTGATGATAACGACACTTGAGGTTCTTCTTGTGAAGGGAGAACCCATGGGTTAGTTCTATCTAAAACCATAGAGATATTCTTCCCAACACTCGTCAAGCCTAAGTAATTTATGGGAGTGGGCATATCAAAATTTCCCATCAACGATGTATACATCCCAACTCCCAAACTTTCATTCGTTGGGCTCAACTGATCAATTAAGGGTACGATAGATTCATAAGTCTCCAAATGACCTTTCCGAGTATACAAGAGCTAGTCAAAAACTACCAACTTTCCTTCGTGTGGGAAAATAGTGACTTGAAAAATGGGCGATGGAATTATGCACATCACATAGCTCCAACTTCTCCTTAAAATTATATTGTAGTCTAGAAGTGCATCAACTACTTCAAATTCTACAGAGACGGATTTCCCTACTAGTTTTATCTCAAAAAAAGGTCGGATACCATGCGGACGGAAAGACCTTCCATTGAAAGCGGTCAGTAAAGTGTTTAATGGGACCAACTCAGGGGATCCCACAACTTTCCAACATGAAATCGACATCATACATGTGGATGGTTCTTTATTTATATAAGTTTGTCCAATGGTTTTTCTGCCATGGAAAACATCAATTGAAAACACCACATGGTAAGGTAGGTGTGGATTGACCTCAAAAAGGTTGAACTTAGCCAACAAGTTCTTATATCCCATACTACCTATGGCCTCCAAGAGTGTATCTCACTACGAAGGACAACTCTAGAGCACTTCTAAGGCTGACATCGCACAAGCATTTTGGGCCAAATCTTCTACAACTGACTAGTTTTAAGCAGCCCCTGCGTTATGGTTGTGAAATGTCTTTTTAAAGGCACCTTTTGGTATCTTAGGCATATCATCAGTTGTTTTATCAATTAAGAGTGGGGCTGATGTCTCGGTGGTTTTCTTATCTTTTTGTTGAGCCTCTGATTCATAATTCTTAGCTCTATTTTTTAACAAGGTCTGGGATCGAACCATATTGATATAAGATTGATCAGTGGAATGAGCACTTTGCGTGCCCCCGACGTTTTTTGGGTGACTAGAAGTTGCATTCTATCCTTGGGGAAACGAATCATTCAAGATGGTCGATTGTTGTTGTTTTAACAACTTATGTTCCTGATCCATCAAGGGGCATTGATAGGTCAAATGGTCTGACAGGAAAATATTGCAAGGAAATTTGACCTTCTTTTTCTCTTTTTTACCCCCCTCGGCATTGTTTGTTGGTTCCTGGTTGTTTTGATTCCCATCACCCTTCTTCCCCTTGTTCTTTTTCCCACCGAGATGCTGAGTGCCTTTTTGGGTAGATTGTGTTGAATATACATTCGCATTTTGGTGTGAGGGGGTGGCAACCTTAGCTGCCTCCACTGCAAATTTCTTCACCAATAGTTCATGGATCTGTTGATCCAGTGACTCTACAGTTAGTGTGTCAACTGAACCCACCATGCCATCAACATGTGGTTCAGGATTAGGTTTTGCAAAGTTTGTGTTAGACCTCGACGCCTCAGGTATGATCTCATATAGAATCCCAAACTACGCATATATTAAATCTAGTTATTGGGCCCTAAGAATGGTATCTTCCTCCATATTCACTCCCGATGTGGAAACATCTTTTGAAATATAAGGCAATAAGGACTTTGAAAACCATTCTAGTAAGAACTCGGGAGGAATATTGGCTTTGATAAGCCTATTTCTCCTTCTCCACTCCTGAATGTGATCAGATATACGAGTGGCCTTATTTTGTCGAAAATTCGACAGAAGGTATGTACCAGCATCATACCAGACATTAATTTGAAATTGATTCAAGAAAATGGTTGATAAATCAAGAAAACTGTCGTATGCAACCGATGGGAGTTCAATATACCACTTTGTCACTACATTGGTTAGAGTTCGTTGAAATAGCCTTAGTTGAATGGAGTCATCATTTAGTGAGTCAGAAGAGCACCACAAATGGAACGTCATGACATGGTCACCCATGTCCTCACCAATTTTCCCTTCAAACTTAGGAATGTCTAAAGGTAATTTAATGGGGACCGATGGCCAAGTCAGATCATGGCGCACAGGGTCATTCATTATTTTTGATAAGTCTAGAAAGTTTAAAGTTTCCATAAAGGGTAAACGAGGTTGAGCCGGAGATTGGTATTGAGGATTCTGAGGAGAGGAAGTAACCACACTAGCATTCTCGAAATAGAGGTTGGGGTTTCCCCCAGCCACCCAATGTGAAGAACTAGCAATATTTTGAAAATGGTTCCACCCAAAGGCCGAAGGGTTAATAACCTGAGGTGTGTTGTACTAAGTTCGACTGATTCCACCCGAAGCTGGAGTTGCAGAAATGGGAGTTGTGATTCCCCCACTAAAGAATGAGAAAGGGGAGCTTCCGAACGGGACATTAGAAACCTGAATAGAAGGTTGGAAGCTAAACCCTAAAAAAGGGTTGGGACTCTCAGATGACACACTAGCATAAGCAGCCTAAGGACCTACATAAGGAGCGGATGGAGGAATGTGTCCTCCATACCACGGGAAGCCTTGGACAAAAAGAGTGGAACTAATAGGATTGCTTTAAGTGTTATGCAATAATGGATAAGAAGTAAAAGGGGCACTAGGTATCCCTATGAAAAACAAGCTAAATGGACCAACAGTGTGTGATGGTGATGATGGACTAGTTACTTGGCCACTTGGGTACACCAAGGTAGATGAACCAAAGTTTAATGACACTACTGGTGCAGTAGATATGCTTGGCCTGGGTGCACTCACTGGTGGGGGAGAGACACCACTGGCCAACAAAAATGAGGTGGGGGTGGAAGCATCCCTCAAACCTTCTCTTGGACTAGACATTACAACACTCAAAGGAACACCAACAACAGGAGGACCAAACAGACGAACTTGCACTAAAATGGGACCTCTAAGGTCAATGAGAGGAGATTTATAATTCCTTGCAAACTCTTTGTCTTGAAACTATTCAATCTCCACTGACAAGGGATTGGTCTGAGTATAACAAAGTTCAGGTTCCCCTGGACTTTGATGGACTCTAGTCGATTCAAAAGAACCGTTCCTGTCTAATCTCCACCTTTGAGGTGACGGTGGAGGTTCCACTGTTGAGAGCAAAGGAAGGTTTTACAACCTTCTAGACCTACAGGGAGGTTGATCCTCCATAAATAAAGATGTAAATCACACACCTAAAGGTTAGACTATATCATAAGCAGTCCACAAAGCACACTACTAAAAAATCCTAAGTACCACAAACATAGGCAGGTGAAAGATACACCTTCTAGAGGAGCGTCTGGGATTACTAGGTCCTAGAACGAACCAGTGAAGATTAGAGAATGGTTACCTAGGGTCCTGTGATAAGTTTTTTGGGTGCAAGATTTTGAATCACCAAACCACCCTCCCAAATTGTTATCAAGGGTTTCCTCCCACGTCTTCCCTAGGTACAATGGAAACAGCCTTCCACAGTCATACGTGAAAGAACCTATGAGTCTAGATACTAAGGCTACCAAGCTTACAAAAATATTCCAATGGAACAGTGGCAAGTATGACTGGTGTGCATGGGCAGGGTAGCTAAGCCCAAAATTTAGACAACACCGACACCTCACGGGGCCCAAAGTGGTACTTGTTGACACAGATCCATCAATAGTGGTTCACACTCTGTCGACACCCTTAACACAACGATTTCCCTGAGCACCGTCCCAGGCAAGTTTTACCCTACCCAGCAACACCTGCAAAGCAGATGAAGTGTCACTAGATATGTTTGAGGGAGAACTGTCGGAACCACGTTTCCATAGTAAGAAGGAGGGTTTGGGAATCTACTATTTATCTATTGCAGCATTACTTCAAATTGCAGATCCATCCCATTAATCATCAGATCACATTAACACATTCATATCTCAACAAGATAATTACTTATAAACAAATCAACCATCATAGCATGATTTAAAACATAAAAACATCGCATCATGCAAAAATAACCAGCATACTGTGGTAACCATTCATTCGCATCACATCATAGGGAAAATAGGAAAACAGAAAGAAATAAAACACAATGTTTCTATCAAAACTCCATCATGTCATATTACTTCGCATCAAAACAGAAAACAGTCTTCCACAGAGTATCCAACATTACATCAACATAATCTCTATCAATTGCATCCATCAACATTACATTCTTAACTCTATTTATAGGCTTGTGTCTTTTACAAAATGGTCCAATTAGATGAAATTCCTAACTACTTGGATCAAAACTACAAAATAATGACCAATTGCTACAAAATATGACCTAGCTGACTCTTTGTCGACTTTCTTGCCTTGTGCGCCATCTTCTGCCTTGCGCATCACCCTTAGTGTTGCGTAACTAATCTCCATCAAAACCGACTGCCAACAGTACTGAAATAACCCCCGTACACACAACAATCATGTTTTATGCTTGAATGAAGTATTGGAGGGGTATCTCCGCAACTAAGTCCTCACATGACCTCGTGCTTAACTCTTGTGTTAGAGGAGCTTTCCAGATGATCTCTTGCAAACATGGATTTACCAAGAAGATAAGCCACTAAGTCTGAGTTTAAGTGATCTTGGATAGTTTAAGACGTCCTAGTCCAAGATCATAGCCTAAGCTAGTTGATGTATGACCCTATAAAGAAAGTGTTACTAATAAATTTTAATTAAAAGCATTATTTTTAAGGTTTTTATTACTCAGGTAATGGAAGTGCAACTAGTGGTGTTATTGACACAATTGAAAGCAAAGATGATGTAAATAATTTTCAAATATAGATGCTATTCAACATGTTTTTTCTTTTCTTTTAGAAACAAATGAAATGTGTTTAAGAACTTTGAAAACACGAGACTTCTTTTTTTGGTACTTTTTCTTTTTGAAAGACAATGTAAAAACAAGCATACAAAGAGCCTATATGAGACTGACAATGCAACTACAACTGCTTTGTTTTATTTTTCTTTTTAAAAATCAAAATCTAGTGCAAACTAATGCAACTAAGCAAGCTAGACAATATGAATATGTATAAATGCAAGAAAGAGTATTCATACCTTATAATCACAACTTTGACAAGCATTGCAAAGCTGACCTAAAACCCTACTTGGATTGAATTGCTAGCTTTGGAAGACAAGTAAATCAAAAGATTGGGAAAAGTGAAAAATTCAGACTACTACTAAAGCAATCAAATGCAAACAAGCATACCAGAGCACTAACAAAGGTCAAGAACTCAAAGAACCACTTACACTTCAACAAAACAAGCTAAGAGGCGAGACCTAAACAAACTTGCACATGAATTCAAACCTAACCTACTCAACACAAACTTGTAAAACAAGTTACAATGAAATGCACCGCATAACAGAGCAGTACAAACTCAGGAAGAAACCCTACAAGAGTATTCAAAAGCCAAAAACATTCAAAATAGGGGAAAACCCTAGAGTTTGGACACATCCTATAGGAAATCGTGGTTGTCCAGTGGACAACCCATGAGTGAATCGTGGTTGTTATGAAGACAACCCACGATTACAACCTGAAACTCGCGACTGTTAACACAACAACCCGCGAGTGGTTCTCAAATTTTTCAAAAGAAAAATAAAAGGGCCAGGGATCCTAAGCACATAACAATATTGACCGAAACACAGATAAAAGAAAATCACCAAAGAAACAAAAGAGCAAAAAACTAGACTGAAAACCTAACTGGAAAGGCCCCAACACAAGCTAGATTCCCCAGCGGAGTCACCAGTTATGTTGTGAGGGATATCTATCTTATGAATCTAGGTCTTAGGGTCACCAACATACTAGGTTTTGGACTTGCAGACATACAGGATTACAAAAACATATAAGAGAGTAATGGGTTAGTAGATTGTGCACCTTTTACTAACGGTTGATCCAAGCTTTAGACTTCTTCCTCAAATACTCCTCAAGTCCCTGATCTTTTGTACCTGCAAAAGAGATTGATGTTCCTCCACATAAATCCTGATTGTTATATAAAGAAAGATGAAAATATTATAATTGCATATAAGAAGGAATAGCAATACATTTCATAATTCATAACAATAAGAACATGTGCAAAGACAATATGGAAGAAATTCACTCTTTATTAAGAAGTAGCAGGGAAAATTACAACCCTTCCTAATACAAGTTTCTCTGTAGACCAAGAAACTAAGTTCTCTTGCTCCTCTCTCCAATGGATTCCTCTAGCATAACTTTTCTCTCGAAAATTTCTTCCCCTATCCTCTACCCCTCCCCTCTATTTATACTTGTCGATGAGGAGAGGTTACAAGGCCTAAGATGGTTAGGGGAGTTAGGGAAGTTATGATTTCGAACCCAACTTCCCCTAGACTAATCATGTTTTATTTTTTAATTGTGTCTTAAGGGACTCACGGGTGTATATATAGGAAACTTGCGAGTGAATCGCAACTTATGTAAAGGAAAATCATGACTACAACATTTCGGAGTTGAATTGCGGGTTGCATATGAGCATACCCATGAGTGACACACGACTTGTCACAATAAGAGTCACGAGTGCAAGCCAAAATTCTTTATAAACATGGGAAAGGTTGAAGGAAGGAGTATGTATCAAGGATTCACTTCATCTATAGTGTTTAGGCTACTTCAATCCATACTGTCCTTTTGTGTACCGACACATTTAGTGTCAGTACTCAGACGAAGAAGTGCCATTTCATAGTATAACACACAGGCTTGTTAGAGTCACCATCTATCATAGTCAAAATTTGAAGAGTAGGCCATGTGTCCCCAACTGCAATATCTAGTATAAAATTACCAATATTTGAAATATGAAGAATATCTCCAAATAAGGTGGAGCCACTACCAAGAATAGCATCCTTTAAATTCGATGCAGCACAATCTGCAAGATACACTGCCATATGTGTAACAAAGTAGTCCATTTAGTCCAAAAAAGAGAAGTATCCGTGAAAACCTCAAGAGAACCCACTAAAGAGGCCAAAAAGGGGTTTTAAATCCTATAATAACAATGATCCATAAAATGTCACCACCAAGCAATTCTCCAAATGAATAGACACACTACTGCCATAAAAAACTAAATAATTTTGCTTGTAAGAGAGCAAAGCATGAGTGCAATGCCCTAGAAGAGGGCACAAATATACAAAAAATATCCTTGAACTCTCTGAAAGGACCAAAAACTGCCATATAAGAAGGGTGCAGGTGAAATAGAGGGTAGGAACCCTAGAATATCATGATTTGTTCAATTTTATGCCCTTTCTTTCACTCTTTGAAGCCTTTCCTACTTTCTGTGTTCTGCTGCAATGATCCTTGCTTCCTTTTTCTCCTTTTTCCAAATCCTTCTTCCTTTGTTGTACTTCATGTAGCTCCTTTTTCTTTTGTTTTGCCTCTACCAATAGTGTGATGTAGTCATATGAAGTGGGTTATTGTAAACTCCTACTTAATTGAATATGATATGTTGTTCTTGTTGATATTTGAGTTGCCACTTGTTGGCCAGATTTTCTATCTATGGCCAACTATGGAGAACTAACCCACACAAGGTGCTTAACGCAACCCTCGATGTGTTTGGTGTAGCTAATTCTCACAGGTTATGGTCTAGCTACCATCTAAGTTTTTCTCTCTCAAGGAGAGTCTCACTGTTTAAATTTTTTTTTAAAGTGTTTTCAAAAACTATTAAACAGATGAAAAAACTTAATTAAATTTTAATGAAAACTACCTATTTAACAATTGCTAAATTAAAACTAGTTATTTATCTACAGGTTATACTAATCTAACTTGTTGATCTATCCTATCTTGGCCAAGAGCAGTCTTATACTAATTACTATTACTTGATGTATTGTAAGTTATAGTTTGGAAGATATAATATATATATTAAGAAAAATCTCTTTAAATATATCATAATCCCAATATTAAAACTAAATTACAGTAAATATGTAATATGTAATACGAAATAATAATAAATTATTACAGCCTATAACATAGATACTGTCACAATATAACAAGTTCTAATATGTTCAAAATCTGAAAGATTATAATAATTACTTATCTAAAACATTTATACAAATAGATAATGCAACAATACATCATAATGACATAAAAGTTATTTTAAATAATGAAAATTATTTAATAATAACTATATATATCATTCGATCAGAAATACAAACATGGCGTATTCGAAAGTAAATATAATCAATACATCACAGTATAATGTGTATGTAACTCAAAATATGAAAATAAACTGTAAGATAGAGAGTTGGTATATATGTATATAATTGTATCAAAGAAACTAGAAACAATAATGTTACCATTTTTCTTCGGACATCACCAAAACGTATGCCAGTATAAGTATTATCACGACATAGAGTTAGCTTCAAAATTACCAAAACTAAAACTTTGTATGACAGTTTCTTCTCACTATCGAATCCCCCTTCTCAAGTCACCCTCGTGACTTATATACAAAAAATAAATCAACTACTTGGAGATTCTTATTGATTTATTAACCAAAAATAGACTTTTCAGTTTTAACAATTGTCAAAGTAAAACAAACAATCTGTAAGATTGTTCTGTTTAATGAGATAATGGACATATCAAATAGTTTAAACCATTCCCCTAAATAGAAGGCACATGGTAGCAAGAGCATCAAAAGAGATAATCAGTTTGTCAACTGGCAATCAAAACTTCCATAGCATCAACAAAACACATCCATATGAGCACCTACAATAACAGTTCAACATATTATTAAATCTTTATTAAAACTTGTATTAAATAAAAGAAACAACAAACAAATGAATTTAAAGCATGCCTACAGAATCATTGATTTTGTAGGTATGCTAATTAAATCACTCATTGACCTGTTAAAAATAAAAATAAAACTTGTCAAATATAAGCTGAAACAAAACCAATTTAAGTTGTGATATGCAATTTGGCAGCTCATCGTGCCTCAGATAATCTGGCATGAAGTTTCATAATCTTAGTCTTTTGTTGTTCTCCTTGTTTGAGTAATCGTTCATTGGTGAAAGCTAAGGATTTTTTTACAACCTTGTACTTATCCTTCTTTAACTTCAACTCTTGCCATTTGTTCACCCATAACAACAACTCACCTTTGAGGGTTTTAATTTCTTCCTTCATACCTAGTGCGTTAGAATGACATTCCTTCAACTCTGTTTCTAACCAAGATACTTTGTCCTTAAGCACCCGTTTAAGAGTTCGCTGAAGATTTTTTTCACTCCTAACAGGCGAAGAATCACCTGCGTATGAAGGTATTTGTTCAGATCTAAATGGATATAATCCATCAGTGAATACATCAAGAGGAGTAGCTATGGGTTTATTCACCTCCAAGCTTTGTTCATTACAGTCGCTATCATGAGCAATTTCACAAATTGGAAAATGATCATCATCATCACTTATGATTTCCACTAATGGATATTCTTTCTGTTGTTGAATTGTTGTAGGGGCTAAGACCGTAGCCATATTCCGATTAAACCGACGAGCACTTACAGAAACAAACTTTCTCTGTTTAGGTTTAAGTCCATAAAAAATAATTGAGTCTATGTTTTGACACTTGACTAATTCCTCTGGATTATGTGTAGGTATGTTATAGGTTCGAACAGGCTGCGAGCGATTAACAGAAATTCCAACCATTTGAATGGTATCACCCTCTACCAAATTATCTCCTAAATCCTTTTCTAGAGCAGGTTTACATTCATCCACTTCTTTAGGGTTTACATCAGGATCTAACGTAGAAGGTTCACTTACAGAGGGTCGTCTTCTTTTCTATCGGATCCTAGGGATAGGATACAACCAAAACTGAGTCTATCCGAAACTATTTTCAATTAGAAAATGGTCCCAACTTTTACCAATCATAGACAATTGGTATTGTATTATGATTTTTAATAAAACATGGTGGAATAAGCTTTGGTCCCGGTTTCCTACTGTATTTTGGACCATGCAAGCCATCTTTTCCAAACTATCAAGCAAGAAACATGGTATATTTATCCTAGAACCTTTGAATGTCATCAGAAGCCTGCGGTGATAAAAATGCACAGAGGAAAACCTATCGTCACTAGTGATGTACCTTATGATTAATTGTAGAAGCGGCCTCCATTGAGGCTTAAGGAACTTCATGGGATAACCATGCTTATCGTCAAAATCTTCAGGGAGAGGAAGCAAAAAATGTTTCCATTTTTCTCTGTTAATTTCCTTCAGTTTGAACCACCTTTCACCCTTCTGTGGCAGCTTCGTAGCCTGTGTTATGAGATATTCAAAGATTACTAAACATAGGTTTTCAACCTAGGAAACATTATCTTTAAGCGACAGAGCAAACTGTCAGGTCACTTCTATGTGATGCCCGTTAAAACTCCTAAATAAGTTTCCCCAACCAATTTTTCAATCAATTGAGCTGATTCGGGTTCAATGTCCAGAAATTCACTTCCGGCTTGCTCGAATCTACACAGGGGAGCCATTGTTTTAACACTCAGCTGGTAAACAAGGTAAATTTGTGGGTGATCATCAACACAAATAGGAAACATAAACTAGGTTAAGCCATTCCTCTGTAAAAACCCCTATTTCGACCACCATTGCAACCAAAACAATATAAACTTCATCCTAGGGTTTGATAAATCAATGCTAACGATGATGACATGTGAAATTATGGTCTCATACACGAGTTTATAAATGAAGCATTCAAGATCTCACTAATATTATGAATTGACACGACGATAATGGTTGTACCTTAACAAACAAGTGTCAACATTACTTAATGATAAAATGATTCACGGTTTCAATCCAAGCTAGGGTAGAAGCCAAATGTCACAAAATTCGCAAGTAGTTTCATTTGCATGAGCATTATGGTAGTTAGGAAAAAATCAAATTTAGGTTTGAATAATCATTTACGCATAATTTTAAAATAATGTTAGGATTATAATGAATAACATTAATAATCTAACCATTACATAAGATAAACATGAATTTAATCGTTAATAATTTGCCTAACATGATAAACAAAACATTGAAGCCTTGGTATTAATTAATCAAGAGAAAATCATGTAGAAGGATGGCATTAAAATCATGAAAGCAAAATTTGACTTGGTTTTACAATGAGATTAGCAAGATGTCGATTTAATGAAACATTAACTGAACTTGTATAAACACTAAACAAATATAATCAAAAGTTAATATATGTGAAGAAAATTTGATTATATAGTTAGTAAATTTAACAACTGCTAAATTGATTATCAATAATACCTCAACAACATGAAATTGAAATGATTTCAATGAATTTTTACTCAGATAATTGTTGTCTTCAAATTGAGAGTACCTTTAGAATCATAGATTCTGAAGGCACTCTTTAATATTTTTCTCAAGAATTTGTTAAAGAATAAAGCTGATGACATTTTGTATTATCTGAAATAAGTAAAAAGTGAGAAGGTTGTTGGTTGCCAACACCACTTTCTCCACTGGCAACTTCAGGGGTCGACCAAGTGACGGTGAGGTGCTTGGTTCATTGGCGGGATCAGCTGGGGGTAGTGCCTCATCCACATTGTCTTTTGGTACTTCAATGTCTACAACCTGCTCTTCAACACCTTCGACATCCACATAATAATGGACAACTTAGTTGTTCAAGGTTGTTGGCATCGAAGGTATGTTAAGGATTTTTTCATTCGTGTCAGTGACAATGTTTTTGTCATATTCATCATGGCTTATCCTAGCCACTTAGGAGGTGATGGTTGGCTTGGAAATGTCAATTCCTCATTGTTTGATCCTAGTGCATGACCACCTTCAATGATATTTAGATCAACACTTTCATTAAGAATATTCCCAGCAATTTCTGCAACTTCCATGTTCTCTTCAACATGTTCAATATCATACTTATAAGTATCACTTACCTCTTCATCATCATCTCCCAATGCTTGGAAATTCCCTTAAGAGAGGGACAACATGTTGTTTGCAACATTTGCATCATCTTGGCCATGTAGATCAAAGGATTGGCTGCAACCAGTATCATGTAGAAGAGCATAATAGTCTAATGGCTAGATTCCTGTCCACCTAAATCGAGCCTTGATGTTTGAGGCAGTGAGAGCCTTTTTGAAAGCTTTGCTTGCAAGTTCAACCAATTCAAGCTTTTTTAACTCAATCTTTGGGCTATTTTCCATCCATGTTGGTCTCTCAGAAGTAAAGTAAATATTGAAATTCCCAAGCACACTCACATTAAGAGGTTGCAACTTGTGAGTGATATGTGTAGACAAAGTCAATAAGTCAATGCCTGTCATGTTTTCCTCCTCAATGGTTTGTATAGTTAGGTGGCTTCCATGGCCATAAAAAATCAACAGGTGTCTATTTTGTGGTGAGACACCACTAGGTACAAATGCAACAAAGTGAGAAAACTAAATTAAAAAAAATTCTTTGATCATCCATGCATGTCCCCGATTCACAATTTTGAATATAGTTTTTAAGCTTATTCTTTCCCTTGGACAAATAGAACCTAGGGATTGATGAACCTATTGCATTTACATATCACATAATTGTTGTCCACTCCCCACTCTTAGGCAAAATTTTAGGCACATTCTTTCTCCCTCTCTTGGCAATCACTTGCATGTCATAATTCCTTCCTTCCTGTATCCCGGTTTCATCATAGTTCTAGATGTGGTATGGATTGTATGAATGTTTTTCATATACAATGGCTAGAGTATCATAGAACCTCGACACAATAGGAGGGCGCATATTTAAAGCTCCGTCTCTTTCAAGCCCCTCTACAATTAGTAAGACAAGCTTTGAATGCCTTAGTATAAAGCCTGCCCACCATGATTTCTCGGGCAATTCATCTCTGAATGGATTTGGCCTACCTTGACAGATTCGAGCAATGATGGATTTTAGTTGAATCAACTCTAGACCATGGCCCAATCGATCCATATCCTTACATCAAACAACCACCTCTTCCTCCTCTTGTTCAATCAACACTGTAAGGGGCCCTTTCTCCTTTGCATGAGTGAGGCCATTTATCCAATTATGCATGGATGTGGGTGCAATCCCATGTTTTTTGGAAGCTACTCTAACAAAATCACCATTGAATTCTACATCATCTATTGCAACCAACATATCCTCTTCTTCCCATCCTCTAATGGCACTAATCTTCTTGGCTTGAGTTGGTCCTTGAATTATGGTTGATGGTGGAACATCACTAGCATCCTTTGTCTCATTTGGATCTTCAACATCCCTAAGTGAATTGTTGTTAGCAACATTATGGCCTTTGTCCTCATATGACTCAATGCAACGTATCTAGGCACCCCTGGCCCCTCGCCTCCTTTCCCTCATTGAACGAGAATTGGACCTCAGTATTGGCATGCTTACAAACACCTACAAAACAAGAACATAACTTGTTCATCCATAGATATGTTGTATGTTGCTCTATCATTCTATGTAACTTGAACTAAACAATTTTGTATTGAAATGCATAGAAGAGACAACAAACAAACAAAGAATATTCTAGGAGTGTGTTTTAGTGATTCTCCCCTTTGTAGATTAGGAGTGTGTTTTAGTGATTCTCCCCTCTGTTGTCTACTATGGACTCAATTTTCTAGGCCTACTCTTCTAGGAGAGTGTTGTCTACTAAGGACTTGATTTTCTTTTAGGGTAGGCTATTGTCAATGGCAGCATGTATGTTTGATTTTGAAGGTCAAATTATAGTGAATGGAAGCCTTATTGTTTCATTTTGAAGGTAAACCTATAGTGAATGACAACCTGTGTGTTTGATTTGGAAGGGCATCCTTCTTATTTGATTTGGAGGGCATCCTAGAGTCAATGACAACCTACATTACTGGGTTATCTCGGAAGATATGAGTTGAAGTAGCCTGCAATATATGTTAGGTGTTTACATGAACATCATGTTTTGTTAACGATTAGTCATATTGCATGATAAATAAATAATTCACTCCATTCACATTCATTCCCTTGTGTTTAGATAGAGGCATAACAATCCAACATTCTTTCATAACAGTCATAGAACATAATTTTGCTAGCGACATGTAGCATACAGTCATAGAACACATATAGATAGTCATGGGACATATATAATAGAATATACCAACAAATTGTTGGTAGTGCTGATAAGCTTAATGAACTTCTGGAATGCAACAAGTGTAGAATGTAGAATGGTTGATGCTTCTTTATAGTTTTCTCGTGTTGTCTTTGATTGGTGAATTGAGTTGGCATGGATCTCAAACTTTTAAATTTGAATGTGTGCTTAGGATTGAGTTGGGGTGATCCGATGGCTAGAAAATAACATGTGTTGATCCCTGTCCTTTTGAAGTACTTGTTTGTGGTTGATTTGATTTACTTAATTGGTTTGGTGACATTTATTGCATTTGGAGTGTTGAATTGGGTGTGATCCGATGGATGGAAAAGAGCCACTGATGATTTGTGTTGATCCCTCTGATGCTAAGAATGTTAATGGATTATATATGGTTGATTTGATTAATTAAATTGGTTTGGTGCCATTTATTACACTTGGATGGTTGAGTAGTTGAACATGCATGCATGTGAAACTGACCAAACCCCCTCCTCTAGTGTGCAAGTATGTATGTGCGCTGGTTTATGTGGGCTCACTGATGTATGGGTATCCTCTAGTGGAGATTCGATGGGTTTGAAGTGATACGCAATCTGTACTTGTGGAATGGGCAATGTTGGCAGTCTTAAGGTTCAGTTAGATCTTTATATCAGATAATGTTTGGATGTGGTAGGGACAAGATGAGTTGTAATTTTGGATTGTCAATTATGTAATAGAAATGTAGCTAAGATTAATAGAAATGATGTATAATGAGAATTACACACATGACAAAATTAAACATAAATGAACTGTTAACCATTTATCTTTAGCATAGTTTATAGAAACAAGTAATTGCCTTTATATCTTTTTCTTTTGGCCAATGGAGGCCATTTATATAGAAAGATTCCATGATTTTTATAAACATAGTAATAGCCTTTATATCCTCTTGTTTTGGTCAATAAATCCCATTTATAATTTATATAGAAAATCTACAATGTTTTCTTTAATTGACACCATATTTTAACAAAAATATATAATTTATCTTTCAATAAATTATAACAAAATATATAATTTATATTTCAATAAATTATAAAGATTTCACCTTATTTTCTTTTGCACGGAAAAAAAAAGAACATAATTTCAATTATAGAGATTTCACCATATTTCCTTTTGCGACTGGAGAAAGCAGAATTTCATAGGATGTATTTGGATTTGTTTCCATTTTTCTTACCTAACAGTTGCTTCTTGCTTTTTAAGCTTTTGTACACTTTGGATTGAATCGACGCGATCAGGGATCAAAATTCAAGCCGTCAATGCCCGTCAAAGGGCTCCCAGGCCGTCAGTGAAGGGGAATTTAAAATTTGCACGTCATTTAAAATGGGGTTTTTAATTTTTGTCATTTTAATAAAAAATGGAGATTTTAAATTAAAATTACATTAGAAGGGCTAAGATAAAAATTGCCCATAGACAATTTTTGTGATTTGGACTTGTACCTGTACCAGCCTCCAGCCTCCAAGATATTTCATATCATATTAAATGAGAAGATCCAATGCAATTGGGCGGATCATTGTCAATTGAATCTCTGGAGGCTGGACGAGATGATTATCAATGGTTGCTTTCCCAATAACGCCACTTATATGGGCTCTGTCAGCAGGGTAGATTTCCTGAAGTAGTTGTTATTGTGAACGAGATGGTGGCCAACTTGTAAGCTCAATGTCCGGCGCATTGATTATGATTATGGAAACTCGATTTAAGCGAGAAGTTATGACGAGGGAGGTGGGAGGAAGAGGGCACTGGTATCAATGTCTTGATGGCTATTTTGGGTAAATGAGGAGGGGCAATGAAAACATCTCAATGCCCAGATTACAAGGCCACAGTTGGAAAAGTGTCTCATATTAATGGTAGTTCTCATCCTTCATGGAGAAACGACATAGGTCTTGGAGCTATTGTCTTGGTTTATTCTATGGGAAATGACTTCGCTGCTGGTTTGGCGATTTGCGACATCATTATGCAAAGAAACCTTGATCATGCAAAATCTTGGTTTATTCTATGGGAAATGACTTCGCTGCTGGTTTGGCGATTTGCGACATCATTCTATAAAGAAACCTTGATCATGCAAAAACTGTAGGAATCAGAGGGGAGCTTATTATGATTTTGGAAACTCAATTTCAGCGAGAAGTTATTAAATTTATGACGAGGGAGGTGGGAGGAAGAGAGCACTGGTATTAATGTATCGATGGCCATTTTGGGTTAATACGGAGGGCCAATGCAAACATCTCAATGCCCATGCATGTATTGAAGGAAATAGTCACGCATGTATTGATGGCAGTTCTCATCGTGCATGTAGCAATGACACAGGTCTTGGAGCTATCATGAGTATCATGGAGCAACGACACTCTTCCAAGAAAAGAAGGTCTAAAACAGGTCAGTAGTAATCATTGTGGACTACTCGAGATTTGAGTCCTGTAAATTTTTGAAAATATGTGAAACTAGAGTACTAAGTTATTAAATATGTGAAAATGTTAATATCTATTACTCTCTAATATGAATTGGTTTTAATTTATCGCATTTGGTTTTATAATGGAACGAGTTCGTGAGCCTACCTGTGCGAAAATTATATAGTAGCCTGTAGGTTTCTTGTATAGAGCATCGCGAAAGGAACAATGATGTGAATAGTAAAGTCGAAGTTTATGAAGTTTACCGAGAAAAAATTGTGATTTTGTGACTTCACTATTTCCAATCGAGTTTTTACAACACATATGTAACTGTTCATAACTCGTTCATATTAGCAGTGCCTCTATTGTGGCCATGCCACTGCCCAAGATAGGGCAGATACACTATGGATAAGTTTTTACTCTATAGTTTTAGAAAGAATCTGGAAACGGCTCGTAGCTTGTAAGTTATAACTTATGGGTGAATTGAATTGATAACAATCTGGTGAGTCGGGCCTCCAGCTCCATAAGGAAAACCTAATCGAGTTGTTTTTTTTGGGTCTGTTAGTCTCATTCTAGGCATCTAGGCAGGGGCAAGGGTTGGGCACTAGGCACCAGAGACAAATGCAACTGGACCGGGGTCCAGAGGGCCTGTAGGAGAAAGAAAAGTAAAGGTAGAACATTGAGTATTCTTGATCTAGATAGAGCTGCTATGAAATTAGAGAGATTGGCGAAGTCCGTGGGAGAAAAAACCATTATACTGGCTTTATGGGTATCTCAGTCTCGGACAGTTGGACAATAGTGAGTAGGGACTCGGCCTCTCAAGTGTCAACTCTCCAATTCCATGATTCAGTGGTTCCCTAATTTCTATTTCCTCCAGAAGAGTTTGATGAGCTAAGGTTCCCACTGGGTTACTGCCTTGAATTTACAGGTATGTACATCATTTTGAAGATGTGTAATATTTTGTATGTGAATAAGAGTTAAATGAGTTTTTTGTTGTATTTCCTTATAGTGATATAAATACAAGGGTTTCATCTTTCACCATTGTAACTTACTTTGTTTACAATGGCTCATGGCAATACATTCGGTTGCTTGTTTAACCCTTATCCTCCACTATATGGTATCCTTCTATTTCTTTAAACTTTTTCATAGCTCCTCTCTGGGGTCGACACCAGCTTCTATCTTTTCAGAGTGGACCTCTGTCTCCCCTCTCCTGTGCCTAATTTTGCAACATTTCAACATCTGTGCTCTATTTCAGAATTTTGGGAATTCTAGGCATCCTTACTATTGTTAATAGTTAATATGTTTTACTCAATATTTGAATGAAATCCTATTTTATATCTCAAACTTATTTTGAATGTGCTCATTTGGATAGTTATTTTAAATCTCATGAGCTCATTTGGATTTTCAATCGTATTTATCTTTATTATTGTTAATAGTTATATTTATATTTGAATGAAATATTATTTAGATATTTGAAAGAAATCTTATTTATAATCTCATGAGCACAGAGCTTATCTTAAATCTTTTTATTTATTTATTTTAAATTTTCTTATTAATATTTTTTTATTTAATATTTTTTGTTTTGTCAAAAAATATGTTATGTTGTATATCTATAATTCATTTGTGTTTATGATGTGAAACTAAGAATTAACAACACTGGTGCACATGTATCCTTTTAAGATTCTGTTGAGTTCTTCTAAGAATTAACAACACCAGTGCACATGTAATTTTCCCTATGGGAAGTATCCCTCTACAAAACCTACAACCATGAACTATGGGTGTTCAACCACGAACTATGGGTGTTCCATTGTTGGTAACCACTAATGTGCCTAAGCACCCCTACATCCAATGTTTCTTACTCATGGCATTGAAAAGTAGCATCTCCTCCTCTAGATACCAGTTCCCAAACAATGGCTTTAAGGTGTGTACAATTTTTTTTGCAATTGAATTGATGCATGGTTGTTTAACCAACGTTATGATATGCAAACCTATGGTGATCTATACCTTATTATGATTTTTTTTTAAAATATTGTTTTAAGACAATTTTTTTGTTGTATATACATATAATATAATGTCTTTCAATGTAAAGCAAGCATAGTTTTTTTTAATGAACAAGATTCATTACTTGCTAGTACAAGCTCTTTTTCACCATATTGTCATTTTTTTTCTATAAACTGTTGTTAATAAATACTAAAATTTTAATGTACTTTTAAGTTTTCAAATGAAAAGAATAATTTATTTTTACATGTCAATGGTGAAGTGTTCAATATTTTAGACCCCTTCAAAGTGAAATGAAATGGGACCTTGCCCTTCAAATTTGATCCCTGGGCGCGATGTATTTTGATTTAACTGTTGCTTTATGCTGTTTGCTTTTTAAGCTTTTGTACACTTTGGATTGAATTGGGACTCGAGAGAACCAATGGCAGCGGGCAATCACAATCTTCTTTTAAAACGACCACTCGCAGCATGCTTTGCTTGGGCGCTCTCTATATCTCTGGCATCTCAGCATGCTTCGCTTGGGCGCTCTCTATATCAACTTCTACACTTCTCCATTGTTGTGGTTTTATGGCATTTCCGCTTCTGCAATTTTCTCTCCTTTTTCCATGGCCATGGAAATTTTGATTGTCCGTATTTTCATTTTCACGGTTTATATTGATGTTTATGGTTTCTTTTAGTGCTTTCATTTTCTCTCCTTTTTCCATGGCCATGGAAATTTTGATTGTCCGTATTTTCATTTTCACGGTTTATATTGATGCTTATGGTTTCTTTTCGTGCTTTCTGGATGGATCAATTTGAATGTGATGAGTGTTTTTTCCTTTATCTATGCAATGATTTTATTATTTATTATTTCGATTGATGCGCCATATTCCAACCATTTCGATTGATGCCCCATGATTGATGCCCCATATTCCAACCAGAGATAGAAACCTATGCATTCATTCAACAGCAGTAGCAGCAGCACTGTCTGCTCTGCCATATGAAAGGAGATTTGATTGCTCTGCTCTGCCTTATGGATATGTAAATGCTATCAAGCAATGCAGTGTTTTCAATTCAATTCACTTAAGATTGCCTTCAATTTCTACGGTATGAAAACATCAGTTAATAATTAGAATGGATAATTTTATGTAATGCAGTGTTTTCAATTCACTTAAGATTGCCTTCAATTTTTACCGTATGAAAACATAAGTTAATAATTAGAATGGGTAATGTTATGTGGATGTTTTTTGGTTTTCAATAGATATTGATGATCTAAATTCTTGAAATGTGCAGGTGGGTTTACATTAATAAGGTACCATCATTGGACACATATGTTGTGGACACATTTGTTGGACACATATGTTGTGGACACATTTGTTGTGCAGGTTGTAGCAATGTCCAAAGCTATATACTCGTTTTGGAGGTCAGCCCAGCTGGACGATCATCAATCATTATCAGAACTCTCCAGGGAAACATGCTAAGCACTGTACTGGAATTATTTGAAAAGTGCACGCCAAGGGTAAGTGTATCTAGGCACACCAACGGTTAATATTACTTTAAACTTTCAAGTCTATATTACATATTACAGAGTGCTAGTTGGGTAAGTGTATCTAGGCACAACAACTGTTAATATTACTTTAAACTTTAAAATCTATATTACATATTACAGAGTGCTATTTGGGTAAGTGTATCTGGGCACACCAACGGTTAATATTACTTTAAACTTTAAAGTCTATATTACATATTACAGAGTGCTATTTCCATACTTTTTATTAGGATTTTACTGACTGGGATACATTTCCGTCCCAAACATGTTTATTTCTTCTCTCACATGTAAAACATGTAAAATATATATTACTATTGTGCTTTGCAACCTCTGATAGGTCTTCTTGAGATTTTCCCTCTCATATGTCCTGTCCTCTCCGCATTAAATGGAACCTACTGTTTGGGTTTCAAGTGTAGGTTCAATTTATCCGTCAACACTGTTTACACAACCCGTTCCTGCTTTATTGGCGTTTTGTCCCCACTTATTTTTCTGATTCTTTGTTAACCCCCTATTTGCACTTTAACCCGCTCTAAGGACTTATGAATTTAGGGGAAATATGGACTTAATCTTGTAAGTGGGAAGCAGGGCCAGAGTACCAGATTTCCAAGGGTCTTTGTCGGGATCGATGGTAATCAAAATAAGAATGCTTTTGGGCGTGATCTTTGTGTTAATAATTTAGAGTTGATGTGGAAAACAGTCCAATCCTTTTAAGACATAAACAGATTTCTTCACCATGTACAAATCCGCGCCTCTGCAGCCATAATACTTATAAGTGTAATCTCATCCATGGCCACCTCCACGCAGTGCTGTGCACTCTTCATTACCTTTAATGCCACACATCTCTAATGGATGGAGGGAAGCTTTAGACTTGATGTTTTTAGTACCTTTTGCTGGTCTCTGATTTTTTCTCTCAATGACATGTTTCGGTTTTGGTAACTTTTAGATTTTGACATCCAGCATTAATTAACATGGTGCAGTTGAGAATCATAATATAATGCCAGTTCTGTCTTTCAAAAAAATACATTTCTAATTTCCATGATTTTAATCCTATCCAGTAAATTGATTGCAATGCGCAAATTGAGGTTCCCTTCTACCATCTTATCTTTATGTCCTTGTGTATTTTCCACAGACTTTACTATGCGCTATACAAAACGTTCAAACAGGAATGAGCACAGAATAATTCAAATATTTTTGGATCTTTGTGGCTCTGATGGGAAGAAGCTTCCAAATGTGTCATTTTGCAATGTCTACCATCGTTGACAAGTACTATCAGTGTAAAATTTTTATTCAAATATGAGGAAGTATTTTTTCTGTGCCCATTGTCAAGACCTATTAGCCTGACATTTTTCTAGGATGGGGTAGGTTGTATATTCTATGTTCTAGGATGGGGTAAGTCGTATATTATATGTAACTTGTTCCATGCCTATTGTTGGGGTGAACTCTATCCATACTGGCAGAGTATTAAATGTTGTGTTTGGTGGTGTATAGGCCGTGGTGAACTCTATCCACACTGGCAGAGTATTAAATGCTGTGTGTGGTGGTGTATACGCCGTTGGATTTGAAATACAAGCATTTATATGTTAGTGTTTCATAATTTTTATTTAAAGTGTTTTTGAAAGCCTTACATTCTTGAAAGTTGAATGCCAATCTGTACATTTTCATAGCTTGAACTTTTGAAGTTTGAACTAGTGGGACAAAAACAAAAACTTGATCTACCCTCTGCTTTGATCAAAGAAAACTTAAACGGTGATCCACAATCTATCTACTCAGACTTTATATCTTTTCATAAAGACATTTGAATTGAATTGCAGACATTTATAGAGATTAATATAAAATGGCAGGCGACCCAGTTTTGGTCAAATCTTGTAAACTTGCTTTTGAGAGCAGTTGCAAGATGTTTTGTTAATGGTGCAGGAAATTTTAATGCGATGTGATTGCTGAAAGTGCAAGTGTATGCTGGGAATTGACAGTGTTGGAACTCAGATATTTTGTAAAATATTGAACATTCATCTATGCTATGCTACAGGTGCAAATCTTGTGTGTTTGCTGTTACTTAAGCTGATGGGTATTGCGAGACATTATATAATTGGGTCATTATTACTACTTTTATAAGATTTAATGTCTTTTGGTGATGCAGAGAGACAACCAAAACATTACATTACATTATGAGACAAGCAAAAATCATAGATGTTCCTTTTCTTCTTACGTCTGTTTTGACATTCTTTCCCAACAACATTAGTTTAAATGAACCAAGAGAAAACAATGGTTTTATGTTTTAAACAATTGTCCATAAATTATTGAATGCTTGTAACTAGGATAGATAAATAATTTTAAATGGTTTTCAGGCCAAGGGCCCTACAAATTTGTTTAATGATTATCTAATGATGATTTGTAGCGTTGTCCACTTAATGTTCAATGGGAATGTTGTTACATAAGGGCATAGAATTCCTTCATGAATCATTAATCAATGCCAATGGGATTAGAGTCCATCATTAGACACACCACATGGGTATAAGAGAACACATAGGCAGGTTGTCCGAAGTTAATAGCTATAAGGAGAGTATTGTGATTTTGTAGCATATTTGAGAGATAAGTTCAGCTTAGATGGGGTCAAAACTATTGCAGAAATGGAAGACCATATTTTGCACACATGCTTATGTTATGAGAGTATTCACGATTCTAAATATATTGTAGAATGCTTCTTGATGTTCACAATTCATTTTAGTGGTTGGTAGGATCAACCTTTAGCATCAATAGTTGTTTATAGGGTTCAGACGCCATTTAATGTACAGTTTATTGTATTTGAGTGTTTCCTCGATTTCAGAGTTTGAGGTTTCTCACTAGAAGGATAGCATTCAAGATTGGAAGCAACACACTTGAGAGAGAACATTTAGTTGAGAAGGGAACAACCTATTTTGGTAGGTGTGGAGTTTATGTTTTGCAATTGATTTTGAACTATAGATGTTTCTAACATTAGAACTATTACAGAATGCTTTACGATGAACTAAATTTTCAATGAGTGGTACAAATTGATTTTAGGACATGACTAGGTTAGTAAATACTTTCCAATTGTATTCTCTATGTAAAATACGCGTTTGGAGAGAGTTGACTTATAGGTCTTTAGTGATTTCAAAGCTGACTGCTTTTCACATCTTTAATGATTTCAAAGCTGACTGCTTTTCACATTTTCCAGTGCCAAATATTGTAGGAATGATTTATGATTGAGTTAATGCATAAATAATATATAATGATGTCATCATCATCATGCCTTGATCTGGTAAATTATTGTCTTCTCTGATTATTCTCATGCATCACCAATGTGATTAAAGCTTATAAAATTCTAACTTGGCTATTGGAAAAGTTAGAATAACAAGAGATTAAGTACGTGCTTGGAACCATGTTCCTAATCTACCATGTGTTGTATTGGTTGTGCAATTTACTTATGGAAGTTCATAGGTGTTTGCTTGAATTGCATATCAACCTGTTTTCTATTGTGCATCTAGAGTGGTTAAAAGGCAATGGCTTGTGAGGTTAGAACTTTTCTATTGTAATTTTGGTTGGCCATCAATGCTTTCATAGCAGACATTGTACTTATGGAGCATCGGATCAATAGAAAACTCTAACTTGAGAAAAGCAAACCCTACACTTGACTACAAGAAAGATGATGGATGTTTGCTTGAACACGGTAATATCCTATGTGCCTCCTTGGTCAAAAGTCACTCTATTAAGGTTAGGACTGTGTTAAAATACTTGGGGGTAGGAATGCGAGACACTATGTTTATGAACCCTGGCAACCAATAGAAAAATATAACCTCGTTAGAGAACTAACCCTATACTTGCATATAGGGAAGATGGCATGCAAAGAGGCTAGGCAATTTCTTTGTTGAAAGTTGCTTTCAAAAACATGTCTCAAGGCTGAGGGTTGCTTTGCAAAACACAAACTTTCTTTGATTTTGGTTCTATGTTTGAGGGGTAAGTAGTCAACTGCAATTTCTTGGGACTTGCAGCTCGTCTCATCCCTCTTTTAGACATGCCATTTTGTAGAAAACTCCAAGATTAGAGAAATAAATCCTGCACTTTTTTTCTAGAGAAATATGGTCTCTCACTTGCCTGCGTATTGTTAGATTTTCTCAAACAATGGTAAACCACTTTTGTACTCTAAAATAATTCCTACACGAAACTAAACAACAAAAAACTAAAAGCTACCCAAAACTGCACTTTGTAATTTATGCTAGAATATATAAATACATATTGCAGAAAATAATAATGGAAAGATAGTAAATTCATTGTCAATACCAGTTATTGCGTTTCATTGCTTCTAAAAATGAAAATGCTATAGGAAAATTGTTGTGTACCTTAATAGATCTAAAGATAAAATATAAACATTAACATGAGAATAACATCATAGATCCACACAATAAACAAGAGAATGAAGACAAGACTGTAGAGAAGACCCTTAAGGTAGGTAACACCATTAATTATTTCTTATGGAAGGAACCACTCCATAAGCCATGCTTGTTACAATAGAATACTCACACTAAACTTCCAACTTGCCCAATATGATGATACTCATGTGTATTTATAGTATTATACTATCTCATGACAATTCCTATGCCAATGACCTCTTATTATTATATTATTTCTTTAACTACCCAGTGGACATTTATTACCCACTAATTACCAAGTGGGCCTATTCACATTACATCCATTATCCCCTAGGGTACCTCCCTAGGAACCCCATATTATCCTCCCTATGCACATTACAATCCATCGCCCTTCTCTTGTTTCGTCCTTGGAACTTGGGAGGGAGCCATACAATATGATCTTCTAAGCAATGTGGCCAATTGGTACCAATCATGGGTATCCATCCATCCTTGGCCATAAATTTAAGGAGCAAAAACTCTTTATGGCCATTTCAGAGGACATTTTTAATGAGGAAAGTTGAAGCTAGCATCCATGAAGTCCCTCATCCATTTGTGGAAGACATTCCCCAGGATGCTTTGCCAAAGGTGGAACCACAAATCTCTTTGCATGCATTAATTGGTATTTCTTCCCACCAAACCCTGAAATTGATTGGCTACATCAAACATTGCAAGGTCATAGTCTTAATTGACAGAGGTAGCATGCATGAATTTTGTTAGATTTTAAGATAGTAGTATAATTTCAATCTTATTTGCAGTGGAATATAAATAAGGATCACTGAAAGAATAACCAAAGCACAAAAACAAAAGACACAGAGATTTATCCTGGGAAACCACAAGGGAGAAAACCCAATAACCTTTTCTTATAGAGATTCAGTTCAAGATGCATAGTACATGAGCATATAACCAGATACAACAATGATCACATAGATTAGCTGAAGATAAACCCAAGAACAAAAGAGTGAACTACTCCAAAGATAGAAACCCCAAAATTAGCCTTCTTCTCTCTCTTGCACACTTCCTTCTTGATGTGGATAAAACTTAATTGATGGATCAAATGGATGAGGTGTCACCTTTATTTAGACTTGATTTTGGCTGACTTTTTCATTGGGGCTGACTTGTCTTCCTTGCCTAGGTCGACTTCTCTTCTAGCATAATAATATTGCTTTTAATTATTATTTTCTCTTGGATGACTTGGTGTGAGGATGCCTCATGCAGCTACAACATCAACATTCTCTCTTAGCTAGGGAGGCATCATCATGCTAGAACACGTTTAGATATCATCTGAGCATCACGATTGTCTCGCACATCTTTGTATCATAAGAAAGGTCTTTCGACACAACTCAGTCCATTGAGAAGTGTCAACAACTCAACTCAGTCCATCGAGGAGTCAGCATGCACCAACTCAACCCAGTCCATTGGGGAGTCGACATGTAACAACTCAACTCAGTCCATTGAGGAGTCAACAAGTAACAACTCAACTCAGTCCATTGAGGAGTCAACAACTCAACCCAATCCATTAGGGAGTCAACATGCACAAACTCAACCCAGTCCATCGAGGAGTCTACATGTAACAATTCCAATCACTCCATTGAGGAGTCAACAACTCAACCCAATCCATTGGGGAGTCTACATGTAACAACTCAACTCACTCCATTGAGGAGTCAACAACTCAACCTAGTCCATCAGGGAGTCAACATGCACCAACTCAACCTAGTTCATCGTGGAGTTTATATGTAACAATTTAACTCAGTCCATTGAGGAGTCAACAACTCAACCTAGTCCATCAGGGAGTCAACATGCATAAAATCAACCCAGTCCATTGGGGAGTCTACATGTAACAACTCCACTCAGTCCATCGAGTAGTCAACAACTCAACCCAGTCCATCGGGGAGTTGACATGCACCAACTCAACTCAATTCATCAGGGAGTCTACATGTCATAACTCAACTCAATCCATCGAGGAGTCAACAAGTAAGAACTCAAGTCAGTCCATCTACGATTCAACAACTCAACCCAGTCCATCAGGGAGTCAACATGCACCAACTCAACCCAATCCATTCAGGAGATTACATGTAAAGAGTCAATCAACTCCTCTCTTCCTCTCAAAGGAAGAGACACACCATTTTCCTTGCCCTAGGGAGAATGTCTCACTGATATTGCAACATCAGCCTTCCTTCTCAACGAGGGAGACATTCTCTACTACTCCAAGCAGGCCATGAAAGTACACAAACTTTGCTCTGGGAAGAGGCTTGGTGAGAATGTTGGCAGTTTGATCATCTGTAGGAACATATTGGAGTTGGACTGTGCCTCTTTGCACCATGTCATGGATGTAATGGTATTGAATATCGATATGCTTCGACTTATCATCAAATATTGGATTCACTAACAACAACACATAACTCTAGTTATCAGAGTGAATCAAGTTTGGCTCTATCATTTGACTAAACAATCCTGCAGGGAGTTTTCAAAGCCACGTTGCTTCTTTCACTGCAACACACACTGCAATATATTTAGTCTTTGGTCTACTCAGTGCCATTGAGGTTTGCTTCTTGCTGCACTAGGAAATCACAGTAGATGCCAAACTAAAGCAACACTCGAAGGTGCTCTTCCTATCTACATCACTCCTTTCCCAATTAGAATCGGAATAGCCTTGCAATCTCATGTCTATATTGGAAGCATATCTCAAGCCATATCCCACTATTCCACGTAAGTAGCTCAATGCATGTTTTGTAGTAACCTAGTGTACCTATCTTGTCTCACTCATGAATTGGCTCAGAGCACCCTTTGCAAAATAGATATCTGGTGTGGTGTTAACCAAATACATCAACGATTCGATCAATTGTCTATACATGGTAGGATCTATCAAGTTCAAATTGGAAGCATAATCTCTTAGCTTCTTTAGATTAGAGTCCATCGGTGTGGCAATGGACTTACAATCCATCATCCCAAATATCCTCAGGATATCAATAATGTACTTCCCTTGACTCAGGAAGATCTCATCATGCCTCTACCATACTTCTAGTCTCAAGAAGTAGTGCATCAAACTAAGTTCCTTCATTTCGAACTCAGCGGCTAGCTTCCTCTTACACCACTCATTGAGTTTCTCATCTTTGGTGAGAAACAAATCATCAACATAAAGCATTAGGATCAGGGGCTCTCCATCCATAACCTTGTAGTAAAGGTTGGGATCTGCATCACTCTTGGTGAATCCCAAGCTCACCAAGTATCCGTCAATCCTATCATACCACGCATGTGGTGCTTGCTTGAGTCCATTTAAGGCCTTCTTTAGTCTGCATACATGGGATTCCTTCCCATGGATCACAAAACCCTCTGGTTTCTCAATGTAGGTTTCTTCCTCAATCACACTGTAAGGAAGGTAGTTTTAACATCCATCTGATGCAACTTCCATCCCATAGTTGAAGCAAGAGCAATAATCGCCCTGATGGAAGTGTATTTAGCAATTGGAGCAAATGTCTCATCATAATTAACTCCCTCTTTTTGAGAGAATCCTCTAGCCACAAATCTTGCTTTGTGCTTTTCAATACTGCCATCTACTCCATTTTTGATCTTATAAATCCACTTGGAATTCACTATTGACTTCCCCTCGAGTCTTAACACAATCTCCCACACATCATTCTTCATGATGGATTGATATTCTTCCATCATGGCATCCTTCCATACTTGCTGGCTGGAAGCGTCCTCATAGTTGGAGGGCTCAGAATCAATGATGTGGCTCATCAAAGCTACATAGCTCGAGAATCTTTGAGGTCTCTTGCTTTCTCTGAAAGTAACATGGGGTGCTTCATGCCCCTTTGCATCCTACAAGGTCTGACATATAGCCTCTTTTGACCTACTGCAACATCTTTGGGGACATCAAATGGCTTTACTAGATCAATGGGATCAACATGCTCAATTGTCTCAATTGGCTCCCTTTGAATTGTTGAAGGGGGAGAGGGAGATGATACCATCTCCTTTGGAGCCACCAGCTCATCACCATCAATCTCCATGTTAGATCCTCTGGCTCTTTTGAAGGCTACCTCCTCTTCGGAGGAGACATCCCTGTTGACATCAATTTGTCTTGATCCTGGGATGTAAATCTTGTAAGCCTTTGAAGATTCACTATATCCCACAAATGTACCCTTTTTCCTGAAGGTTCTAGCTTTGTCCTCTTTTCCTTGGGCACATGAATATATACCAGACAACCAAAGATTCATAAGTGGACAACCTCTGGCTTCACACCTGTGAAGGCCTCTTTTGGAGTTTTATTCCTCAAAATCTTATGAGTACTCCTATTCTGAACACACATTGTGGTATTAGAAACATCTTCCCATAAGAACATGGGCAGACCTTGATTATGAATCATAGCTTTGGATGCCTCTACAATCGATCTATTCTTCCTCTTTGCAACCCCATTTTGTTGGGGGTTGTAAGAAATAATGTTCTCCCTCTTAATTCTTGCCTCCTTGCAGAAATGATTGAAGTCTATGGAGGTGTACTCTTCTCCATTATTTGATCTTAGAACCCTTATTTTCTTTCTTGAAAGGTTCTTGACTTGTGCCTTGAATTCCTTGAATCTATTGAGCACCTCTTTAGATTCCTTGGAATTAAGAAAGTAAATCCAAGTCTTTCGAGAGTAATCAACAATAAAAATCACATAATAGTAGTATCCACCCAAGAAAGCAATTGTCATTGGTCTACACAAATCAAAATGTACTAGATCCAAGATTCCCTTGGACTTGTTGTTGTTGTTCGGGAAAGAACCCTTGGCATTCTTGCTAAGTTCACATCCTCTGCAAATGCCATCACAGTCTACACGAAGTGTTGGAATTCTTGTCACCATTGTCCTTGATGCCGAAAGAGCTCTATAGTGTAAGTGAGCAATTCTCCTGTGCCATAACTCACTCAAGTTGCTAGAATCAAGTACCAATGCCTGAACTGGTAGTGTAGTAAATCTATATAGGCTCTCCTCTCGAACACCAATCACATGAGCTGAATTCATGCTAGAGTTCTTTTTCCATGCAAGAACCTTTCTGTCAGAGAAGGAAACCTTGTAGCCTTTGTCCTCCAACGCTGATATAGAAACAATGTTCCTTTTCATCCCAGGTACAAATAACACATCACTCAAATGTAGAGCATCACTAAAATCTAACTGGAAGGAGGTAGTCCCAGTTACCTTTACAGTATATCTAACATCATCTCCAAGTACAATTCGTAGATGAGACTCTTTCTCTACCAAATCTGTAAGGTTCTCTCTGTAGCCTATCATATGTCTAGATGCACCATTATCTATTAACCAAGTATCACTAGTGGTAGGAACTATACCTGAAAGAGTGGAAATAAACTTTGTTTGATCATCTTTTCTTGATCTCTTTTGTGGAGTATCTTCATCAACATCAATAGTTGAGGCATGGTGCTTTCTGTTATTTGATTTGGGACACTATCTGGTATAGTGACCTTTCTGGCATTTGAAGCACTGAATTTGTGAAAGATCCTTCTTTTTCTATTTTGGATTTGGTCCTGATCTTCCACTTTTATCTTTTCTGCCTTGATTCTTTCTTCCCTTACCTTTGCCTCTCTTAGCATGTGTTGTAAGGGCTTGGATTTCTTCATTTTGAGAGCCATGCAACTTGCCTCCAGCTGCAAGTCTAGTTTCTTCTTGTGTACAATTTTCCCATAATCGATCAAATTTGGGAAATTTGGATCACCCACTAATGCTCTGAATGAATGGTTCCCAAGAATGGGGATGACCATTGAGGGTCATCTTGACAAGATGTCTATCTTCAACTATTTCCCAAATGGTGCTTATTTGACCTCTTAGCTCAGAAAACTTCATGAGGTAGGATGTAACAAAATTTGCTCTTGACAACTTGATATTGGAGAGTTGTCTTAATGCAAGAGCTCGGTTGATATTTCTATTCTCAAACAACTTATTCAAGGCATCAAATATCTTCTTGGCCATCTTCTTCTAAGAGATTTGAGGTATTAAGTGATCTTTTACAGAATCTGTCAGAATTGTCCTTGCCTTGGCATCACTCTTCTTCCATTGAGTCTTTTTTGCTTCCTCTTTTGGTTTTGGTACCTTTCAATTAACAAACCTTTTTAGGAGATCATTCTCCTCCAAGATGATGAGTACACTAGGCTTCCATGGGTTGAAGTTGGAAGCCCCATCAAGTCTATCTTCCACTTTAACGTTGTTAATCTTAACTGAAAATTGAGATTTGAGATCTGATAAGTGTTACCACCTAAGTTGTACTTGGTGGTTTTTTATCAAGTGAGCCTAGTGAACTGAACAAAGATGATTTGTTCGGACTTCAGAAGACCTTCAGAATTGCTTCTGGGAAGTGCTTGTTGTACTATATCACATGTTCATACCCCGTAGGGGAGTTGTAATAAAATGTTCTAGCATGGTAGTGTCTGTAAAAGACTCGGTCTCTTGGACTTTATTTATCAATCCGATCAGCCTAGAGTGTTTTTTCCCTTGGTTATTATTGGTTGTTGAATAAACGACTAATAATTTCTGAGTTTTTCACTCAACTCCTCCAAAGTTGGGGTGGTCGGATTGACATTTAGGCCTATTGAGGCTATTAGAGTCTGTGTGTCAATGTATAAACATGTTAGTCATTATGGTCGAGTCATATGAACATGTCTAAGTCCCTCTAGGTTTTTTATTTTTATTTTTTAAGTTTTTTTAAAGTTTTATTTTTTCCAAAACTTAGGCTATTTTTTGATAGTCTAAATGGAAAATTTGGTTTTGTAATAAAAGTGGGCTCAGAAATTAGTTTCAGTCATGGGGGTGCTCATTTTCTAACTCAGAGCACCCGGTAAACCCATAAACCCACTTTTCCTAAGTTTTGACTGATTTTCCCATCACTCAGGTCAGAAAACCCTAAATATCAAATATTGATTATTTTAATTGATAAATTAATTAAATAATGGAGAAAATCCAAATTCCTAGATCAGCTCATCTGGATGTGGTTTGGTTGATGTTTCAGTTAACTGATTGATGTGTCACTCCGATCAGCACTCCGATTGTCAGTTACACTCAGTTAGACTCAGATCAGACTTAGTTAGACTCAGATCAAGCTCAGCTTCACTCCTCATGCAGCTGCAGTCCCTCTCTCCTTGGGAATTGTGCCCCCTCTGGGCTAGGGTTTTAGTTTTTGCTATAAATAAAGCATAGTTTCCTCCTTTCCAAGCTAGTTAGAGTTGGAGAAAGAGCTGTTGCCATTGTAATACTGCTATATTTTCATTGTGAATAAAGAAGCTTTGGAGGCTATACCATGTAGTTCATGTGTTTGTGTGGATTCCCAGTGTCGTGTTGCTAATGTGGTAACTGCAATTTTTTTCCAATTTTTGTGCTGCTTTGTATTCTGGCTTCAAGGATTCGGTTGAATCAAGTAAGGGTGTAAACTAGGCAAGTAAGATTACTTGCTCTTGTTTATTCATATCATGTATGCTCAAGAATCTAAGTTATATGCTTAAATAAGATTATTTTTGCATGATCTTTCATTTTTTTGTTTCATACATCTATATCTAGTTCTTACGAGGTGTTGTGCAGGCTTGTGTGATTTAGTTGCAGGTTCCTGACCGGATGAAGGTGTGGATCAAGATTGACTCCATTCCTTATCCAATAAGCTCAAGACTCTGTCCCTCGGCGCTCCACAAAAGGGCCTTCTTTCAGCTTGTTTCATTCAAGCAATGAACCAACCTTCTCTCCTTTTTTCTTTCCTTTTAAAAAATTAAATATTCTTGGTTACTTTGTTTATGCATGAGCTTCTAATTTATCATATGCAAAATATCTCATTAGATCTCATACATAAGCATTCGAAAAGCTAGATCTCTGTTTTTCAAAAGTTTTCCATAAGCATCGTAGATCTGGCATAAAGAAATCGTCTTTTGCATGGCATTTAAAATTTTTTTTTGTAGCTTGCATGCATTAGATTTCTCTTTCGTAATTTAAAAGATAAATCCAACAATCAATGCACATCATATTGGCTGCCCAAAAGGCAAGCCAAGATCCCAAGGAAAGCTTGCTTTCCTTGGTTCCTTTTTCACCTTTTTTTTAACTGGTTTTAACGTTGTTTTCAGTTAAAAGTGTGTTGACCCAAAGGTACTTTCAAAGTGCTTTTGGGTATATTTAAGTTTAATAAACTTGTTGGTATTTTAGCAAGTATAACAGAAAAGAGGAGGAGGTGCTGTCTGAAAAGTGACTTTTGGGCCATCCAGAACCCCTAGGGGTCTCCCCATTTCTCGAAGTCTTTATTTTTTGCACTTTGTAAGCTCTTGGGTTCGTTCTGTATAAGAACCAAGAGGCATTATATCATTTTTCTGATATTGTAACCGTTGGTAATAAAAAATAATTTCAAATAGGCTTTTTCGAGCCCATTCCCCATCCCCCCTGGGGGGATTCATGTCCCTTTTTCCTTTTTTTCATTTTTTCCTATTTTTTGCTCTAGATTAGTTTTGTTTATGCAAAATAGTGTACTTTGATTACTTTCATCATATCTTCCATATTATAAAGTCAAAGTAACTTTAATACTTACCTCACGAATCCCGATTGAACCGAAAGGTGAAAGAGGATCGTGGTAGATTTAATTAGAGAACTTGTGGTTTGTTTTATTTTTGTTGTTTCATTATTCACTATTTATTTTTGCAAGCAATCAATTAAAATAAACCCCCTCCTTGATTCCCCAATTGAGGTCCACTTGGACCAAAAGAGGTTCCTGGAGGGTTTTCTTTCTAATAAAAACACATCGATTAAAATTTACTAAAAATTACAAAGACTCCGGTGTGTATGCTCTGCGTTTTGGCTGCGGTTCGTCTGATCAGTCAAGATGCATCAAAAACAACATGAGTGACTAGATTAATTAGGTTTCACTTTCCCCAATTAACCACCATCAAGCGAAAATCCAACGCCTCGAACAAACCGTAAGCGGTGGCAAAATACCCAAAGGAGTGGGAACAACTAGAAAGTGACCTCGAGGTGTCGATCTCTGTTACACCCTAACGAGTGTATTATGAACACAGTCTCCGAGACTCCATCTAACCCACAAACACGTTGCGGGTAGCCGTGAAGGTTTTTTTTTTTGACATACTCCAACTACCCCTCGGGTATATCTGGAGTCCCCCCTTCGCCTAATTTAATCCACTCATTTTTCATATTAATTTAAAACGTACCAAGAGACAATTGCAAAACATTCACTCCAAGCACATGCAAGCACATTTAATCATTTTGCGACTCCATTTTAAGGCACTGGTTGTTTGTTTACTTCTTTCGATATATATATTGTGTGTCAGCATTGTGCTTACTTGTGTTTATTTTTCATCTTGTTATCTGTGGTTCTCAATAGTTAATTTCAAACTCCTAAGCAACTTATTCAATTTAATACCATCATACTAAAGTAATTAGCCTTAGTAACTTAATAGGGTCTACCCCCCTTGGCTTCGTTAGGAGTTGAGCCTAAACGAAGGAGTCAAGAACAAGGTGACAGCCTTGACTCGAGACTTGCCCCCAAGGACACACCGAGTGGCTTGAAGATTTCTGCCACGTCCCCCCCAGGTGTGTGAAAGGCGACAACAATAAGAAACCCTAACAGGAGCTAGGTAAAACAAAAGTTTAGAGTTTGAGAAATCTGATTCCACAGATGAATGCACCCCTCTTAGGGTGAGTTGAATCGTCTTTCTTTTCTCCTAGATCTATGGACAAAAGAACTAGAAATTTGAAGCCCTAGTTTTGGATCCCAACAGAATTAGTTTGAAAATTGAAAGTTCACCAAACTGGAATTTTCCTCCATAGAAAGGTGCACCCTCCTAGGGTGAGTTCCACAGTGTTCTTTTCAAGACAAAACTGTGGTTAGAAACCCCTCCAATAGGAAGCCCTGGTTTTTGACGATGCCTTCTTTTGATGCCACTTTGATACCATGTTAGATTTTAAGATAACAGTATAATTTCAATCTTATTTGCAATGGAATATAAGTAAGGATCGTTTAAATATTAACCAAAGCACATAAAAAAAAGACATGGAGATTTATCTCGGGAAACCATAAGGGAGAAAACCCAACAACCTTTTCTTATAGAGATTCAGTTCAAGATGTAAAGTACATGAGCATATAACCAGATACAAGAATGATCACATAGATCAGCTGAAGATAAACCCAAGTGTTGATGTATTTGTAACTTCGGAAGATATTCTGATGTATATGATCATTGTATGTTGTTGTACCCCCATTGGGGATGTGTTTACCCCCTTGCAGGATGTCTTAATTGTGTCTAGACCTTGAGGTACAACCTCTGTTGTAAGTCAGGGCAATAGTCCCCAGTGTAACATCATGTAATGTGTATTTGGAGTCTCTCTGGGAGAATTCAGCCTTGTCAGGGAAGACATGTGGGCCCCAATCTTATGTTTGGTTAGTGACTTGAAAGGGTATAAATAGGGAGGCGCTCTCCCTCATTTATACATACCTCACACTCTCAAGTTCGCATGAGAGAGAGAGAAAGACATAGGAGGAGAGATAAATAGCTGCTAAATACTTCTTATTACTGCTTTTAATCATTTTACTAAGTTACTATTTTGAGGAAGTTTGCGGGGTTTTCTCTTGGGAGATCTTGCAGGTTTTGCAAGAGGCATATAATAAGTCTTGAGATGTACCTACCTGATGGCTTGCTTGCAGAGATGATGAAGACCTGGCAGAGGACTAGGCCTACATCCAGCATGAAAAAGGGCTGGCACTGAAGATGAAGACTTGGTGTTACCACCTAAGTTGTACTTAGTGGTTTTTTATCAAGTGAGCCTGGTGAACCGGACAAAGATGATTTGTTTGGACTTCAGAAGACCTTCGGAAGTGCTTTTGGGAAGTGCTTGTTGTATTATATCACATGTTCATACCCCATGGGAAAGTTGTAATAAGATGTTCTAGCATGATAGTGTCTGTAAAAGACTTGGTCTCTTAGACTTTATTTGTCAATCTGATCAGCCCAGGGTGTTTTTTCCCTTGGTTATTATTGGTTGTTGAATAAACGACTGATAATTTCTGAGTTTTTCACTCAATACCTCCAAAGTTAGGGTGGTCGGCTTGGCATTTAGGTCTATTGAGGTTATTAGAGTCTATGTGTCAATGTATAAACATGCTAGTCATCATGGTCGAGTCATATGAACATGTCTAAGTCCCCCTCAGTTTTAATTTTTTAAGTTTTTTGTTAGTTTTAATTTTTCCACAAAACTTAGGCTGTTTTTTTAATAGTCTAATTGGAAAAATTGGTTTTGTAATAAAAGTGGGTTCGGAAATCAGTTTTAGTCATGGAAGTGCTCATTTTCAAGCTCAGAGCACCATGCAAACCCATAAACCCACTTTTCCTAAGTTTTGAGTGATTTGTCCATCACTCAGGTCAAAAATCCCTAAAACTCAAATATTCATTATTTTAATTGATAAATTAATTAAATAATGGAGAAAACCCCAAATCCTAAATCATTGGGATTTGCTCCGATTTGACTGAAATTAGTCTCATCGGCTTGGGATTGACTGGATCTGACCATCTCTTGACAGAAGGAGGTGATCTGGGCTAAACAGAGAGTACATTACTGCATGCAATCTTGGGAATTGTGCCCTCTCTCTCTCCTCCACATGTGTGGGCTCATCTGGATGAGTTTTGGTGGATGCTTCAGTTAGCAGGTTGAGGTGTCAGTCTGATCAGCTCTTCAATTGACAGTTGCACTCAGTGAGACTCAGATCAGGCTTAGTTAGACTTATATCAAGCTCATATTCACTCCACATGCAGCTGCAATCTCTCTCTCCTTGGGAATTGCGCCCCCCTTGGGTTAGATTTCCTGTTTTTGCTATAAATAAAGCTCAGTTTTCCTCTTCCAAGCTAGTTAGAGCCGGATTGAGAAACTGTTGCTATTGTATTGTATTGTTTACTATTTTGGAATAAAGAAGCTTTGGAGGCAAGATCTATGGTGTAATGCTTTTCATGTGTGGATGGTGATTGTCAAGTGCTTATGAGGTATAATCTGTGCTATTTATCTTTGTTTTTTGCTGGTTAATTGTTGGCCTTGAAGGAGAGAGCTCTCTCCTGTTGGGGTAAGAGATCATTCTAGTTTGATTTATGTTCTTACTTTTCGCTTGTTTTAGATCTCTTGGAGTTGCATGTATTTTAAGTTTAATTGCATGCTTTCCAATTATCTTTTTCCAGCAACACCTATGTTTTAACCATCTGTTTGTGCAAGGATTTCTAAGTTGCAGGCGATCTCACTTGTAGAAGGGGTTGAGCTAGTTTGCATCTTCCTCATCTTCAGGATCTTTGGAGGACATAGTCCCTCGGTGTTCCACCAAAGTAGACTCCAAAGCCCAACATTCCCAAGCTTTCAACACTCTTTCTCTCTCTTCCTCCTAAAAATCTAAATCTTACCTAGTTATTTTGGTTACAAGCTTTGTTATCATTTAGATTTGTCATATTAAAGTAAAAATTACATAGATCTATTATTTCAAAGCTCCTAGATCTCATTTCTAAAAGGTCTCATTAAGCATTCTAGATCTAGTTCAGGGAAATCGTCCATTTTGCATGGCAATTTAAAGAAAATCTATAGGTTGCATGCGTTAGATTTCTGTTTCTGTTTTAAAAAGATTAAATCCAGCAATCAGTGCATATCTCATTGGCTGGCCAAACAGCAAGCCAAGATCCCAAGGAAAGATTGCTTTCCTTGGTTCCTTTTTCACCATTTTAGCTAGTTTTAACTTAGTTTTGTTTGGTTTAAAGTAGGCTGGCCCAATGGTACTTTCAAAGTGCTTTTGGGCATATTTCATTCTAACATGCTCGCTGTCTTTTAGCAGGCATAATAGAAAGAAGAGAAGCTGTTGTTCGAAAGTGGCTTTGGGATCATTCAAATTCCCCCAGGGGGCTCCCCTTTGACTGTAACTCCCCTTTGATTGTAACTCTCGTTTGACTGTAAATTTTAATTTTTGGGAAAGTTGTAATATCTTGGTTTCATCCTATATAGGATCCTAGAGGATTCAGATCATTTTACTGATATTGTAACTGCAGATAATAAAAGTTTTCTCCGAATAGGCTCTTTTGAGCCCATTCCCCATCCCCCCTGGGGGGATTCATGCCTTTTTTGTTATTTTTCGCATTGTTTTATTTATGTTCGCTTTAGATTAGTTTCATTCATGTAGAACAACATGCTTTGATTACTTTATCATATATTCCACATTTCAGTATCAAAGTAACTTGAATACTTACCCCACGACTTCCCGATTGACCCGCAAGGGAAAAGAGATGCATGGTAGGAATAATTATAGAACTTGTGATTTGTTTCTGCTGGTTGATTATCATTAATTTCTATAAGTAATTGTTCTAAAATCAACCCCCTCCTTAATTCCCCGATTGAGGTCCACTTGTACCGAAAGAGGTTCCTGGAGGGTTATTCTTTCTAAGAAAACACATCCTTTAAAAGTCACTAAAATTGACAAGACTCCGGTGTGTATGCTCTGTAATTGGTTGCGGTTCGTCCGATCAGTCAAGCTGCATCAAAAGCAATGTGAGTGACTAGTTTAATTAGTCTTCACCTTCCTCAATCAACCACCATCAAGCGAAAATCCAACGCCTCGATCAAACCGTAAGCGGTGGCAAAATACCCAAATGAAGTGGGAACTCCTGAAAAGTGACCTAGAGGCACCGATCTCTGTTACACCTTCGGGTGCATTATGAACAACAGTCTCAGAGACTCCATTTGGCCCACATATTCCTTGCGGGTAGCCGTGAAGGTTTAGTTTTGGACATACTCCAAGTACTCTCGGGTATATCTGGAGTCACCCCCTCGCCTAATTTTAATCAACTCATATTTCACATTAACTTAAAACGTACCAAGAGGTAATCGCAAAACATTCACTCCAAGCACATGCAAGTACATTGATTATTTTATGACTCCATTTTAAGGCATTGGCTATTTTCTTTATATATATATATATATTGTGTCTCAATGTTGTGCTTTCGTGCGCTCATTTTTTATCTTGTCATCTATGGTTGTTTATGGTTAAATTTCAAACTCCTAAGTAACTCATTCAGTTTAACATCACCATACTAAATAATTTTGCCTTAGTAATTTAATAGGGTCTACCCCCTTTGGCTTCGTTAGGAGTTGAGCCTAAACGGGAGGAGTCAAGAACAAGGTGACAGCCTTGACTCAAGACTTTCCCCCAAGGACACACCGAGTGGCTTGGAGATTTTTGCCACGTCCCCCCCCAGGTGTGTGAAAGGCGGCAACACTTTTTGGAGCCGTTGCCGGGGATAAATCTTTTTATTCCCGAGTACGACTTAGCTTAACTTTTTTCTAAATAACTAAAAGGATAAAAATTTTGATTGATCTTGTCTTTAAAAAACATAAAAATTAAAACTCGATCCATCTGGCGACTCCACTGTCTAACATCCCTCCAAGAATTTATACCCGAAGAAACCGCCATCAATTATTCAATCCTCTCCCTGATCCCGAAAGATTTATTAGGGAAAGATTGAATAGGCAGACTTCTCGTAGAAACCTTGAAGATTTAGGAGACCAATCCCTCTCAGATATCCATCACATATTTGTAGAGAGTCATATTCACCAATCTCAAGAAATGACGGAATTCTTCAAACCCCTTGACTTTTCTCAGATAGCAGGTGCTCCCCATGCCATTCCAAATGATGCTATCAAGAAGCTCCCCATATTTCAGGGCAACAATGCCATCATTGCCAAGTCTCACCTCTGAAAGTTCGAAAAGCACCTGATCAGTTATTGCAATGATGCTGCCCATGACCATGACGATGTCAAAATGAAGCTCTTTGCTTTATCCTTAAAAGATGATGCTGGAGAATGGTACCTCGATCTAGATGATAATACATATAAAACTCTTAGTGAATTCCAAGATGGTTTTAAGAAGAAGTGGGGAGGAAAGAAGGAACCAATACATTTGCTTGCTACCCTTCATAGCATAAAGAAGATGGAGAATGAAACCATAGATGAATTTAACACTAAATTCAGGCATGTGGTTGCAGACCTTCCGAAAAACATCAAGCCAAAGGATGCCTCCATCCTCATATCTTACATTGAAGCTTTCACCGGTGACTTAAGGTGCCAATTGAGAGATAAGGAACTCGTTGAACTAAAAACTGTCGAGGAATTAGCCGAGAAAATAGAAAAGAATATGCAATCTTTAGGCAAGTCCAACATTCTAGGCTACACTAGGGGAAACACTTCCTACAACAAAGAAACTAAGGGTAAAGCTGCTAAATCAGAAGAAAAGGGAACTTCTAAGGATCCCATGGAAAAGATGTCGGACATGATAAAGAACTTGGTCACTATTCAAAACCAACTTATGGAAAATCATTCTGCACAAATGAATCTTATGCAAAATAGAATAATTACAATGGAAAGAAATAATGGACCTAGGAACTTTCAGCCTAAACAGAATCAGATGTATCAAAAGAAAGCTCCTCAACAAGAACCTAGGATTCCAAACCAGTTAGACTCAGCTAACATGATAGAAGAAGTAATTCCATGGTGTAGACCCTGTGAACAATTCCACCAAGAAAGCATTTGTTATGTTGCAAATCAAGTCATGGAACATGGGCTTCCCGAGATCAATAGTTAGGAAACAACTTCAAGTGAGCCTGATCATGTATACATGGTAGGCCAAACCTACCCTTTGTCAAACCAGCATTGGTAGCAAGCCACATATTACAGTTATGAGAAAGATCTCATTTCCAACTTTTATGGTGCAATGCCTTCTCCGGAAACAATTCAGGAAATGAAGGAGGCTAGATTCAAGGGTGCAGTTTATCGAAGGAAGGAGAAGCCATCACCATCTAAATAGTACAAGCCAAAGGTAACCACTCCTCTCCTAGATCCTCCTTTTATCCCTGAATCAAATATTGACATGGGAGAATGGATAAGTAATGCTAAGATGTATGTTTATGCAACTGATGTCCTTAAAATTCCTGGTCAAAAGGAAAAGTTGTTTAAAGCCATAGAGGATAGTTAGAATAAAAATCATAATATTGTCAAAGAGTATCCTCTCCCTAATAATAATGCTATATTTGAAGCCGACCATATTGAACCCATGGATATGCCTATAGTCCTCAACAGTGTTGATCTGAGAAGAGAAGATCACCCGCCTTTTTATGTCTCTCTCTTAGTTGATAACCTTCTCCTTCATAACTACATGTTAGATTCAGGTGTTTCATCAAATGTCATGACAAGAAAAGTAATGAAACAGCTAAATCTAAGGGTCACCCGACCCTACCACAATGTTTGTGCAATGGATGCAAGAGAAGTTGAAGTGGTAGGGATAATATTAAATCTATAGGTTAAGTTGGCCAAGTATCCTGACATCGACATGTCAATGGATGTGGTAGTGATAGATGTTCCAGATAATTGGCGTATGCTGCTATCCAGAAAGTGGGCCGCAACCCTTGGTGGGAACATTCAAATGGATTGGACATATGCTACTATACCTGCATCAGAAAACACTAGGGTGATACTCCATAGAGAGAAGTTAAGGAAACGAGATGTAGAAAACCCTAAGAAACCTGGAAATGAATTTGTTCATTTCATTGATAACTTTGGAAACTATGCTATCTTGTCAAATTTCATGGCTCCTATTAAGGAAAACATTAAAGATGAAAAGATAGATGAAGTTTGGCAAATGTACTTTGACGGGGCTTATTCCAAAGCCGGAAAGGGTGCAGGCATCGTGATCATTTCTCCTTCAAATAAAGTCTACAACTTTGCTTTCAGGTTAGAGTTTGAAGCATCAAACAATGTAGTTGAGTATGAGGCATTGCTTCTAGGGTTAGAAACCACTAAAGACATGGGGATAAAGATGTTGAACATAAAGGGTGATTCAGACTTAGTTGTCCTACAGATTAAGAATCAGTATCAATGCAAAAATGACAGACTAAGGAAGTATAGAAATGCCATATGAGACACCATGGAATGGTTTGATGCACTTAACATTCAAAAGGTCAATAGGGAAATGAATGGGTTAGCAGACGGGTTGGCGGTAGCAGCATCCACCCTCCAGCCTTCAGATGAAATGATTAATGAGAATGGAAAAATGGAAATTAATTTCAGACCGCCAATTCCAGATAATGTAGATCACTGGCAGGTGTTTAAAGATGATGAGCAACTCTTGAGATTTATCCATAATCTCCAAGAGTTTGAAGGTTGCAAGATCAGTTATCAGCAGGAGGGTAAATAGTATCAGGAATGCGAGGATAATGAAAGGAATCACATCCCGAGTAGCCTTATAGATTTTGAAGATCTGTTTGATCGACAGGATCATCATAAAAACAAAAAAGAAGAAATAAAAATTGGGGATTATATGGAAGTAAACATAGGAACTGATAAGGACCACAAGTTAATTAAAATTGGAAAAGGTACTTCGGAAAAGGAAAGGAACAGTTTGACCAATTTAATCAAAGAATATAGAGATGTGTTGGCCTTTAGTTATGATGAACTTAAAGCCTATAGGGAAGATGTGTTTCAACACACTATTCCCCTCACAAAAGAGGCTAAGGAGGTCAAGCTTTTCCAACAAAAACTTAGGCGAATAAATCCTGAGTTGGCCCCCATTGTGCAGAAGGAACTTCAGAAGATGTTAGCAGTAGGGATCATAGCACCTACAAGACATTCATCATGGTGCTCCAACTTAGTTGTTGTCAGAAAGAAGAATGGGTCAATTAGAATATGTATAGATTTCAAAAATCTGAATACATCATGCCTTAAAGATAATTACCCATTGCCCGACATGGAAACATTGCTTCATAGAGTAATGGGATTAGGAATGATGTCCATGTTGGATGGCTTTTCCGGTTATAACCAAGTGTTGGTAAATAAAGAGGATCAACATAAAACTACATTCACCACACCTTGGGGCACCTATAAATTTTTAAGAATGCCTTTTGGTTTATTAAATACTAGTGCCACCTTCCAAAGGGCCATGGATTTTTCCTTCAAAGAACTTATAGGCAAAATAATCAAAATATATCAAGATGACTTAACTGTTTTCTCAAAAGAAAGTTCTGACCACATAAGTCATATTAGGTAGCTTTTCATAAGATGTCGGAAATATGGTATTTCCTTAAACCCCTCCAAGTCAATATTTGGGGTTGATGAAGGCAAGTTGTTGGGACCAATGTTATCGGAACCGGACCGGTCATCGAACCGACGAGGCCCAAAATGCGAACTGGACCAGAACCGGCAAAAAACCGGGTAAAAAACCGGCTGACTAAAAAATACATAAAATATTCATATTTTGTAAAAAACATATATATTCATGTGCATACATATGAATCCAAACCATTAATACAGAAATATGCAAAGTTTCTCATATATATAGCGAATATGGGTGCAAATATCCAAAATAGCACCTAATGCAATACATCTTTGAGGTTCTGAACCAAAGTACATTAACAAAGAGGCTCCAAAGTACATCAACAAAGTTTTATTTTCTGTTTTTTTTTTAAATTTGAGTTTCGTGAGTTCCTAGTCCAAACCGGCTGGTTCGGCCGGCTCCGGCTAGTTCCACATCCGGTTTGGAAAAAAATCCAGTTTTATGACTTTTTTTTGCTGACCGGACCGGCTAACCCTGTAAACCAGTCAGACCGGCCGGTTTTGCCGGTTACGGTCTGGTTCCGATAACACTGGCTGGGATACATCATTTCTAATGATGGTGTCAAAATTGATCCTGAGAGAGTTGAAGCCATTAGGAAAGTCCCCTTGCCTCAAAATCTTAAAGCTCTCTAGTCTTTCAATGGTCAGATTAATTTCATAAGGAGATTCATCCCAAATTTAGCTGATTTAATGAAGCCTCTACAAAAATTGTTAAAAAAGGATGCTAAATTTGAGTGGATGGATGTACTTGGCTATGGTTTGTCCGATCAGTCAAGCTGCATCAAAAGCAATGTGAGTGACTAGTTTAATTAGTTTTCACCTTCCCCATTCAACCACCATCAGGCGAAAATCCAACACCTCGATCAAACTGTAAGCGATGGCAAAATACCCAAAGCAAGCGGGAACTCCTGAAAAGTGACCTCAAGGCGCCGATCTCTGTTACACCTTCGGGTGCATTATGAACAACAGTCTCAAAGATTCCATTCAGCCCACATATTCCTTGCGGGTAGCCGTGAAGGTTTAGTTTTGGACATACTCCAAGTACTCTCGGGTATATCTAGAGTCCCCCCCTCACCTAATTTTAATCAACTCATATTTCACATTAACTTAAAACGTATCAATAGGCAATCACAAAACATTCACTCCAAGCACATGCAAGTACATTGATTATTTTATGACTCCATTTTAAGGCACTGACTATTTTCTTTCTATATATATATATTGTGTCTCAGCATTGTGCTTTCGTGCACCCATTTTTTATCTTGTCATCTATGGTTGTTTATGGTTAAATTTCAAACTCCTAAGTAACTCATTCAGTTTAACATCACCATACTAAATAATTTTGCCTTAGTAACTTAATAGGGTCTACCCCCCTTGGCTTCGTTAGGAGTTGAGCCTAAACGGAGGAGTCAAGAACAAGGTGACAGCGTTGACTCGAGATTTTCCCCCAAGGACACACCGAGTGGCTTGGAGATTTCTGCCATGCCCCCCCTTAGGTGTGTGAAAGGAGGCAACACTTGGCAGAGGACTAGGCCTACATCTAGCATGAAAAAGGGCTGGCACTGTAGATGAAGACCTGGACTAGGCCTACATCTAGCATGAAAAAGGGTTGCCACTGTAGATGAAGACCTGGCAAAGGGCTAGGCCTACATTCAATATGAAAAAGGGCTGGCACTGTAGATGAAGACCTGGCAGAGGACTAGGCCTACATCTAGCATGAAAAAGGGTTGGTACTGTAGATGAAGACCTAGCAGAGGACTAGACTACATCCAACATGAAAAAGGGTTGGCAATGTAGATGAAGACCTGGCAGAGGACTAGGCCTACATCCAACATGAAAAAGGGCTGGCACTGTAGAAGCTTCTCATGACAGATAGTATGGGACGATGATCAAATTATAAGAAGATGACGGCAGCAGCTATGATGAAGACTCTATGACTCCTTGATGATGACGATGCGATGAAGACCTAACCAGATGTGTTGATGACTGTGTAGAGAGAGCATACCTTCCTAGTTAAGAGGGAGTGTTGATGTATTTGTAACTTAGGAAGATATTCTGATGTATATTATCATTGTATGTTGTTGTACCCCCATTGGGGATGTGTCTTACCCCTTTACGGGATGTCTAAATTGTGTCTAGACCTTGAGGTACAACCTTCGTTGTAAGTCAGGGCAATAGTCCCCAATGTAACATCATGTAATATGTAATTGTGGTCTCTCTAGGAGAAGTGGACCCCATGTGAGAAGACAGGTAGGCTCGAGCCTTATATTTGGTCAATTACTTGAAAGGGTATAAACAGGGAGGTGCTCTCCCTCATTTATACACACCTTTTACACTCTTTAAGGCGCATGAGAGAGATAGAGACAGTCAAAGGAGGAGAGAAAGATAGCTGCTGAACATTTCTTATTACTGCTTTTGATCATCTTACTATTCTAAAGAAGTATGCGGGGTTTTCTCCTTTATGGTTTCCCCGATGAAAATCTTTGTGTCTTGTGTATCTTTTATATCTTATGCATTTTGTTGTACTTGTTATTCTTTCAGATAAAGATCCTAGATAATCTAATCAGATCTTAAGAAAATCTAACATTATTTTAGATTTCGCTAATGATGAAGTCGCTAAGAAAATTTGAAAGTCCCATGCTTCTTCTCACATTCTCTATAAAAAGTCATGGACCATGTCTCATTTTTTGTCTGTCATCCTTTTGTAGGGCCCATGTTAATCCTTCTGCTTGTGCTAGTGTGGATGAAGAACATAATTGTTCCCTTGTTAAATAATACCTTGGCTATCACATAATAGAACATTTGATTCTTTCTGCACCAAACCAAAATTTGCGAATGATATTCTCAGCGAAAGTCCTTCACAAGTTGTATTCAATTGGCCTTTATACTAAGCCTGCATCAAAAGATAAATAAATTGTGCATTATTTCTTGATTCTCCAACTAAACACTAGAGAACCAACATGAAATGCTTGTAGCAAGAGAAGTTAACTGCGTCATGTGCGACGAGACCCTAGTTGGCATTTGAATTAGAGGGGCTTGATAATGGCCTCCAAAGAGTAACCTGGGCTAAGAGGGCCCAACTATGCTATCATGGGGGGGCATTGGGGAACCCCTTGCTATGATTCTTGTAACATCCATGGCTGATGAGTTTGTCAATGAAGAAAGAAAAATAGGGACGTGTAACTTTCCACTAGAGTTGAGTTGAGAACAAGGATTGGTTGTTGTCCTTTAATGGGGGGAAAAGAGCAATGAGCCGAGGCGGTCTCATGGCCTCGCATGCAAGGGAACAATATCTTGTGAATCTACCACTAGATGAGTCTGTGACTATAGTATACGAGGCACTCGCTATCCCCAAGGTATGAGATATGCGAGGTGATCATTTTCATAGAGTTGGAGGGTCCTTGCAAGGTCTGCCATTTAAAAGTAAGAGACTCAAAGATACATGGTCAAACACCTCTGGTTTGGAAAATGAAAGAAGGTAGTAGGGGACCCCCTTTACATTCTGATATCTCTGCTAGATCTGATATTAAACAGGGCATCTATGGATGAAATGCTCCTTCATCCCGATCTCCTAAAAGGAACAAGGTTGGCAGACTTTGTCCTATTGTGGAATATGTTGATCAGTTTTGACTTGTAACTGATGGAAGCACACCCTCAACTGGCCAAGGAAGATACTAAGGCCATGTGACCAGTGTTTCTTTAGGTAGTCTAGAATTGATATGAACAATCAGACCATCAACAATCTTCAAGAAATGCTCAACATAAAAGGCCATCTTTAGGGCTGACAGGCTGTGGGGGAAAACCCTTCAGTTTGAATGAATTGTTGATAAGTACCTCTCTGATTATATTACTAAGCCCTGCCTTTGAGGTGGATAAGGCGATGAGAGGTGTCAGAGCTGCTTGCCCTCCTTGTGTTTTCAGGGAAGGGAGAAATTTTTGTCATGGACATAAATATGTAATTCTGTTGATTTTGTATAATATATGACAAATTTCACCTTTTGGGAGGATGCAAGGCTGAGTATAGCACATAAACCAACACGGTTTACCGAGAAAAATTAATGCGGATGATGATTTTTTTTTCTTGCAATTGTATCACATACCAGTGTAGTTTCTAGTATGCAATATTGTGATGAGTTCTTTTTGGGTGTTTTGAGCAAATGCACAGTTTGAAGGAAAAACAGAATAGATTATATGCTAGCTCTCCTTTTTAAATTGTGGGACAGCTACTTTATCACTCTCACTGGCAGATTCTGTTGAATTGGATGGAGTTGACATCACAGGCTACAGAATTTTCAATGAGGCCAATGTAATCATATGTTGATATAACACTGTTATTCAAGTTTCAAATAACTCATCTTACTTTTCACCTCTATGGCTGAAGCCTTGGTTACTTTCTGATTGCAAAAAGCAGTTATGTTTGTAAGAAAAGCACATACTGGTCAGATGAGGAAAACAGGGGATCCGTATTTGACTCACTGCATTCACATGGGGAAATTAGTCCTATCCAGTGGCCAAAGGGTATAATGACATAAAATGTACCCCTCTGAACATGCATTTGTAACTTAGATCTATGTAGCCTTTTGCAACAAAATTCTCTTTCAACCCATATACACACAATATGTGTATCATAGCATGAACTGTTTGTAAACCATCAACTATGTAGTTGCATGATTGTGTTTTATTTATAATTGATGTACTTTTGTAACATAGCATGAGCTGTTTGTAGGCTGTCAATATTGTAATTGCAGGTATACTTCATGATGTCATAGATGATGTTGGAGAAAACCTCATAAACATAGAACAATTTGGTGATGATGTTGCAAGCCTGGTTGATGGTGTCTCAAAGTTAAGCTATATCAATCAGGTAATGATGTAGAGAGAACCTGGATACGGTCCTTTTTGAATCCAAAATTAACTTTTTGGTTCAGGGTAGAATTCTTCCAAGATGACTCTCCATGCGCATTATTTTTATGAGGTCACAGTGAACAATGTTATTTAAAACTTACATTTTTAAACTTACGAGGTTACACTCTTTCTACAGTACAAAGAACATTGTTAGTTCAGTTTTGTAATATAGTTTTCACTAAATTTCTGCCTTGTTTTGTATTTGTAATATTATTGCTTGAAATGACTTTCCCTGCGCATTATTTTTATGAGGTCACAGTGAACAATGTTATTTAAAGCTTATATTTTTAAACTTACGAGGTTACACTCTTTCTACAGTACAAAGGACATTGTTATTTCAGTTTTGTACTATAGTTTTCACTGAATTTCTGCTTTGTTTTGTATTTGTAATATTATTGCTTGAATTACTCTCTTTTGGTATTTTATCACATTATTTTTATTTACTTGAATGATTACTTTTTGTTTGTGTTTGATTACACTGCTTTATTGTCACATTAAATTTTCATCATTGATTCTGATTTTGCATTTGAATATGCTTAGGCTTCCCTCCCTAGTAAAGTGGAGGATACAAGCAAATTGGAATTGGAAGATGATGTTAGATTGCTCTCTGCATTTGGTTTGAATGCTGAGAAAAGTGACCTACCCATTCCAGATAACTTAAAACAATCGGTTGTTAATTTGATGAAGGAACTTGTTGATGTCAATGCCAGCTTTGTGAATGATGGTTAGGGTCTTTTACTGCAAGAGTAAATAGTCTAGGGTTGAAAAGTTTATGCGAGTATGTAATTATTACTGAAGTATTCAGACAAGAAGTTATAGTTGAATTATTTTTGTGTCGATCTCAATTGGCTTTTCTGTACCAGATTGAATGATATCAGTATATAACTCTTAATGAATTTGGAAGCTTTAACAAAAATGGTTTGTAAAGGTTGGCATGGTGCTTACAGGAAAGGAAAGCTCTAGATTTTTGATGTTGCAACATTACTGACTATGTATTGCAGAAAGTTACTCGAATGTTTCCATGCTAGGCCAAAGCTAGGAAAGTTACTTGAATGTTTTCTTCGTCCTTTCCTTACAGCAGTAATGAACTGGTTGACCGAGGGCCCAAGTGTCAGTGATATAGATGTCTGTTTGGTAGAGGGCACATGCATGCACCAACTTCAGTAAATTCAAGTTTAGATGTTGCTTCGGGCTCTCTATAGCCCCGTTTGTGTTTGGATGATTATTACAAGTATAGATATGGTGCCAAGGAATGCCATCATTTCCATTGAAGTGACACATGGCATTATATGAGCTTTATTATGGACTATGTTGTCATATGGATAAGGTTGGTAGGTGTTAGATTTTGTCCCTGTTGCTCAGGTAGTGATTCTCCCAGTGATGACAAAGCAGAGAAGACAAGGGAGATGGCCCCTCTACCCTTTCCTTACAGTAGTGATGAACAGGTTGAATGAGGGCCTAGGTGCCAGTGATATAGACTAAGTCATCGTGTTCAGCGAGTTTTCGCCTTCAGGTTCGAAAATCGCCGATTTTCTGTCCCAGACGAATTAATCCGTTGAAGTTCCCCGATTGAAAACGCGAATTCGTTTTCTATAGTTCGGCCAACGTAAAGCAGAATAAATTCGCCATAAATTCGGCGAATATACTTCAAAATCGACATAAATTCGTTTGAAATAGTTTTTTATGGGTTGAACGAAAACCTAGCCTATTTTGACCAAGACCACCTCCCGCTGGCCGCCGCTCGTCTATTGGCAATCTCGGTCGTGTTTACAGTTTGCGGAGGCCATCTATGGCATATGCGTTTGCTGCTCGAAGTGTTTACATTGTACAGAACAAATTGTGTAGGTCGTGAGTTCGTCGATTCTCAAGTTTCAGGCTTCAGCATTCACCTATATCTATTATCACCTAACGGTGGACGCGCGTGGATCGTGAAAACTCCTCACTTGCAAGTTACGGCTCGAGGGCAGAGTGTCGACTGCGCTTTGATCTTCCAACTTCCAAGTTCTGGACCTGCCTTTTCTTTATACTGTTGCTTTGCATTATTGAGGTTCCGCACTCTTATTTCCTGTACATTTCAGTCATCTACAGGCCAGTATATTTTGCCTCTGCGTTGGGTTGAAGCATGAAGGTACTCATTGAGTCATTTGTAGTGAATTTTCCTATGCCTATTCTTCAATCAGAAGTATATAATATATGTCATTTAATAAACAGTGACCTACAGGCTACAGGAGTCTCGGTCGCCGTCATTTATAAACCGAGACTGAGTCTCCCACTGCTGGGCCTGCAGACTACGACTGCTCATTGCTCAGTGCTAGTGCTAGTTTTCTAGACAGCTAGTGACTGAAGCCCGAGGGTAGTGACTGTGGAGTGGTGGAGTCCGGACAGTGAACTGTGAATCTTCAAACTTCAAACTGTCACTCCAGCCTCCAGGTTACAATTTGTTTTATTGATTAATTAATCTATAGATTTACAATTGAAATTTGAAACCTTGAAAACTGAAAGTTTTAAACTTTAGTGTTTGGTTATCTAGATCTTATGTGCAGTGTCTATAGGCTGTTAGGCTATTTAGTATGTAAAATTATCAGTGTCTTGGTTATCAACTTATCAGATTTACCTTATAAAATCAAAATTTTATCATTTTAATTTGGAACTGCAGAAAATTTTATCAAATGACACCCCATAAATCTTCTGCAGAGACATGGAAATATGTCAAGAAAGAAGGATTATACGCTATGTGGGCACGAGTTTTGTGGTTCCTTAACTCGGGTAGTGGATCACCTTCTTGGTATTAGTAATAGAACCTGTAGGCAAACAAGAAGTTGATGATTCTCTTGCTGAAATGTTTTATGCATGTGGCATTCCATTTAATGTGGCAAGAAGTCCATATTTTATAAATGCAATTAAAAGGGTTGCTGATATTGGAAAGGGGTATGCTCCTCCTAGATCTGAAGCCTTAAGGACCATTCTCTTAAAAAAAACAAAGGAAAGAGTGACAAATAGGTTGGCTGACATTAAAAAATCTTGAGAGATTACAGGCTGCACTATTTTGAGTGATGGTTGGTCTGATTCATGCCATCAACCATTGATTAATGTTCTTGTTTATTGTTGAGTTTTCATATGCTAAGCTAGATCATTAGTATTTCATTTCAATTTCATAACAAAAGCATATAAACAGGATCACTGAAAGATAGACAAGCACAACCATACAAAAAGAACATAAAGATTTATCCTGGGAAAAACCCTAAAGGGAAAAACCCAACAAAAGCTTCCTCAATATAGATGCCCCAAAAGATAAAAGGTAAAACCAAAAGGGAGATCAAAGACTGATCCACCTCCTTCTCCAACTACTTCTCTCTCCTCCACTAATGCACTACACAAGTGAGAGTGTGTGTTCCAAATGAGGAGCACCACACCTCTATTTATATTCATCCGTTCACTTTAATTATCAATTCCGACATGTAGGCTCGAGTTAATCATGTAGGCTCAAGTAACCACACTGGGGTGCTAATGACCCACATTTACGATTAGAGGGGACTACCTCATGACTCTTATTAGTTCTTCCGATTAGAAGCATCGGAGCATAAAGTAATACAATTGGTTCTCCCGGTAGGACCATCGGGGACCACAAAAGATACATATAGAATATTCTTCGAAGTTACAATATTTCAACACTCCCCCTTAACGAGAAGGGTATTCTACAACAACATCAACAACAACAATAATATGAGAGAAATAGAGGACATCATCGACATCATCAGGGTAACACATCTATAAATCATTGGAAGCTTTTCAACATCATGTAGTCTTCATCTTCAATCTTTAGTATTCAGCAACATCAACACTTTGACTGCTTCAATCAACAGCAACTTTGACCGCTTTGATCAGCAGCAACTTTGACCTTTCGATCAGCAGCAACATCTTCAGCACTTTGACCTTTCGATCAGCAACAACATCTTCAACACTTTGACCTTTCGATCAGCAACATCATCATCATCATATTCTGATCCTTCGATCAACAACATCAGCAATATCATCATCATATTCTGATCTTTCGATCAACAACATCACACTCTGATCTTTCGATCAATACGTCATCATCACATTTTGATCTTTCGATCAGTATGTCATCATCATCACACTCTGATCTTTCGATCAGTACAACATCATCATCAACAACAACAACCTGCAATCCGCAACTCAAAGACAAAAAAAGTCTTTGGATCACTTTTGGACTTAAAGTCCAAGGATGATGCAATCCCATCACATTCTCGACAACCGAAGTCACCGGATTGACTACGGGAGAATCAGTCCCTATCATTTTAGGACTAAGTCCAAGGATGATGCAATCCTACCACATTCTCGAGGACCGAAGTCACCAGATTGATTACGGGAGAATCAGTCCCTATCACTTTAGGACTATGTCCAAGGATGATGCAATCCTACCACATTCTCGAGGACCGAAGTCACCAGATTGATTACGGGAGAATCAGTCCCTATCACTTTAGGACTAAGTCCAAGGATGATGCAATCCTATTACATTCTCGAGCACTGAAGTCACCGGATTGATTACGAGAGAATCAATCCCTATCACTTTAGGACTAAGTCCAAGGATGATGCAATCCTACCACATTCTCGAGGATCGAGGTCACCGGATTTATTATGGACAAATGTCCCGAGATGATACAATCCCTCTTCATTCTCGAGGACCGAGGTCACCGGATCACTTTAGGGAAAGTTCCCAGGGATGATACAATCCCACTGCTACATCACTACTCCCCCTTTCGGGGAAGATCTTTTCGAACCACACCAAGCTTGTCTCGAAAGTGTTCGAACTTTACTCGGGACAGAGGCTTTGTCAGCACATCAGCATCTAAACATCATCATCTACATCTTCAGTATGTGAATACTGAACTATCACCATCTATATCTTCAGTATGTGAATACTGAAAACATCACCATCTATATATTCAGTATAGAAATACTAAAAGCATCATCACCTCTATATTCAGTATAGAAATACGGAATCACCATCATCTGCATCTACAGTATGTAAATACTGAAACATCATCATCTGCATCTTATCTCGTATGTAGAAATATCGGATTTCTATGTGTTATGACGAAACACAGGGTTCTCTTTCATCACAACTCTGGTTATCACATAGAATCATTGTAGTATCCATCTTCAGGTCAAAGAGACCTGATATCAGCTTCTGAAGCCATATGGCTTCACGACTTAGCAGAGCAATCTGCTATGTATTCTGCTTCAGTCGTGCTAAGAGAAACACTGGACTATTTCCTGCTAAACCATGAACTCATAGCAGACCCCAAACAAAAGCATCTACCTGATGTGCTTTTCCTGTCTGAGATACTTCCAGCCCAATCTACATCTGTATAGTCATACAATCTGTAGTCATGGTTTCCATCATAGTATAGACCAAAGTCTATAGTCCCTTTCAGATATCTCATCACATGTTTTGCAGCTATTTGGTGAACACGTCTAGGTTGAACTAGATACTGACTCAAGGTGTTCGCAGCAAAACAAATGTCTGGTCTGGTATTTGTTAGATACATTTAACGACCCAATAATATGTCTGTATTGAGTCACATCCACTAACTCTGATGAGTCATCAACTAACAACTTCAAGTTGGAATCCATGGGTGTGGCCATGGCTTTGTATTCCAACATATCAAATCTTTTCAAGATCTCTACTGCATACTTTCCCTAGTTGAGAAAGATTCCTTCTAAATTTTTCCATACTTTCAGACCTAGAAAATAATGCATTAACCCAAGGTCTTTCATCTAAAATTCTTCAGCGAGCTTCTTCTTGCATTCTACAATCTGTTTCTAATTCCTTGTCAGGAATAGATTATCCACATACAGTAATAGTATGACATGTTCATCTTCTATAACTTTGAAGTAAAGTTTAGGAACGACTTTCATTAGGAAACTATCTATCCTTCCATACCAGGGTCTGGGAGCTTGCTTCAGGCCATAGAGGGCCTTCTTCAACTTGCATACATGAGTCCATCTGTCTTCAACTTCAGATCCTTGTGACTATTCTATGTATACTTCTTCTTCAATCACACCATTCAAAAAAACTGTTTTCACATCCATCTGGTGTAAGTCCCACTTCATCATGGATGTAAGTGCCATGATAGCTCTAATCGAAGTATACCGTGCTACTAGGGCAAATGTCTCTTCATAATTAATTCCCTCTTTCTGATAGAAAACCTCTAGCAACAAGTCTTTCCTTACTTCTATCTGCAACATATTTATTCTTGCAAATCCATTTGGAAGATACCACATTCTTGCTTTCTGGTTTGAGTACTATATCCCAAACATCATTTTAGTATTCTTTCATCATAACATCTTCCATGAGTTCGTCTTGTCAGGTCATCAACATATCCTAGTCTTCTGCATTCAACTTTGAAGGTTGGAACCCACTTTACTCTTGGTAAAGTCTTGATCCATTAGGAAGTTGTCCATCATGTCGTACCATGTCGAACTCATATATCTTCTGTAGTCACTCCCCCTGAAGTGGAGTATCATTTTCCCTCTTCATTCTGTACAGGTGGTTCTATGCTTGATATATACTTGTCAATAGAGTATATCATGTCATAGTCTATTCTTTCTGAGGCAAATCATGAACCTTGCTTTGTACACTTGTTCTTGTAGATCCATATGGAAGATACTACGTACTTCCCTTTATGTCTCGAAACCATATCGAATACATCATTCCTCATGATCAATTGTTACTCTTTGATCATAGCTTCTTTCATAGCCATGGTGGTCTTCATCCTTCGAGGTGGATCTACCATTTTCTGAAGCTCTTTCCTTCGTCATGATGTCTCTGACCCTGGGAGCTTCAGATTCATGTTTATTAAATTGTCATCACTTGTTCTTCGGAACAAGTCCCATCCTTCTTTTTTTGTAGGCGGTTGTACAGGACCTTTCCTACAATTCAAATGCACCAGTTGCATGGTTAGAACTATTTCATAAAACATATGCATAACGACAAATTCTTATGCATCATGCAACTATTTAGCCAACACAACATTCATCCATATCTCACTACTGTCATTAATGCAACCAGTCTATCATGCATAACACATCAACTGAATATAATCAAATGTATAACAAAACAATATCATGAAATGACAATTGAATACTTATCTTTTATTCGTTTCGTGGGTAGAGTCCTTCTTGATCCTTCTACTTCATCATTTTCTTCATTCATGACATCATCATTTCTTATCCAAATGATAAGATGGATAAGAGGTTCTTCAAGAATTGAGTTCTTCATATTCCTCATCGCTTGAGAGATTTTCTTTGAATGGTGAGAGCTTGATATTCAATTGCTCCCATCTTCTTCTCTTCTTATGAGTTGAGCTTCTTCATCTTCCCAGAGTCAGTTGAAAGTAATCACTTCCTTCTGGCACACATTCCTCGCATGAACGAATCCCATGATCATGGGAGGCCATTCAAGGTGGCTATCACCACTTCTGCATTCTTCACTTCTTTTTTTACCTCTTCAATTTGTTTCTTAAGGTCATCTTCTGATGTATGTTCTTTCCTTCAAATAGCTTGGTCAATGAATCAAACATCTCTTTCGGTGTCTTTAGGGAAGACAATTGTGGTACAAGTTGATCCGTGACTGAATCAACAATGATATTCTTGGCCTTGACCAAGTTATTTTGGTGTAAGGCTTTAAGCCTCATCTCCCTCTGGAACTGGAACCTCTCTACTAATGTAGGTTTCCAATTCATTTTCTTCAGAGAGATCAAATACCTCCATGCTTGGAAGTTGTAAACTTCTCCAAGCTTATCATCAAGCTGATGAAAACCTAAAATGGAAATAGCAAAAGATTAGATCTTACGGATTTGAGATGTCTGTCCTGGTTCCGGAACTGGCTGATCTAGGGGTTGTCAGAGAAACCCTAATTTTCAAAACTTGGAATCTTTCATATCTTATTGGATATAAATATAGATCTCTTCAAGCTGAGCTATTCAATGTACTCCTTTTCTGAAAACTGTGGAGGGAAGCTCCCGGAACAGGAAGCCCTAGTTTTCCAATTTCTCCTGCAGAAATGCCTGATACTATTTCTGTGTTATCTTCGAAATTACTGCTCCTCTGTGTCTGAAACTTCGTACTGAGTTACCCTCGCATGTCCCTATTCCAACACCACAAGTTTCATCAGAATTTGTTTCACCAATTGGGACTTATTATCATTTTCCCAAGGTGACTTGTTACAGGACTGTTCAGAACAGCGAAGTTGTATGGACTTCCATGTGTCACTGTTTCATCTTCTGAGTCTGAAACTCGGACCATAGAAATTAAATTCCGTTCCCTTTCTAGAACATCTTCCAAAATTTCATTTGGACCTTTGTAGCCCAAGATATAACAATTCTCCCCAGGTGTCCTGTTTATGGATGAATCCTGGAAGAGGCTGGAACCCTAACTTGGAGGGATCATATCTCCAATAATATAGCGAATCAGAGGCTGAATTTTGGAAACAGTGTACATCATGATTGTATCTTTGACCTCTGCAATTTTCAGCTCTTGATCCTTCGCCAATCCTGAGATATTGCGAATGTACCAAAACTTATCAGTTTTAGTATTTAGGGTTTTTCCAGCTCGAGGTCAAACTAGGGTTTGACTTTCCCGGAGTTTCACCCAACCAAAATTCTTGATCCAAGTCTCTAAAATTTGATTTTGATGAGGAGAACAATCCTATGTCGGGCTCACTAAAAAATTCTTCTTCTGTAGAAGGCCCTAATTTCTCGCATCGAAAACTGAAACTATTTGGAATCGAATTCCACTTCGACAGAAAGATGCGCCCTTCAATGGAGAGTCAGCCTAGCCTTCTTTTGCTGATCGATTGTGGAGAGAGTCCCAAAAAAGTAAGAATCCCTAGATTCTGTAGTTTCACAATGTCTTCTTTCAGGGTGGCTCTAATACCATGTTGATTTTTCATATGCTAAGCTAAATCATTAGTATTTCATTTCAATTTCATAACAAAAGCATATAAACAGGATCACTGAAAGATAAACAAGTACAACTATACAAAAAGAACATAAAGATTTATCCTAGGAAAACCCTAAAGGGAAAAACCTAGCAAAAGCTTCCTCAATATAGATGCCCCAAAAGATAAAAGGTAAAACCAAAAGGGAGATCAAATACTGATCCTCCTCCTTCTCCAACTACTTCTCTCTCCTCCATTAATGCGCTACACGAGTGAGAGTGTGTGTTCCAAATGAGGAGCGCCACACCTCTATTTATATTCATCCGTTCACTTTAATTATCAATTCCGACATGTAGGCTCGAGTTAATCATGTAGGCTCGAGTTACACATGTAGGCTCAAGTAACCACACTGGGGTGTTAATGACCCACCTTTACAATTAGATGGGACTACCTCATGACTCTTATTAGTTCTTCCGATTAGAAGCATCGGAGCATAAAGTAATACAATTGGTTCTCCCGGTAGGACCATCGGGGACCACAAAAGATACATATAGAATATTCTTTGAAGTTACAATATTTCAACATTTATTGCCCTCAAGGGATATATTTTTTGAATGTTGTTGATGCAACGAATGAGGTGTAAACATCAGAATACATTTCCAACATTTTGGATGAAGCGATTCAAGAAGTCGGGGAGAAAAATGTGGTCCAAGTTGTCATCGGTAATGCTTCAAATTGTGTTGGTGCAAGAAAGCTGATTATGGAGAAGTATAGGACTATTTATTGGATGCCATGTGCAGCTCATTGCTTGGATTTATTGTTGCACGATTTAACCAAATTTCCATGGGTAAATGAGACAATCCGAAGAGCAAAAACTACGACAAACTTCATCATTAACCATCGACTCACTTTGAGCTTGTACAAGAAAAATGCATCTAGAGAGTTGTTGAGGCCTTGTGATACAAGGTTTGCCACTTTTTACATCACTCTGAAACAAGTTGTTGAGGAAAAAACAAGCATAAGAAGTATCTTTTGCACTGCCGAGTGCAAGAGATCTTACCTTTCAAAAGAGTCAAAGGGAGAGCATGTTGAACATATATTACTAATCAACAATAGCTTTTGGGAAAATTCTCAAAAAGTTCTAAAAATGTGTGATCCAATTGTTGAGGTGCTCCACATGGTTGATGGCGATAAGCCCTCTATGGGGTTTATTTATGAGGCTATGGATTGTTGCAAGGAAAAGATTGCAAGTGCTTTTGATAACGTGGAAGCTGATTATAAAGAGATATGGGAGGTGGTTGATCATAGATGGAAGATGATGCATAGCCCATTACATGCAGCAGCATGTTATTTGGACCCTACATTGTTTGGGATACAAAGACATCACGATGAGGAGGTCATGAGTGGACTTTATGAGGCTATTGACATGATGCATCCAGATGAGTCTATTGCAACTTTGATTAGATCCTAGATTAGAGCATACAGGTTACAAGAAGGCCTATTTGGAACCACAACAACAAAGAGAGATAAGTCTTTGCTTGCTCTAGCAGTGTGGTGGGATTTTTATGCATCAGGAGTCCTAGAATTGCAAAAAATTGCAATTCGTATCTTGAGCCAGACATCAAATGCATAAGCTTGTGAAAGAAATTGGAGTGCTTTTAGTCATGTTCATTCCAAGAGAAGAAATAGGTTCGTATCGGGAAAATTAGGAGATATTGTTTATGTTCGCAGTATCTTGCGATTGGATTTAAGCAATGTGGCTAAATATGAGACAAATTCTTCTATTCCGTGGATGGAGACTGTTCCAGATGCACTAAAAGATCAAGATGATCTCGACAATGAGGGTGATTAATCCAATGGTGATCGTGATTCTAGTGGTTTCACTCCCCCGAGTGCTCTTGATGATATAGAGATTTTTGATGTAACAAGTAGGCCGCGAGAACAACAAGAATAAAACTTGTGTTCTTGGTCTAGTCTCTAGACTTCTAGTTTCTTTTTGGAATGCTATTTTGCTAAATAGTTGCTAGAGCCTAGCATAAATATTCATGATATTTTATATTATGTTTTATCACTTTATGAACATGTTTTTAAATTTCAATGAAGACGTAGACTCTAATGTTTCAAAATATATGTTTAATCATTTTTGATGCCATATTTTTATTTCTATGATTCAATGACTATCATGATCATACTTCATTCAATGTTGGTGTGTTCATTATTTATATGATTCTATGACTATCATGTTCATTGTTGATGTGTTTAATGTTCATAGTTTAATGAGCATAATGAATTTTATTGAAAATTTTCATATATTTTTTAATTTCCATATATTTTAGTCATTCGAACTTAATGCCGAATTTTATTGCCAAAATTTCAAGTGTCGATTTTTTGTCGAATTTCAAGGTCGTCGAATTCGAACACGAACTCGAACTAGGTGACTTAGGATATAGATGGTTGTTTGGTAGAGAGAACATGTTTGTTAAAGCATGCATGCACCAACTTCAATAAATTCAAGTTTAGGTGTTGCTTCAAGCTTTCTATAGCCTTGTTAGATGGCTGTTTGGTAGAGGGCACATGCTTGTGAAAGCATGCTTGCACCAACTTCAACAAATTCAAGTTTAGATGTTGCTTCAGGCTCTCTATAGCCCTATTTTTGTTTGGATGATTGATACAAGTATAGGTATGGTGCTATGGAATGCCATCATCTCCTTTGAAGTGACACAGGGCATAATATGAGCTTTATTATGGACTATGCTATCACTGTCATATGGATAAGGTTGGTAGGTGTTAGACTTTGTACCTGTTGCTCAAGTAGTGATTCTCCCAGTGATGACAAAGCAGAGACAAAAAGGGAGATGGCTCCTTCAGCTTTTCCTTATGGACTATGTTGTCATTGTCATATGTATAAGGTTGGTAGGTGTTAGATTTTGTACTTGTTGCTCAAGTAGTGATTCTCCCATTGATGGCAAAGCAGAGACAGCAAGGGAGATGGCTCCTTTAGCCTTTCCTTATGGCAGTGATGAACATGTTGAATGAGGGCCATGTGCCAGTGATATAGATGGTTGTTTGGTAGAGGACACATGCATGCTGAAAGCATGCATGCACCAACTTTAGTAAATTCAAGTTTAAATGTTGCTTGAGGTGCTTTATAGCCCTGTTTATGTTTGGATGAATGTTACAAGTACAGATATAGTGCCATGGAATGCCATTGTTTCCTTTGAAGTGACACAAGACATAATATAAGATTTATATTATGGATAATGTTGTCATATGGATACTATTGGTAGGTGTTAGATTTTGTACTTGTTGCCTAGGTAGTGATTCTCCTAGTGATGACAAAGTAGAAAAGAAAAGGGAGATGGCTCCTTCAGTTTTTCCTTACAACGATGATGAATACGTTGAATGAGGGCCCATGTGCTAGTGATAGCTACGCCAACTACCCCTTATTATTATACTATTTCATTTAACTACCCAATGGACATATTTATTACCCACCAATTACCAAGTGGGCCTATTCACATTAGTATTGAAGAATGTAATTTTGGAAAATATTCTTGTGGTACTCTTATTGTATTATTGTTGTACCTCCTTTGGCAGATGTTATTGATGTTATTGGTCATGTAAAAGTCTTGAAAGAATCAATGTAAACCTTCTATTGTAAGTCGGGTCAATAAAACACAAAAAATATTATATAAATGTTATTTTGAGTCTCCCTAGACAAGTCATTCCAGTTAGATAAAAAGTTCACTCACTTGATGAGTATAAATAGGAGAGGCGCTCTCCTCATTTGGACACAAAACACGCTGAAGCAAGTGTGCAAGAGAGAGAGAAGAGGTTCGTTGGAGAGAAGAAGTAGCTGCTTTTGTCTTTGGGGTTTATCTTATCTTGATTTGGCATTTTTCTTGTTGATGGAATTTATATTGAAGAAGTTGCTGGGTTTTCTCCCTTTGTGGTTTCCCAGATGAAAATATTTGTGTCTATTGTGTTGTTGTGCTCATCTTTCTTTTAGTGATCCTATTGCATATGATTATGATGTTATAATGCACATTGTTTGAAGATCTAACACAATCATATTGGAAACATTAAAATTTTAACATGGTATTAGAGCCATCCTAAAAGAAGACTTTGTGCAGCTGTCATTGCTGAAAGGTGGAAACTAGGGCATCAAAATTTGGTCCTTTCCATCCATAGATTTATCTTGAAGGATATGTTTTCGTAACTACCTCAATAGGGTGCATCTTTATGTGGAAACACATCTCCATTATGAGATTTTTAAGTTTTGCCCAAATTTCTGCTGGAACTAGAAAACTAGGGCTTCCTGGAATTTCCCTCCACATATCAACTTGAAAAGATGACAAGTCATGTAACACCCCGGTTTTGACTCTTTTTGCATTTAAATAATATGATGTAAATAATCATGGTGTGGAGCTCAAGGCAAAAGCCCCACCATCGATTTAGTGTTTATGTTTCGGCGATTAAGATTTAGGCCGATGGTGTTTTTATGCTAGCTGAATGTTATAAGTTTGGACATCATATTAAATTTGCAATTTTTAATTAAAATCCTACAGCCATCTATGTCAGTGCAACAAAAAGAGATGGGGGCATGATTTTTCCTAAGGATAAGGGGGGATTGAAAGAGGGAAGAAATTCGAAATGGGCAGAGCACCATTTCTGGGAAAAACGTTTTTTAAATTTTTATGGACAAGAAAACACCAAAAATGCCTGCCTTTCCCTCATGCAGTCACGTTTCACCTTCCCCTCACAATTGTGGACTGTGTAGAACGTTTTGGCAAGGGGGGATTCTGGCATTCACACAACAAGCAAAAACTGCTCTGCGTCTTGATCCTTCACGAATTTTTCCTGTTCTATGAATTGTTTTCCTTTTTACGATTTTCCTCTCTGTTAGTCATTTCCTGAATGTGAATGCCTAGAATCTGATTCGTGTTTTTGAATTGAATGACCAACAAACGATTTCGTTTTTGGTAATTGGAGTAGTTGGTCTGGCTTAGGCAATGCTCGGAAATTCGTAATTGATGTGTGTGTGTGTGTATTCCTTGGCTTCTGTTACGTTTTGTTAATCCCAGAACTGAGATTGTTGTGTGTACATCCTCGTTTGACATTTGAACTGACTTGGGGAATGGAAATGGAGTCTGGATTTGCTTGATAAACCTAGTGTGTGAAGGAACGTCACAGACCAATCTAGAGGGATGGTTTTCTTCTTTGCATACCCTGAATATCACTGGAAGGGAAAGCATGGCCTGAGGGGCTGTGTAGCAGAGAAGGGGATGGTTCTTTGTGTTGGGTGTGTAAATGTTTAGAAGTCAGGCTAGATCCGGTGTAGGTGTCCATAGTTCTGGGATTGAGCTCACTAGTTTAGCAGTTAGTCTTTCCACCTCCTTGGCATCCTGATAAACCCATTTGTTGGCTTGGCTGTGTCTCATGTGAATTTTGGCTAAGTGTAAATCACTGTCTGTGCAAGCCTGATAAACCCAACTGGAAGGATGGCTTGGTTGGTTGTTAGCTAGAATATTTCACCTTCCGCAGACAGTAAAGTGTTCCATTGGTCTGAATGGTTCAGATCCAAAACAAATGAACGACAAAGGTTGAAGACCCTCCCTGGACGTCGTAGATACCTGGAATATGATGCTTCGATAGTAACCCTGTGTACCTGCAATCAGATTAAACACGCAAACACATCAAAGTTGCCAGAATATAATCTACCGATCCATGTTAGTGACTAAGAAATTTAACAACATACATGTGAAATCAAACAACAACAGTAATGTGGGATGGAAATCAGCTTTGCATTAAGATAAAATGGAGAAGTTTACAACCAATTAAGCCTTAGTGTTGACATGTATCTCCATGAAACCAAACACTCTCATCCCCATAAGCTCCAAATTTTGCTCTCTATGCTCTCCAATGGCTTGGGCCAAGTAATCAATCCAACAACATAACAATACCTTAAGAGTTCTCCCCTCAACCATGGACATGAGCTCATATTTATAAGGCTCAATGGATAAGAATGGTTGAGAGATTTGTGGACGAGGTGGCTTCTAATATCTTATGATGGGGGATCTCGAGCTCAACTGACCCACAATGATAGGGATAAGGGAGGACACGAGGCTTATGATCTAGAAGCCTCGAGAATCTTCTCTTTTTCCCATTTTACCCAGGGTACCATGTTTCTCCTCTTATGACATAGCGGTTTAGGTAAGAACCGCTTATGGATCAAGGGCCATAGGCGGTGGCACCGCTTATGGCAAACAACAAAAAGGCAGTGCGAGCAAGGAACCGCTCATGGCTAACAAGGAAAGCGCGGTGCTGGGAATTTTCATGAAAGATTGACAAACAACATGGGTTTCCACTCTAAGTGCTGGGATCCAGGGCAAGTAGGTATGTTAAGAGTCTCATCACATGATGGTGACAGGATTTTGGTGTAACAGGATGCCCCCCAAAGCATGAGCCTTATAGGGATATGATAAATGAGAGCTTTGAGAGAACAAGTCGTCGCTACAAGGTGAAAATGTCGGCTCGATTGGAGTATGTTGTCAAGTAGGCATTTGTAGTACATCAGTATGTTGACTCATAGACACAAGTAACCAACTCATGGCTGCAGACCAATACAAGGCAGATCTATGAGAGGAATAAACAAGCATGGCTACTAGAATACAACGTAGATCCATGTGATAGAGGACTCAAATTTCGACATAGCTACCAGACATACAATGTAGATCTATGTCATACAGACGCAAATTTGAGGATAGTCACGACCATACAAATGTGGATCCATGCTAGATATACAAAACTCCGTCGCAACCTGGGGAAAAGCAATGAGCGCTTTAAACAAATATCCAGGGTCTTTGTCTCGTCTTCCACAAGGTACGATTCTATCCATGTGATTACAATGATCTGAAGTCGAACATGGTAGAAACCACTTGACTACCGGTCAATGATGTGAACTGTTAACAAGTGCGAGGGAGATCACCATTGATGTCAATGATTCCCAAGGTAACCTAGTACAATCTACTGAGTGTGAATAGATGTCCTGATGTTGAACACCCAGTCGATTCTATCGATCAAAGGTCAATGATGTGAACCTATGTTGAGAGCGAGATAATCTGTCATTAAGGCATACAGATCTCTAGGTACCAAATATTGTTTCTAAGACTATTTCCCGGAGAATGAGCTGATGTCGACGGGAAAAGTCTCGTCGAAGGAGGGCCATGATGAGTCCCACATCGATGACATGAAACTCGGAACATAGTTCTGGAATGATGTGAATGTAGTAACCATAAGACTGACTCAAAAATACTGACACAAAATATTGTGTAGACTGCAGAGTTAAAACTTCTTCAAATCCCCTTTGAACATCGGGCGGCACAACAAAAAGACTTGGTAGCATGACTGAATGGGACAAACACAGTGCGATAGTGGACAATGCATTCTTTTGAAAGACTCAAAGGAGTGACATGACTCATGAAAGTGGATCGTCACGGAGATCAGCTGAATACCCAATTGACTGACATGATGTGTAGACAAGTGCCATGTTTAAAGGCAACGACAAACAATTGCCATTATTTGCAAAATGATTCCCTTCCCATTTCCCCCATCATGGTTGATGAGTGTCTCTTTTCGGTTTTACGAGTTCAAAGAGGGTAACAAACACTCGATATAGCTTGTCAAAAGACAAGTCCAGACTCATATGTTTTACGAACCTGAGAGAGGAGAGGGTCGTTCCCAAAACGGGCCTCTCAATGTTTAATTTAACGAGTCCACTGAAAGAAAACTCAATATCGTTCACGTTTAGAGAGTCTGAACGAATATGGAATAAGACTCCACAGGGGTCCTTTTGGCATATGATTTGATCCCTAAGGCCCAAAAAAGTATAAAATCATACCTTACGGAATTCTTCCAGTCATGATTGACCGAAGTGTTCCTTTTTCGTAAATAGTCTGTCCGAACCGAAAAAGAGATAACCTATCATCGGAGAGACGAATTTTCAAATGATTTAACGAGCGTGAAGAAGACAAGATTGCTCGACGATCTTTTCGTATTTAAGGAGCCCGAAAAGAGTTTAAAGAAGACTCCATTAGAATTTTTCATGTTTTGAATCCAGAGCACGAAAAAGTAATAAACTAAGCTCAAACCACTTTTCATGTTTTAACCGGAGCACGAAAAATGAAAAGTAAGCTCAACACCATTTTACTGTTTTTAACAAGCTCGAAGATTAGTTGAAAGAATGCTCAGGGATTGGTTTCATTTTTACGCAAGCTTGAAACCAATGGGTAAACTATGCTTGAAAAATCCCATTAACATGATATATAGAGGTTGGAATCTTTCCCCCTAGCATGATTGCTAGCGAATACTACCCCTAACATGGTTGCTAGGGGCTCGACATGCCCCCCAAGCTTCATTTCGTCTAACGATTCTTCTTCCATACCCAACCTAAAAACCTGGTTACTAATGTGAAAATGTTCACCAGGGGGTAGGAAGAACGAGAATCAGGCAGGTGAAAAGAAGGTTCAAGTTCTAACACTAAAGTGAAGACTCGACTCAAGGGAAGGGGATCTGTTTCATTTTTACACAAGCTTGAAACAAAATGTAACTATGCTTGGAACATGGTTTTATTTTTATGCAAGATTGAAACCAAAGGTAAACTATGCTTAAGGAAACCTACTTCATTTTTTAACGAGCTTGAAATAGAAAATGAACTATGCTTAAGAATGATTTCATTTTTATGCAAGCTTGAAACCAAAAGGTAAACTATGCTTAAGGAAACCTACTTCATTTTTTAACGAGCTTGAAATAGAAAATGAACTATGCTTAAGAATGATTTCATTTTTATGCAAGCTTGAAACCAAAAGGTAAACTATGCTTGAGGAGTGGTTTTATTTTTTAATGAGCTTGAAACCAAAAGTAAACTATGCTCTGGACATGGTTTCATTTTTATGCAAGCTTGAAACCAAAAGGGTAAACTATGCTTAAGGAGTGGTTTTATTTTTTAACGAGCTTGAAACCAAAATGGTAAACTATGCTCTAGGAAACCTGCTCCTACCAAGCATGATATCCAGAGGTTGGTAGGTTTCCCCCATTACATAAAAGATAGCGGCTTAGATCCATTATGATTTCCATAGACTAGAGCCATGCCCCCCATTTTACCTATGATGGGAAGAAGCTAACTAGAAGAAGGGGAAAGAGCCACAAGAACATGCAGCACATTCAGGGGAATCTGATTACTAGGAGTAATGTGATGGTCATGTGTAACAAAGGAAAGTTGATCAATGGTCACAATCTTCCCATCATGGGGAAAATGCATAACTCTAAAGAGTGTGGACACAACAGCTTTCATGGCATAAACATAATCACATCCAAGGAGTAGATTAAAATCTAAAGGACCTTGGACCACCATAACATCAATACAGACAGTTTTCCCTCCTAATGTAATAGGTAAATGAGGAAGGATCCCTAAAGGTGTGGTAGGTCTTCGATTAAAAGACAATATCTGATCGATGGCTGGCACAAGCTGAGGAGAACCTAAAGCTTGCCAAGCAGTTGATGATAGAATACTAACAAAAGACCATTCGTCAACAATAGTGTGAAGTATTCGCCTAGAAGTAACATTCACAACTATCTGGAAATGAACACTCGAATGAAGACGAGACTCTGTTAGGTTACTCCAGTCAAAGGAAATAACCTCATTACTTGGAGAGGGTTCTGTTGAAACAGACAAAATTTTCTCTTGTCGAGAACAATCAGAATGAAGCATCAAAACTTCAGTAGGATTCAGTTCATTCTCTACTGGAAGAGAAGAACAAGATGAAGATTCAGTCAAAGAGACTACTTCAATCTTAACACTCTCTGATGAAAGAGCGAGATCGGGTGGAAATGACACCGACTCGACCACTTTAACTTCACTCTCCAAAGGAAGAGTGGGATCAACCACAGATAAATCTGAATCGACCACTTGGTCAACTAGTGGGGGATCGAGGGATAACTTACTATCACTTGTTGGAATCACCTGTTGATGACCAGTAATATTTTCCAACCAACGCGAAACTTCATCCATGCTTGGACAAAGAAAAGTACGATGCATAGCCTTGCATATCAAACAAGGATACAAGACTTTACCCTTACGACCTTTTACCAATGGGTCACTGGTTGAGGGATTATCGTCAACATGATGATCAGAGGTTGATAATACAGACGGTTTGGACCTTTTAGACCACTCTTCTTGTACACGGGAGAGACCGGGACACACCTTAAGAAGGTGGTCCACCTTGCAAATGTAACGTCCCCGACCCTCCAACCAGCGAAGAGGACGCTACCATGGCGTTAACCATCCGGGCTACCAGCCCCATGAACATGTGAATTCATGAAAATGCTAAAACAGAATGCATTGAAGTAGAACATACACAGATTCAATTGTCTATCATACACAATGGAAGCAACATACATTTATACAAGCATTCATTCAACATGTTCATCACATTCATTAACAGTAAATACGATTGCAGAAGTAAAATAGACAAGGTTACTTATCTTATAAGAAATCGTTCCGCAACCAGCTACGTCGCTGCAACGTTCCACCCAACCATAGGCCAACATGCTCCTTAATCTCTCAGCAGCGCTGCCACCCTCGAGCTGGGCATGATTCTTCAAGGAATAAGGGAACAAGCAGCCTTACACATAGCCAAGGATACACAAAACACAGCTAAGCCAACACAGTTGGGTCTATCAGGCCATCAAGGAGTTGGGAAAGGCTAAATGCTAAGCTAGTGAGCCCATTACAGAGCTAGGAACACCTACACTAGAACTAGCCTGACTTCTAAGACACCCACACGCACCCAACACAAAGAATTAGTCCCTTCTCTGCTACACAGTCCCTCAGGCCCTGCATTCCCTTCCAGTGCTATTCAGGGGTTGTGGAGAAGAAATCCAACCCTCTAGCTCTATCTATGTGGTTTCCAGTCACCAGGTTTATCAAGCAAACCAAGCCCCCATCCCTGCTCCCAACACAGTCCGAAGACCAACCATTGCACACATGCAATTAATCAGCTATTACAGCTTAAACAGGGAAGACGACTCCAAACAATCCACAACAGCCTCAAAGCATAACAACAAACACAGCTCACGACATGGGGAAAACAACAGTCCGTCATGGGCAACGAAGCCACTAGGGAGACTTACCCAGACCACACTGGGGAAGAAATACAATCTCTCGACCTGTGCATGCAATGAACAGACTCCCGTCCCCAAAATATAAAGAAGACCACAACAATCACAACAAACCTTGAGGAGAACGACGACGACCATAACTTCACGGGAAGAACAATAGTTCCAATCTCAACATTAAAATGACGGGGAGATTACACGACCATACCATTCTGTAAGGAGAACATACAGCTGAAAACGTGAATGGCCCCTTCACAGGAAAATCGTGGATGAAAGAGCACGACTCCTAGCTCGCTGCGTGAGTCGAACCAAGAAAAATCCTGTGCGTGAGAATAATGAACAGACATTGGTTCCTGCGTGAGGATGAACAACTCTGCCTATGCCCGTGGATGATCAGACAATGGAAAGAATGCGTAGTGGAGAGTGCGTGAGTGCATGAGTGTTTCAACACTGGCGTCGAGAGAGTGCAGTTGTGAGTCCTCGGAAGTGATGGCAGTGGTTTCTTTTGCCATTGTGAAGTCAACTGCAGGTGGAGTGTGCGTGTGGGAAAGGACTGACACTCCTGCCACACTCCACTCCCAAACAATAACTGCCTCAACTACTCAGCAGCAACTCTTAATGGTGGAGGTTGGGTAAGACAAGGGGAGATGACACATGGCTTTTTCCCTCATTGGCCAAGATTTGACAATTCCGCCCCCCCCACCCTTATCCTTGTGAAAATCATGCCCCTTCTCAATTTAGTTGCCGTGATCGTAGCTGGTCGGGTTCATTTAATTAAAGATGCATATTTACATGATGACAAAACTCAATAGGTATGCCGCATGCCCCGATATACCATCGGTGACAATTTCAACCTAAAACATAACATAACCAATCAATGGTGGGGCCTTGGCCTTTAGCTCCGCACCATGATCATTTACAATATATACATCATGTACATCTCATGCAACGGGGTCAAAATCGGGGTGTTACATTCCCCTCCCCCTTTAATAGCACTGTCCTCAGTGCTTTACAAAATTTGAACAAAATGCTACACTGGTATCGCCTCATTGTTCCGCAAAATTGAACAAAAATGGATGTGCTAATCGCATGGCATCCTCCAGCTCCCATGTAGCCTCTTCAGGTCCGTAGTGCTCCTATTGCACCTTTACCTACCCTATGGCCCGGTTCCGGAGCATTGTGACCTTCCTGTCGAGGATGCACATTGACTCGATTCGGAACTCTCCCTCGGGTTCCACCTGAATCACATCCCAATTTATCACATGGTTAGGATCATATACATATCTCTTAAGCAAAGAAACATGAAAAACATTATGAGCTCTAGTGCTAGCAGGCAATGCAAGTCTATATGCAACTGGCCCTATTCTTTCAAGCACTTCAAACGGCCCACAGTATCTAGGTGACAACTTGGCACAACTCCCAAGCTTCAAGGAACTCTTCCTTGCCCTCACTCTGAGGTAAACATGGTCTCCAACCCTGAACTCCCTGTTCACCCTATGCTTATCTGCATAGCTTTTCTGTCTGTCCTGTGCTGCTTTCAGATTCTGCCTGATCTTTACAACTTCTTGCTCCATTTTCTTGAGCAATTCTGGTCCAAGCACAACCTTGTTCACTGGGTTATCCCAAGTCACTGGTGTCCTACACCTTCTTCCATACAAAGCCTCATACGGACTCATCCCCAAGGATGCATGCTGTCCATTGTTATAAGCAAACTCCACCAAGTGTAAGTAATCTTCCCACTTGGTTGGTTTGTCCATCACATACATGCGAAGCATGTCTTCAAGCACCTGATTAACTCATTCTGTCTGAACATCTGTCTGAGGATGGTATGCAGTGCTGAAGTTAACCTTTGTACCCAAATATGCAAACAACCCCTTCCAAAAATTGGAAGTGAACTTGACATCTCTGTCAGAGACTATTGCCTTCGGCAATCCATGCAATTTGAATATCTCCTTCATGAAGATCTTTGCAATGTCATCCGTCTTATGCGTAGACTTGACCGGTATAAAATGTGCTGCCTTAGTCAACTTGTCTACCACAACCATGATGGAATCATGTTGTCTCCAAGTTATCGGCAATCCTGTAATAAAATCCATGGAAATAACTTCCCATTTCCATTCCGGAACTGGAAAAGGCTGCAACAAACCTGCAGGGTGTTGATGCTCAACCTTTACCTGTTGACATTTCATACACCTCGAAATGTACTCAGCCATATCCCTTTTCATTCTTGGCCAAAAGTACTACTTTCTAGCCATAGCAATTGTCTTCTGATATCCTGGGTGACCAGAATACGGAGCTCGATGGATTTCATCCATAACAACTCTCCTCAAATCTGCTACATTCAGAATATAAATTCTACCTTTATAAGAAAGAAGTCCATCTTCTTCCAATTTATATCCCTCATACCTCTTCTCAAGACTTTGCTGCTGCAACTTGTCTTTTACCTGCTCATACAATTCATCTCCAGCAACATGACTAACAATCTGCTGCCTCAAATCTGATTGGCAAATACGAAGAGATGCCACATGCATTTCCTGCACCTTCCTGCTGAGTGCATCAGCTACCTTATTTTCCTTCCCCTTTATGTGCTTGATTTCAAAATAAAATTCACATAAAAACTCCAGCCATCTTGCTTGCCTAGCATTCAGAGTAGGCTGATCAAACAAATACTTCAGTCCACAATGATCTGTTTTGAGCTCAAATCTTCTACCCATCAAGTAATGCCTCCACATCTTGAGAGCATGTACTATTGCTGCAAGCTCTAGGTCATGAGTGGCATAGTTCTTCTCATGTACCTTAAGCTTTCTCGACTCATAACATATCACGTGGTTGTCTTGCATAAGGACTCCTCCAAGCCCTTGTCCGCATGCATCAGTACACAGCACAAAATCCTTCTCCGAATTTGCAACTTTCAATACGGGTGCACTGGTGAGAAGATTCTTCAACTACTGGAATCCTTCTTCACACCTCGACGTCCATTCAAACTTCATCCCCTTGTTTTGCAAAGAAGTGATGGCATGTGCAACTTTGGAGAATCCTTCAATGAACCTCCTGTAATATCTTGCAAGTCTCATAAAAGATCTTACATCTGTCACATTTCTTGGAGTAGGCCAATCCATAATGGCTTCAATCTTTTTAGGGTCCACAGATATACCCTCCTCTGAGATAATGTGACCCAAATATTGAATTCTATCTCTGTAGAAGTCACACTTTCTCAGCTTTGCATACAACTGATGCTCCCTGAGCAATTTCAATGTCAATCTCAAATGCTTTTCATGCTCTTTCTCATTCTTAGAATAAACAAGAATGTCATCAAGGAAAACAAGAACAAACTTGTCCAAATACCTGCTGAAGACACTATTCATAAGGCACATAAATGTAGCTGGTGCATTTGTGAGACCAAATGGTACCACTACAAACTCATAATGTCCATACCTTGTCTTGAAGGTTGTCTTATGAATGTCTTCATCCTTCATTCTCACCTGATGGTAACCAGACCTCAAGTCAATCTTAGAAAATACCTTTGCTCCTCTCATTTGATCAAAGAGGTCATCAATCCTAGGAAAAGGATATTTATTCTTCACAGTAACCTTGTTCAATTGTTTGTAATCAATACACAATATGAGTGTGCCATCTTTCTTCTTTACAAACAGAACTGGTGCTCCCCAAAGAGACACACTCGGTCGGATATACTTCTTTCCCAACAACTCTTGCGGTTGCATCTTCAATCCTATCATTTTCGGTTTACTCATCATGTAGGGTGCCTTGGACACTGGTGTTGCTCCTGGCACAAGTTCAATTGTGAAATCAATGTCCCGCTTTGGGGGAAGCCCTGGAATCTCATCAGGAAGCACATCCCTGAATTCCTGTAACACTTGATAGTCCTCCAACCTAGGAGTTTTATCTCCCATTTCCTCCAAAATTTGAGCTGCATACAACTGGAAACCCTTCCTATAGAACTTCTTTAACTGCATTGCTGAAACCTGCCTTACTGAAATCACCTTTGGAATGCCTTTCACAACTACTAGGTTCCCTTCTTCATTCATGCATTCAAAAGTATTATTGTAACAATCAAGCTTCACCCTGTGAGCTTCTAACCAATCCATTCCAATGAGAACATCATAGGAACCAAGTGGTAGAACATTTAGATCTACACAAGAAACCAATCCATCCATGACCAATGGACATTTCTCTACCACCTCACTGACCTTTCTCTTAGTTCCAGTGGCTAGCTGAACTAACCAAGACTTCCTATGCTTTATTTTCTTAAAAGCATAAATCTCCACTACTCTAGGAGTAATGTAACTGTGCGTAGAATCAGGGTCAATCAAAATAGAAACAAATTTCTCAACAATCTTACCTGCTACTTCAACCACAGTTGACTAGTGATCTGCCTGGCGGTCCTCCAGTGCTACATAAATCCTAGGGACTGCCCTTGCTACTTGACCCACTGTTTCTGCTTCTTGAATGTTATAAGCTGGCCTTGCACTCTCATTCTCGAGTGGACAATTCCTACGCATGTGGGGTCCTCTACATTTCCAACATTGAAGTGGCCCTTTATTATGTTGTGGATCCTTAGGCTTTTCTCCTATCACTCCAATTGGCTTACTCGCAGCTTGGGATGGCTGCTTCTGCTGATTCCTGAAGTTAGAAGGTTTAAAACCCTTCTTTCTTTGGTCAAACTTCTCGTTCTTCTTGTCCTTCCATGCCTTATGGTAATCCGGCTTACCTTTGCTTTCCTCATAGCAATACTTAACTTTTCTTATTGCTTCTTCAAGAGTTCTAAGTTCATAAAACTCAATTCTATCTTTGTAAGACTGAGGTAATCCACTTAGAAAATGTTGGACCTTCACTTTTTCATCTCTAATGTACTGGACATACTTCAACAGCTCCAAAAACTTATTTGCATATTCTTCCATGGTCCGCTGTCCCAATCTCAACTCATGGAACTCCTTAATATTGTCATCATAATATCTATTAGATAGGTATTTCTGCTTGAAATACTTCTTGAATTGTTTCCACTTAAGTCTCCTTTCACTGATCCTCTTCACTTGCTTGAAGTGTTCCCACCAAATGGATGCTCTTTCATTTAGATTGAATATGGCAACTCTTGCCTTTATGTTTCCTGAATAATCATGCACTTGAAAGTACTTCTTTATCCCAAAAAGCCAAGCTTCAGCCTCTTATCCAGTCTTTACCTCACCATCCAATGTAGGAGGTTTAGCTTTCTTAAATTCATCCCGAGAGCGATCCCTATGGTGCCTTTTTATTTTTATTTTATGAGAAGAAGATCTTGAATCCCCGCTGGATTCTTCGGAGTCAGATGATCCACTAGAATTCCTTCTCCTTCTCCTAGTACTACTCTTACTGCCTTCTAGTCTTACTGTACCTCGTCCAGAGTTTATCTTTCTTTGCAAGTCTGTCAAACTCTGCAATATGGCAGCATTCAACTGATGCTGCTCTTCCTGGGCCTTGATCAAGCTTCTCATGGTGGCTGCAACATCTGATGGTGTCTCCTGGAATCTCCTTCCATTAGACTCTATGTCATCATTTCTATTACGGACATTTTCTCCCATGACATCTTCTGCTCGCTCGTAAGAATCCCGAGCATCATATCCATCATGGGTTCTCATGACTGAACCACCTTTGGCTTATCAACTACACTACCTGGAATACTTCTCTTGAAGGTGACTATGATTCTGCAAATGTGTTAGTAACACAACTGTTAGATGTATAATATTGATATAAATCAGAATCACTTACCTTCTCCTGGAATAATCATAAAATAACAAATTTCCCCAAACATAAAATTTTCTTCCTCAAGAACGTCTGTCTCAGGGGGACGACGGGGGTCAAGGGGGCTTGCCTCCTTGTGGCTTCTGCCACCGCAAGGTGGGTCGAGGGCAGCGCCTTGTTTTTTTTTTTAAATTGTAAATCATTGGTTTTCACACAATATGGCGCATAAGATCGCTGCCACTTTTCTCCTATTCAGTCCTGAAAATCCACTGAAAAACCGCTGAAAATCCCATTGAAAAACAGTCGAAATCTGCTAAGAAATCCCATGGAAAACTCAAAATTTCCTTCTACAAGATCAGGTCTCATCCCAACTTTCAATCCAATGTTTGGCAGTTAAAACAACTAGTTTTTCTGCTGTTCATCGGCGATCGGATCCATTAAGCACTACTGCGTCGGCGATCGGATCTTCTAACCTTCGGAAGGATAGTTCACTAAACAACCGCAACGACGGGTAGCGATCCCACTGCGAGTTTCGCGGATCATAAACTCATCGGCTTTCGGAAGCTCTATCCACTAACCATCGCCGATGGCCGATGATTCCCGGACTTAGAGAAATTTTCAAAATTTTCCCTCTTAGTCTTCCTTCTTGCTGCTTGATCGGCTCAATTCTCTTCTTTTCATCGGTGAAATAGTTCCATCAGCAGCCGCAACGGCGACCCATCATCTTCGATCTTCTTCCGATCGACATCCCAATCTGCTGAGGCATAACCTGATCGGTATCGACAGTCTCTTTTCATCGGAAGACTAATGCTCTAGGCTTCCGAAACGGCGTGGTGCACGAACCACTATCTTCTTCCGATATTTGACGATTTCGGCCTTAGAAAATTTTTAAACTTTCTTTACGGTGTCGGCAGTCGGAGGCCTTACCCATCGGACGCGTAGTTGTCTAGCCATCCGCAACGGCGGCTCTTGTTCAACTATTTTCCACTGACGGACGCCGAACACTTAGAAAAAATTTCCGCGATTTTCATTCCAAATGTCCTTTGTCGAGTATGCTTCTGCCTAGCTCCTCCGCTACATCGGAAGTCCTTCCCACTAAGTGTTCCGATGAACCGACTGTTCAAACACTTAGACAATTTGTGGAAGTTTTCTGTCATCAACTTTCGATCTCCATTGGGCAGAAAGAAATCCTGCTTCTGTCACTGCATCTTCGTGGTCCATTCAGGCCCATGCTCCAACATGAGCTCTGATACCACACTGTAACGTCCCCAACCCTCCGACCGGCGAAGAGGACGCTACCATGGCGTTAACCATCCGGGCTACCAGCCCCATGAACATGTGAATTCATGAAAATGCTAAAATAGAATGCATTGAAGTAGAACATACACAGATGCAATTGTCTATCATACACAGTGGAAGCAACATACATTTATACAAGCATTCATTCAACATGTTCATCACATTCATTAACAGTAAATACGATTGCAGAAGTAAAATAGACAAGGTTACTTATCTTATAAGAACTCGTCCCGCAACCAGCTACATCGCTGCAACGTTCCACCCAACCATAGGCCAGCGTGCTCCTTAATCTCTTAGCAGCGCTGCCACCCCCGAGCTGGGCATGATTCTCCAAGGAATAAGGGAACAAGCAGGCTTACACATAGCCAAGGATACACAAAACACAGCCAAGCCAACACAGTTGGGTTTATCAGGACGTCAAGGAGTTGGGAAAGGCTAAATGCTAAGCCGGTGAGCCCATTACAGAGCTAGGAACACCTACACCAGAACTAGCCTGACTTCTAAGACACCCACACGCACCCAACACAAGGAATCAGTCCCTTCTCTGCTACGCAGTCCCTCAGGCCCTGCATTCCCTTCCAGTGCTATTCAAGAGTTGTGGAGAAGAAAGCCAACCCTCTAGCTCTGTCTATGTGGTTTCCAGCCACCAGGTTTATCAAGCAAACCAAGCCCCCATCCCTACTCCCAACACAGTCCGAAGACCAACCATTGCACACATGTAATTAATCAGCTATTACAGCTTAAACAGGGAAGACGACTCCAAACAATCCGTAGCAGCCTCAAAGCATAACAACAAACACAGCTCACGGCATGGGGAAAACAATAGTCCGTCCTGGGCAACGAAGCCACTAGGGAGACTTACCCAGACCACACTGGGGAAGAAATACAATCTCTCGACCTGTGCGTGCAATGAACAGACTCCTGTCCCCAAAATATAAAGAAGACCACAACAATCACAACAAACATTGAGGAGAACGGCGACGACCATAACTTCATGGGAAGAACAATAGTTCCAATCTCAACATTAAAATGACGGGGAGATTACACGACCATACCAGTCTGTAAGGAGAACATACAACTGAAAACGTGAATGGCCCCTTCACAGGAAAATCGTGGATGAAAGAGCACGGCTCCCAGCTCGCTGCGTGAGTCGAACCAAGAAAAATCCTGTGCGTGAGAATAATGAACAGACATTGGTTCCTGCGTGAGGATGAACAACTCTGCCTATGCTTGTGGATGATCACACAATGACAAGAATGCGTAGTGGAGAGTGTGTGAGTGTGTGAGTGTTTCAGGACCGGCGTTGAGAGAGTGCAGTCGTGAGTCCCCGGAAGTGATGGCAGTGGTTTCTTTTGCCATTGTGAAGTCAACCGTGGGTGGAGTGTGCGTGTGGGCAAGGACTGACACTCCTGCCACACTCCACTCCCAAACAATAACTGCCTCAACTACTCAGCAGCAGTTCTTAATGGTGGAGGTTGGGTAAGACAAGGGGAGATGACACATGGCTTTTTCCCTCATTGGCCAAGGTTTGACAATTCCCCCCCCCCCCTACCCCTATCCTTGTGAAAATCATGCCCCTTCTCAATTTAGTTGCCGCGATCATAGCTGGTCGGGTTCATTTAATTAAATATGCATTTTTACATGATGAAAAAAATTAATATGTATGCAACATGCCCCGATATACCATCGGTGACGATTTCAACCTAAAACATAGCATAACCAATCAATGGTGGGGCCTTGGCCTTTAGCTCCGCACCATGATCATTTACAATATATACATCATGTACATCTCATGCAATGGGGTCAAAACCGAGGTGTTACAGTAAAGCTTAAAAGGGAACTTGGGTTTTCCGAGTGTTCTCTTAGAATGAGCACCATCAAGAGCAGATGGTTGCTGCTTTTTCTCTTTCTTATCCTTCTTTTTCTTACCCTTCCCTTTCTTCTTCTTCTTACCCGCATGACTACTAACCATAGGGATTTGGTCAAGAGAAGAAGAAAAAAGGGGTGAAACATCAACCAACGAAGAAGGAGAGGGATTAGGTTGAGGTCGATCCTCTCCTAGAGGAGATGTGACATTTGAGACATTAGGTGTAATAGGAATTACTGGATTAAAAATCCAGACCGGTAATCCTATAGTTAATCCAGGAAGATTTAGAGTGGCAATAAAGGGAGGACCAATACCTTCACTTGGAGGGAATACAAAAGGTACACCTTGGGAAGATACCTCTTGAGTGGTAGTCCCAGATGAGGATTCCATCTCTAAACTCTCTAATGACCCGCTAACTACCACGCACAAGCAAGTACTATCCAAACTAAAAGCAACAAGCAAACATGTGAAAGGAGTGGATAAGAGTCAGGAACCTCACATGACAGGCCAAAATGATAACTCAGATGGTTTGAGGATTCCTAAAATGGTATCCCGATATACGCAAGGTATGTGGGAGCTCAAATCGGTAGTAGTGTTGTCTAATGCATAACCATTCACAATGGGCCTTCCTATATACAATCGAGTACGTGAAGTACCTTTCTATATACCTCAAGGGTACGTGAAATGCCATTCAATATACCGACGGTACGTGGAAGAACCGCGCGAGTCCCAGGATGTAATGTGGACAAAGTAACGACAGCTCCTACGCTTAACGACGTCCGAACACGTCTCTAACTTGTCACTCAAATTGCTAAAAGTTTTAACCTAGTAATACCGTTGATTTTTATCTTGTGCGTTTAGGTGGAACCATGGAGTGAAAACTTGAAATTAAAGAAGATGCACACTGATCTATATGATAATGCAAGTTTTCCTCTTCAATGAAATTCTACCTAAAAGAGGGAGAGAGATTTATTTTTCTTTCGAAAAATGCACACCCATATGCAAATGCAATTCTATCTTTTCAAATGAAAAGTGAAATATCAATGTACCTCAAACAATCTTCAAAGCAAATAAAAAAGAGATCTAGAGAACATTTAACATAAATACACCAGAAATGTTTCCTATCTTTTCATGCTTGAAAAAGATGCATAAAACTTGATGGAAAGATGATTTCACTAACGTTTCCAAACAAAACTAACTCTAATGCATGCAAAGCTGAAAACAGAGATTTCTTCTTAATGAAAGTAAGATCTAGAATTTCAAACAATCATGCACAAAACAAGAAGAAAATCGTTCAACAAACTTGCGAATAAAGCAAAAGAGAGAGAAAACTAAAACTTCTCTTTGAAACAGACAAGGAAACGAAGAACCAATCTTTCCTACCAAGCACTGAAAAAATCAGCATGCAAAAGGAAACAAGAATCACCCCGCGCAAAGAAAGACTCAAAACAACATGGATCATTCATGCATTCCAAGTCCAAAACAAACCAAAGCATACTCAAGAAAATGAAATGTATATTTCCAATTCCAATGAATAATATCTACAGAAAAGTGCAAGAGGTTTCAAGCAAAGAAAATAATGTAAAACCTAATGCAAGAAACACAAACTCTCTTTAAATGCAGAAATGAATATAACAATCAAAGCAACTGCATAGTACACAATTCATGGCCCCTCTCGGCCATGAGGGAGCATTTTTTTTTCAAAAATGCACTTCATTTTCATCAAAAAGTAAGCCAAAAACATACAAAAATCAAAATACAAAGTTTGGAACAGGGCCTACCTGGCACTGCGCAGATGAAGCTGCTGACAGGCGGTTTTGAGGCGAAATCGCTCCCTGCTCACTGGATTCAAGCGGTGGCACCGCGTATGGCTAACTTGACTCAAACGGTGGCACTGCTTATTGCCAACAAAACATGTGTGGTTCTTTGTATAAATCCAAAACATCAAGGAGAACGACAAATCAAGTCAAAAAAATACTAGATCAAGGTTAAAACTGATAGATTAAGCATAAAAACAGAGCATAAAAGGTCGAAATGATTCAGATCTGAACAGATCTGGAAGTTTCAAACCCATATTCACTGAGTCAAATAGCAAAGCTGACTGAAGAAAGTTGGAGAAGGAGCCTGGATTCAGACAAGAGTTGAAGAATAGAGGAAGATCATCATAACTGATACATATATCTATTCCCCAGTGGAGTCGCCAGATTTGTTAGCCGGAATATTTCACCTTCTGCAGACAGTAAAGTGTTCCACTAGTCTGAATGGTTCAGATCTAGAACAAATGAAGTGACAAAGGTTGAAGACCCTCCCTGGACGCCGTAGATACCTGGAATGTGATGCTTCGATAGTAACCCTATGTACTTGCAATCAGATTAAATACGTAAACACATCAAAGCTGCCAGAATATAATCTACTGATCCATGTTAGTGATTAAGGAATCTAACAACATACATGTGAAATCAAACAACAACAGTAATGTGGGATGGAAATCAGCTTTGCATTAAGATAAAATGGAGAAGTTTACAACCAGTTAAGCCTTAGTGTTGACATGCATCTCCATGAAACCAAACAATCTCATCCCCATAAGTTCCAACTTTTGCTCTCTATGCTCTCCAATGGCTTGGGCCAAGTAATCAATCCAACAACATAACAATACCTTAAGAGTTCTCCCCTCAACCATAGACATGAGCTCATATTTATAAGTCTCAATGGATAGGAATGGTTGAGAGATTTGTGGATGAGGTGGCCTCTAAGATCCTATGATGGGGGATCTCGAGCTCAACTGACTCACAATGATAGGGATAAGGGAGGACACGAGGCTCATGATCTATAAGCCTCAATAATCTTCTCTTTTTTTCATTTTACCCAGGGTACTGCGTTTCTCCTCTTATGACAGAGCGATTCAGGTAAGAATCACTTATGGACCAAGGGCCATAGGCGGTGGCACCGCTTATGGCAAACAACAGAAAGGCGGTGCGAGCAAGGAACCGCTCATGGCTAACAAGGAAAGCGTGGTGCTGGGAATTTTCATGAAAGATTGACAAACAACATGGGTTTCCACTCCAAGTACTAGGATTCAGGGCAAGTTTGTATGTTAAGAGTCTCATCACATGATGGTGACAGGATTTTGGTGTAACACTGGTAGCCTGATAAACCCATCTGTTGACTTGGCTGTGACTTGTATAAAATTTGGCTATGTGTAAATCACTGCCCGTGTAAGCTTGATAAACCCAACAGTGTTGGCTTGGCTGAGTTTTATTGTATCCTTGGCTATGGTGAAGTTTGCTAGTGTTCCTTATTCCTTGGGGAAATCATTCCTAGCTCGGGGGTGGCAGTGCTGCTGAGAGATTGATGAGCACACTGGCCTATGGTTGGGTGGAACGTTGCAGCGACATAGCTGGTTGCGGGACAAGCGTTTGATAAAGATTAGTATCTCTTGTGTTTCAATCTCTGCAATTGTACTTGTTTGTAAATTAATATGAAATGATGGATGCTTGAATGAAATGTGTTGTGTTTCAGTTGTCTATTTCATGAATGATGTATCTATGTGTGTAATTACTTCAATGAATTTTCTAAGTTGTTATAAATTTAGATCTTCCGGATTGGTGATGGCCTGGTTGTTGGAAATCAGTTTATACTTAGAAATTTTTATGAGCATATCGAATTTCCGCATTTTCCCTTTCATAATTCTCTTTCCGCAACTTGCGGGAAGCGAGATGCAGAAATGTCGTTTGGTGAAATATGCTTTCCACAACTTGCGGGATATGGAAATGTCGTTTGGCAAAATCTATTTTCTGCAATTCTCTTTCTGCAACTTGAGTGATGCGGGATGCAGGATGCAGAAACGTCGTTTGGTGAAATCTGCTTTCTGCAACTTGCAGGATGCGGGATGCGGGATGCGGAAATGTCATTTGGCAAAATATGCTTTCTGCATTTCTCTTCTGCAATTTGCGGGATGCGGGATGTGGAAATGACTATGGTAACTTTTGATTTCTACAACTTTGATCTTCGCAATGGCCATTCCACATGTGGGATGCAGGATGCAGGGTGCGAAAGTGAAATTTTGATATGTTTTTGATTCCACAAGTGAAGCTCTCCACATCGTTGATTTTTTGCGGGATGATTCTCCACCGTTCAATCTCTCTACGATTGGAAAAGATAAATATTTATACACGGTCTGGATCAAAATGTTAGCAGAAGAAATTCATCTTGTGTAGATCTTTAAAGAAAAAAAAGAATCAGGAATCATCATACGAATGCAGAATTAGAGATAGGTAACTTAGGTAGAAAAGTTGGGTCATGTTCCCTCCTTCGAGACGGGAGGGGACGTGACAGTGTGGTATCAGAGCTGCGGGTTGCAGCATTGGGCCTGGATGGGCCGGAATCAGTTGTTAAAAAGATAAGAGTACCTTCTGATACCAACTTGTAGTACACTACAGTGTGGTATCAGAGCTGCTAGTTGCAGCGTTGGGCCTGGATGGGATAGAAAGAAAAGTGGTTACAGTATTGGGCCTCGATGGGCTGAGTTGGATAGTTACAGAGATGTTGGTTAATAGTTCCAACGTATTGTTGGCCGCATGACAGAGAAAAAATTCCATGGGCATTGGGTAAGTGATCTTGGTTTTGATTATATCTACCAGTTTTGTTATCTAACACATTTTTGCAGAATTACAGTCACCTTCAGAAAGGGCAATGCGATTTTGAATAGTTGGTTCGGCCATGAGGAGAGACGATATGAATGATTATGCATGAGACCCCAATGTGCACGAGGAAGATGCTATGGGGGAAAATGTCAGAATTGGAAATGCTGCGACAAAGTATAATGGGAGAAGGTTTCAAGATACTCCCCCAGACTTTGTAGCCACCATGAGAAGCCTCAGGGTGGAGATACAGAGCTACATAGCAGACAACAAAAGACTGATTAAGGCTCAGGAGGAGCAGAATCAGTTGAACGCAGCCATATTGCACAGTTTGACAGACATTTAGAGAAATATGAACTCTGGATATCGGACAGTAAAGCCAGAAGGAAGTAAGAACACTGCTAAGGGAAGAAAGCGATCTCCTAGTGGGTCGTCTGACTCTGAAAAATCCAATGATGGTTCAAGTTTTCCCTCTCATGAGAATAAAAGGAAGATATATCCTAGTGGGTTGTCTGACTCTGAAAGATCCACTGAAGATTCAGGCTCTTCATCTCACAGGGGTAGGAGGAAGAGGCGTTACTAGAACCACTCATGAGATGAATTCAGGAAGGCAAAGTCGCCTATCTTCAATGGTGAGGTAAAGACTCGTCAAGAAACTGAAGCTTGGCTTTTGGGAATAAGAAAATATTTCCAATTCCAAGACTATTATGGAAATATGAAGATTAGGGTAGCCATATTCAACTTGATTGGAAGGGCGTCTATTTGGTGGGAACACTTTAGGCAAGTGAAGAAGATCAACGAAAGGAATATTATCTGGAAACAGTTCCAGAAATATTTCGAGCAGAATTACCTCTCTGACCAGTAATATGATGATAAAATCAAAGAATTCCATGAGATGAGATTGGGACAGCAGACCATGGAGGAATATGCAAACAAGTTCTTGGAAATGCTGAGGTATGTCAGGTATATTAAAGATGAGAAGGTAAAAATCCAGCGCTTTCTGAGTGGACTGCCTCAATCCTACAAAGAGCAAATTGAGTTTTATGAACCCAGAACTCTGGAAGAGGCGATAAGAAAAGACAAGTATTGCTACGAGCAAAGCAAGAGAAAACCTGACTACCAGAAGGCGTGGAAGAACAAGATGAATGAGAAGTCTGATTAGAGGAAGAGAGGTTTCAAACCTCCTAACTTTCGGAATCAACAAAAGCAACCATTCCAAGCTGAGAAGCAGCCAACCAAAGTAATGGGAGAAAAGCCAAGAGAGCTGCAGTAGAACAAAGAACCACTTCAATGCTGGAAATTTGGAGGACCCCACATACGCCGAAACTATCCACTGGAGAATGAGAGTGCAAGGCCAACATACAATATTCAAGAGGCAGAAACAATGGGACAAGTAGAAAGGGTCGTACCTAGATTTTATGCAGCCCTGGAAGACCACCAGGTTGATCACTAGTCAACAGTGGTTGAAGTTGCAGGTAATATTGTTGAGCAATCTATTTCTATTTTTATTGACCTTGGTTCTACTCACAGTTATATTGCTCCTAGATTAGTGGAGGTTTGTGCTCTTAGGAAAGAAAAAACATAAAAAGTCATGGTTAGTTCAGCTAGCCACTAGAACTAAGAGAAAAGTTAATGAAGTGGTGGAGAAATGTCCATTGGTGATAAATGGACTGAGCATTTGCGTAGATCTGAATGTTCTACCACTCGGTTCCTATGATGTTCTCATTGGAATGGATTGGTTGGAAGCTCACAGGGTGAAGCTTAACTATTATAACAAGACTTTTGAATGCATGGATGAAGAAGGGAACCCAATAATTATAAGAGGCATACCAAAGGTAATTTTTGTGAGACAGATTTTAGCGATGCAATTGAAGAAGTTTTGTAGAAAAGGTTGTCAGTTGTATGCAACCCATATTGAGGAGGTAGAAGAGAATGAAACTCTCAAGTTGGAAGACTATCACGTGTTGCAAGAATTCATAGATGTTTTTTCTGATGAGATTCCAGCGCTTCCTCCAAAGAGAGACATTGATTTCACAATTGAGCTTGTGCCAGGAGAAACACTTGTGTCCAAAGCACCTTTCAGAATGAGTACACTAGAAATGTTAGAGCTGAAGATGTAGCTGCAAGAATTGTTGGAGAAAAAGTATATCAGGTCGAGTGTGTATCCTTGGGGAGCACCAGTTCTGTTCGTAAAGAAGAAAGATGGTACACTCAGATTGTGTATTGATTACAGGCAGCTGAACAAGGTCACGGTGAAGAACAAATATCCCTTTCCAAGAATTGATGACCTCTTTGATCAAATGAAAGGAGCAAAGGTATTTTCCAATATGAACTTGAGGTCTGGTTACCATCAAGTGAGAATCAAGGATGAAGACATTAATAAGACAACCTTCAGAACAAGGTATGGACATTATGAATTTGTAGTGGTACCATTTGGTCTCACAAATGCACCAACAACATTTATGTGCATTATGAATAGTGTCTTCAACAGGTATTTAGACAAGTTTGTTCTTGTTTTCCTTGATGACATTCTTATTTATTTTAAGAATGAAGAAGAGCATGAAGAACATTTGAGATTAACATTGCAATTGCTCAGAGAACATCAATTGTATTCAAAGCTAAGCAAGTGTGACTTCTATAAAGATAGAATTAAGTACTTGGGTCACATTATTTCAGAAGAGGGTATATTCATGGACCCTGACAAGATTAAAGCTATCAAGAATTGGCCTACTCCAAAGAATGTGACAGAGGTAAGATCTTTTATGGGGCTTGAAGGATACTAAAGGAGATTCATTGAAAGATTATCCAAGGTGTTACATGCTATCACTTCTTTGCAAAGGAAGGGGATAAAATTCGAATGGACCTCGAAGTGTGAAGAAAGTTTCCAGCAGTTAAAGTATCTTCTCACCAGTGCACCGGTCTTAGAAGTTACATACCCAGAGAAAGATTTTGTGGTATGTACGGATGCATGTGATCAAGGACTTGGAGGAGTTCTTATGCAATACAACCACATGATATGCTATGAACCCAAAAAGCTGAAGGAGCATGAGAGGAATTATGTCACTCATGATCTGGAACTTGCAGCCATAGTACATGCTCTCAATATGTGGAGGCATTACTTGATGGATATAAAATTTGAGTCAAGGACAGACCACTGTGGTCTGAAATATTTGTTTGATCAGCCTACTCTAAATGCTAGGCAAGCTAGATGGTTGGAATTTTTATGTGAGTTTGATTTTGAAATCAAGCACATAAAAAGAAAAGAGAATAAGGTAGCTGATGCACTCAGCAAAAAGGTGCAGGAAATTCATGTGACATCTATTAGCATTTTCCAATATGATTTGAGACAATAGATTATTAACCGTAATGGTGAAGATGAAATGTATGTGCAGGTAAAGGATAAATTGCAGCAGCAAAGCCTTGAAAATAAGTATGAAGGTTATACGTTAGAAGATGATGTAATTCTTACTTATAAGAGCAGAATGTATATTCCAAATGTGGCAGATTTGAGGAGGGTTGCTGTGGATGAAATCCATCAAACTCCATATTCTGGTCACCCAGGATATCAGAAGACAATTGCTACCACAAGGAAGCAATACTTTTGGCCAGGCATGAAGAAGGACATGGCTGAATATATTTCAAGGTGCATGAAGTGTTAGCAGATAAAGGTGGAGCATCAACACCCAACAGGTTTGTTACAGCCTTTGCTGGTTCCAGAATGGAAATGGGAAGTTATTTCCATGGATTTTATTACAGGATTTCCAATGACTTGGAGACAACATGATTCCATCATGGTTGTGGTGGACAAGTTGATGAAGGAAGTTCATTTTATACCGGTTAAGTCCACGCACAAGATGGATGATATTGCTAAGATTTTCATGGATTTTTTTTTAAATTGCATGGATTGCTTAAGGCAATAGTCTCTAATAGAGATGTCAAGTTCACCTCTAATTTTTGGAAAGGATTGTTTGGGACAAAGTTGAATTTCAACACTTCCTACCATCCTTAGATTGATGGTCAGACTGAGAGAGTTAACCAAGTGCTTGAAGACATGTTTCACATGTATGTGATGGACAAACCATCCAAGTGGGAAGACTATTTACACTTGGTAGAATTTGCTTATAACAATGGACAACAAGCATCCTTGGGCTGAGTCCATAGGAAGCCTTGTATGGAAGGAGGTGCATAACACTAGTAACTTGGGATAATCCAGTGAACAGAGACGGTGATCATTCCAGAACTGCTCAAGGAGATGGAGCAAGAGGTTGTAAAGATCAGGGATAAACTGAAGGCAACCCAGGACAGATAGAAAATCTATGTTAATAAGTATAGGGAGAACAAAGAGTTCAGTATTGGGGATCATGTTTACCTCAGGGTGAAGGAAAATAAAAGTTTCTTGAAGCTTGGGAGTTGTTCCAAGCTGTGTCCTAGATACTGTGGGTTGTTTGAAGTGCTTGAAAAAATAGGACCAGTTGCACATAGACTTGCATTGCCTGCTAACACTAGGGATCATAATTTTTTTCATGTTTCTTTGCTTAAGAAATATGTACATGATCCTAACCATGTAATAAATTGGGATGTGATGCAGGTGGAACCGGAGGGAGAGTTCCAAATCAAATCTATGCGCATCCTTGCCAGGAAGGTTACAATGCTCTGGAACCGAGAAATAGGACATGTAAAGTTGCAGTGGGAGCACTACAGTCCTGAAGAAGCTACGTGGGAGCTGGAGGATGCCATGTGAATGACACATCCATTTTTGTTCAATTTCGTGGATTGCTGAGGGTAGAACCAACAAAGCATTTTTGTTCAATGTTGTAAAGCACTGAGGACAGTGCTTTTGAAGGGGTAGGGGAATGTAACACCCTGGTTTTGACCCTATTTGCATTTAAATAATATGATGTAAATAATCATGGTGTGGAGCTCAAGGAAAAATCCCCACCATCGATTTAGCGTTTATGTTTCGGCGATTAAGATTTAGGCCGATGGTGTTTTTATGCTAGCTGAACGCTATAAGTTTAGACGTCATGTTAAATTTGCAATTTTTAATTAAAATCCTACAACCATCTATGTCAATGCAACAAAATGAGATGGGGGCATGATTTTTCCTAAGGATAATGGGGGGATTGGAAGAGTGGACAGAAATTTGAAATGGGCAAAGCACCATTTCTGGGAAAAACGTTTTTTAAATTTTCTTGGACAAGAAAACACCAAAAAAGCCTGCCTTTCCCTCATGCAGTCGTGTTTCACCTTCCCCTCACGATTGTGGACTGTGTAGAACGTTTTGGCAAGGGGGGATTCTGGCATTCACACAGCAAGCAAAAACCGCTCTAAGTCTTGATCCTTCATGAATTTTTCCTATTCTGTGAATTATTTTCCTTTTTACAATTTTCCTGTCTATTAGTTGTTTCCCGAATGCAAATGCCCAGAATCCAATTTGTGTTTTTGAATTGAATGACCAGCAAACAATTTCATTTTCGATAATTGCGGTAGTTGGTCTGGCTCAGGAAATGCTCAGAAATTCGTAATTGCTATGTGTGTGTGTATTCCTTGGCTTCTGTTACGTTTTATTAATCCCAGAACTGAGATCGCTATGTGTACATCCTCATTTGACATTTGAACTTATTTGGGGAATGGAAATGGAGTCTAGACTTGCTTGATAAACCTAGTGTGTGAAGGAACCTCACAGACCAATCTAGAGGGATGGTTTTCTTCTTTGCATAACCTGAATAGCACTAGAAGGGATGGCATGGCTTGAGGGACTGTGTAGCAAAGAAGGGGATGCTTCCTTGTGTTGGGTGTGTAAATTTTTAGAAGTCAGGATAGATCCGGTGTAGGTGTCCATAACTCTGGGATTGAGCTCACTAGCTTAGTAGCCAGTCTTTCCACCTCCTTGGAAGCCTGATAAACCCATCTGTTGGCTTGGTTGTGTCTAATGTGAATTTTGGCCAAGTGTAAATCATTGTCTGTGTAAGCTTGATAAACCCAACTGTAAGGATGGCTTAGCTGGTAGCCTGATAAACCCATCTGTTGGCTTGGCTGTGACTTGTATAAAATTTGGCTATGTGTAAATCACTATCTGTGTAAGCCTGATAAACCCAACGACGTTGGCTTGGCTGAGTTTTATTGTATCCTTGGCTATGGGGAAGTCTGCTAGTGTTCCTTATTCCTTGGGGAAATCATGCCCAGCTCGAGGGTGGGAGTGTTGCTGAGATATTGATGAGCACACTGGCCTATGGTTGGGTGGAACGTTGCAGCGACATAGCTGGTTGCGGGACAGACGTCTGATAAAGATAAGTATCTCTTGTGTTTCAATCCCTGCAATTGTACTTGTTTGTAAATTAATATGAAATGATGAATGCTTGAATGAAATGTGTTGTGTTTCAGCTATATGTTTCATGAATGATGCATCTATGTGTGTAATTACTTCAATGAATTTTCTAAGTTGTTATGAAGTTAGATCGGCCGGATTGGTGATGGCCTGGATGTTGGAAATTAGTTTTATACTTAGAAATTTTCATGAGCAGATTGAATTTTCGCATTTTCCCTTTTGCAATTTCCTTTCCGCAACTTTTGAGATGCGGGATGCGGAAATGCCATATGGGGAAGTCTGCTTTTCACAATTCCCTTTCCGCAACTTGCGGGATGTGGGATGCGGAAATGTTATTTGGCGAAATCTGTTTTTCGCAATTCCCTTTCCACAACTTGTGGGATGTGGGATGCGGAAATGTCGTTTGGCAAAATCTTCTTTCCGCAATTCCCTTTCCGCAACTTGTGGGATGTGGGATGTGGAAATGTCGTTTGGCGAAATCTGCTTTCTGCAATTTGCGGGATGCAGGATGCAGAAATGTCGTTTGGAGAAATTTTCTTTTCAGAATTCGCGGGATGCGGGATGCGGAAATGACTATGGTAACTTTTGATTTTCGCAACTTTGATCTCCGCAATGACCATTCCACATGTCGGATTTGGGATGCGGAATGCGGCATGTGGGATGCGAGGTGCGAGAGTGAAATTTTGATATGTTTTCGATTCCGCAAGTGAAGCTCTCCGCACCATTGATTTTCTGTGGGATGGTTCTGCACCGTTCAATCTCTCTGCGATTGGGAAAGATAAAGAGTTATACATGGTTTGGATTAGAATGTTAGCATAAGAAATTCTTGCTTGTGTAGATCTTTAAAGAAAAAAAAGAATTAGGAATCATCATACAAATGCAGAATCAGAGATAGGTAACTCAGATAGAAGAGTTGGATCGCGTTCCCTCCTCTGGGGCGGGAGGGGACATGACAAGTCAACTTACCCTAAGAGGGTGCATCTTCTTGTGGAGGCAGATTCCAGTTTTGTGGATTTTCAATTTTTGACTTAACACTACTACTGAGGGAAAACTAGGGCATCAAGTTTTCTGTAGTTTTGTCCACAGATTTGGGAAAAGGAGTACATTGTTCAACTTTCCTTGATGAGGCGCATCTCTCTCCAATCAATTCTGCAAGATACCAATGTTGAAATATTAGGGTTTCTTTGTCAAACCCTAGTTCATCTAGAAGCATTTTTCCACAAAGGCATTAAAGGATGCATCCAATTGAAGCACTCTCATTGGTAAGCAGTATTCTCTCTATTTCCATTTGAGGTTTTCATTTTTCAAGATGACAAAAAATACCAAGCCCGAGGAAAAGCTTGAAGGAGTTGAGAACTTCTGGGCATGGAAGTACAAAGCATAGTGGAAAAAATCGCCGATGTCTCAAAAATCGAACATCGCGAAAAATCGACAAAAATCGGGGAAAAATCGGGAAAACTCGGAAAAAATCGAGAAAAAATTGGGAAAGGTTGTGAAAAATCGACAAATAGGGAAAAAAATTGTAAGCAAATTTTGACCTTATTGAAGTACAAAATTTACATTTTTTAATGCTTGCCGCGGTTTGCCAATTTTTGTCGATTTTTTCGCTGATGTTGCCGAGAAGATGTTTTCTGGACCCTCGCCGATTTTTTCCACTATGGTACAAAGTGCTTCTCATACTAGAAGAACATGACTTGGAAAACTATGCCAAAGGAGAAGTTGTAGAGCCAGAGGGATATAATGAAAAAGCTAAGAACAAGAAGAACTTCGTCAAAGCCAAGAGAATTATTGTCGATTCCATCAAGGATCACTTGATCCCACATGTATCTTCCTTGAATACTCCCAAGGAGATGTTTGATGCTTTGAACAAGTTATATGAAGGAACGGACATCAATAGGTAGGTCACCATGAGGACTCAACTCAAGAATGTGAAAGTGCAAATTTCAGAAACCATCCATTCTCAGTTTACAAAGGTCTTCTAGATCAAGTGAACAAATCGAAGCTATTGGAAATCAATTTGAAGAAGCTAGTTCGAGAAAGATGGGTGAATATCATAACCAAGCATTAGCAGCACACTCTCTCAACAAGTCTAGAATATTCAAGAAGTATCATAAGACTCATGGGTCCCAGAAAGATTACACAACTATCAAATTCTACTCTTGTCAGAAAATGAGACACACTGCAAGGAATTGTCCCCATGCAAAAGGTCAAGTCAAGAAAGGAAAGAATAAGAGGGATCACGATCATACCTCAAAAGACAATGAACATGTTCAGAAGAAGGTAAGAGGATATTGTTTAAATGAAGAAGAATACGTTGCAGGTATTGCTACTCATGAAAAGTGATACTTGGTTTATCTCAAAGACTCGTTCATACGAGGATTCACCGTATAAGGTGTAACTTGAAGATGAATTCCAATGAAAGGGGTAGGAGAAGCTTCTACAAGTTAGACTGCGAAGAATTAGATGAAGAATTGTGTGAGCTTGAATACCAAAATTTTTTCTCCAAACTACAGAGATAGATCCAAGAGGATCTAGTGCATTTAGAAGATATGAAGATCAAGGCTGAAGGTTCAAATTCTAGAAGATCAGAAATTGAAGAAGATCGGGGTTTAGAATTGACAAGGAAGCAGATATCAATAGGGAGTCCACCCAACAAATAAAGATAAGTAATTAAATTGTCATTTTCTGTATATCTAATTATTTAAATGATATTTTCAGTTGCGTACATATTTATGTTCCTAGATTTAGGAAGTGTAATATGCATGTTAGAGTGCTTCAATTGATGAACAATAAACTACTAATATGCATGTGATGGGTAAGTGGCCTATGGTGCTACACAACATTTCATTGTTGCTTATCTAGAATGAAACCTCTTCGCTGACATGTTGGGATCCATGAATACTCTTAATTATGTTATGGTGGATATGGAAGGCATCTAGGAAGTTACAATATGTATACATGATATGGATGAATGTTGTGTTGAATCATTGGTTAAGATAGTTGCGTGATTGTGTGTCTTATGTCTTTATGGATAATAATTTGTCATTATTAATATGTTTTGAAAATTATGAAATGTTTCTAATCAGGCAACTAAATTTGACTTGTAGGAAAGATCGTGTACAATCACCTACAAGAGAACAATGATGAGACTTGTTCCGAATAACAAGTGACGATGGTTCATGTAACTCCCTTGGTTTGAAACCCCATTATTTTGTAATGTAATTTTTGTAAAAGACAATGAGTGTTTGCAAGGAAAAACTCATTATGTAGAGGATGCTTTCAGATCGCTTGCATTGCATCTGCATCTTTATCATTTTCATTCTATAGGATGTTAGAGGGACACTTTGGTTACCTGTTCTACATTTGCCAATGAAAATAGAGGATTTATCATTTTTGTAAGTGGAAATGTTCCAAGATATGCCCCTTGTACGTTTGTTGAAAATGGAATGGCTAATGGAAAGCTATTTATTGTGTCAAAAGGGAGTGTTTCTCCATATGAACACACATCTTTGGCAAAAGCATATCTCTTTATACTAGGAGAAAACTTGGGGATAGAGTATAAAATTATAACTTAGTATAGCTTCAAAATGGCTTGACTTACACCCTTTAACCTAAAAGGGTCGGCCAATACTTAAAAAAAATTGCACATTATGAATGTTGGCTAATTAATCCATTGGGTATCAAATTGAAACCCATTTTCTTGGGAATTTCTCCAACATAGTGACTTTTGCAACATTGCCAACACATGCACCTACTAGATGAGATACATGTCCACTTACAAGTACATATGTTCATCTAGATTGCATCTAGTTAAAATTTCATGAACTCATTACTAATGTACCTCCAAATACAATGTACACATAGATTATTCCATTGATGCACATGGTAGGTTGATCATGTTAGGTCTTAGGCATTGGGGTATTTGTAGCTAAATGTATATCATTTAGATGATTTAACATTGGTTAACCCAATGATTGGGTCAACACTAAGAAATCACATGGTAAAGCACCATCAATTTATTGTGGCATTCAAAGTACATTACTCACACCCTCCTGTCAATAGAGCTTGATCCCTTTTTTTATACCAAAAAATAACTCATACTTAATGGAACCTGAATCAACAAAGCCTCTAATTTACATTTAGATCCTAGCTAAGAACCACTGTAGAAATCATACACTAAATGGAACCTTCCTTAACCACCTCTACAATGCCTAATAAACATCCATAAGAAGTAGACAACCCCCAACAAAATACTTCCTCAACTATATACAATTTTTCCCAAAATGATTTAGGATTCAGCCATAATTTACAAACATAAAATTTATCTTATGAATTGCTTTTGTAAACCATTTTAGAGTTTAACTACCTTGTCTATATTGTGTTCAATTTCTATTTTAAATGTGATATGTTAAATTTCACAACACAACACATTGATTTCCCTAATCCTCGAGTTGAGTTGTTAATGCTTGGTTAGCATATACAAAATCCAAAGCTCTAACTCGCCTTGCTACTTTTGACAATAAAAAACCCTAATAAAAATTTCTATGTTTAGTGGTCATTCTTGCCATTTTTGAGTTTCCAGTACCATAATCCACCTTCCCATGTTTGTCAAGTCCTAACCCTAAAATTTTATTGAGCCATAAAAGACCCCAAAGCGAGTTGTTCATGCTAATGCTTTCATATAAGAAAGGAAAATTCAATTAATTTGAGTAATTACAAAGTTTGTTAATTCTAAAAGTCTGAAAAAAAAATGTGAAGTAGGGCACTCAAGTATTGGCCTTTAAAATGATTAATTTAGCCATTAGATAGTTTAACTAGGCTCAACATTTGTGCACAAAAGCTAATATTCTAATAAAAGCATAGTTGAACCTCAAATTAATCACCAATTGATTAAATTAACATGAAAATGTGTGCCAATGAGGTGGGTGTGCTCCATCAAGTGTATAAGTTGTATTTTCCTAGCCAAGCCCCACCATTCCAACACAGACATAATGACTAAACATGATTTCTACCTAGGTTTGAACCTAGGGCGCATAAACAAAAGACTATTACATGATTAATACTTTATAAAACCTTAGATAAAGGCTTGATAATGAAGGAAATATATTGTAGTAACCCCCTTATAACTCAAACTTAGGAAATATGCATCAATAAGGATACTAACATCATACACTACACATACCCCTAAGGTAATATCTAGGAATGTTACATTGTCAAGTTATATCACCTAGGGAAATCCCACCAAGGCAAAGTGGATTACCACAACACATTAACATCAAAGGAAATGGGACATGAGAAAATTTTAACTCCATTTAGCATTAAGTATGCCCCCATCACACATTCAATCAAAAGGGACCATGTAGAACATCCTCTTCGAGTGACATCAATAATATAACATTACCATGCAAAATATCACTAGGAATCATCCATGTGTCAAAGCCTATATTGCAAGAAACACATTGAGGCTTGTCATACTGACCATGTTTTGGCATGGAAACATGGAAATACATACAATATGGCTTGGAATTGTGTTTCAAGCTATATGAATGCATCCCATGCATGGGAAATACATTTTGTATGGTTGATAATTCCTTTCCAAGCTATACCTGCATTGCACGATTGTGTTTCCACTTGATTTTTGCCCAATTTCGTATGGGCTTGATTGCAAGGGCCCATATAGCCCAATTTTTAGTGCAACCTATTTTTCACTTGGTTTGACCCATAATTTTTACTAAGCTTGACAAAAAATGTTGGCAATTGATTGTAATGTTAAATTCTTAAAGTAAATGTTGTGTTTGCTTTATATTTCCTTTTACAACATTTTACTTAAAATTTATACATTACCATTAATAGTTTTAGAATGTTTGAGAGTGGTTCAAACCTCATCAGACTTCATATGGAGAAAGTAGAATTTCATATCCTGTTCAAAATTAAGCACTCTTGAAAATTTTCAAGATTTCAAGATTGGCAAGATTGCAGTCTTTTTATTGGAATCCATCATGTATTAGGGTATGGGATTGGTATTTAATCGAGAACACCAAGCCCTTTATGTACCTTGATGTTGGTGGTGTTTAGTGATGAAATTGTTTGTCATGGCCCTAGCAAAAATGTTCTCTTCATTCTACCCAAAGTAATGGATTAGGCATTTTAATATTTTTCTACTATATTTAAGACTTGTATTAGGAAATTTCATTAAAGATGGATGGTGTGCACTGATGTTCTCGAAGAATCAATGTAGAGGCAAAGGCTACATGAGGCAATGAGTGATACTAATGATGATCCCAATATATGTGATGGTGGAACATTGTTTGTCATTTAAATGTTATTTCTCAGTTAGCATCCAACCATAAGATCATTATCAACCTAAATATCGACCATATAGAAGCAAGTATCCTCCATCTTCATCAATTACACTGCCATAAAGAAGAGAAGAAGCTCCACGAGGATGTATACCTCCGATTCCATCTAATGCTCCAAGTTACTAGCTGAAAACACCTCTGCAATGTGAAACGTCATACAATATGAAGTGTAACAAAGTCAATGACTGTGTAAAGCATAAATACACGAGGCTAATTCCACATGACCGTGTTATGAAAATCACATTGTGAAACTTGATGCAATATGATGTGTAACCAAGTCAACCACTGTAAATAAAAATGACAACAAATGGTACAAAGATGAAAGACATGAGGCTAACAAATTACGATATGTTGATGAAAGTTGGAGATAATGTCCTTACAAATGCTAAGGAATTCCTTTATCACTTTTCATAATTACAAATTGAAAATATAAATATTATTGAGCCCGCCATATTTGAACCTTTGTCTTTCCTAGGTAATTCTGGCCAGTTTTTTATTTCCCTAGATCTAAAAACAAATATATATAAATATTACAGAGGCTCCTCAGCTCATAATACCATATAATCCTTCCCTCTCAATGACCTATCTTTCAGTGGGTCTAGCTAAATGACCTTCCCTCTAAATACGCAAAGGAAAATCCCATAAATTTGATGATTTAGTAAACATTATATAGGAAAGTACATTAACAATATAGGTCAGTCTGGGATCTAGAATTAATAGAAGTGTCAAAATTTTGGAAGTTTGCACTTTGAAACACCAAAAAATTCATGTCATTTACTTGAGATGCAAATACTACATTCTCTTCAACCTTTTCACCAGGCAAGCTCAAGATTATAGACACTGAAATTGTACTTGAAAAGAGATGAATATCACAACCCTTGGGGTACAATCTCAACCAACACATAGATATGAAAACTACTTTTATACCTGAATATTTGTAATAGCTCTAAATATGTTTCTTATCTCCATTTAGGCATATTAAAGCATGTAACATTTCAGGATGGATGTCATAACGAATAAACTCATTAAAACAACCATGAACTACTCATAACAATGAGAAAGTAAAGTCTAATTTTCTGATATACAACAAATAAATTTAGGACAGAAACAATGCAGTTCATATATTACACAAATGACGATAAAGTACAACACCTCTGCTTATCCCAAATTGGTACAATAAGTCCCTTTTGGTCATACCAAGCTTGCAAGGGCTTTCCAATTTATTCCCAACCCTAGCTATGGCATTTAGCATCAACAATAAACCCAAACAAACAATACAATCGCTTAGTAAGGAATCCCGCCAAGTCATGTATCCACAATAAAAATTCCACAACAAGCTAGCATCAAGACCAACAAGTCCACCTTGGATGTCCCACTTGCATTCCACAAGCTATTAAGGAGATTCACCAAGTAGGCATCCCGGAAACTCCCCTTGCATCACACAAGCACAACTTGAATCTTACAATTTTTTAGAAGCTCTCGGTTGCATGCCAAAAGACAAAGAACTTGACTGCTTCTTGTCAAGCTCCGCCTCCTTATTACAAGAGCTCAACAAGATGATATTTTGAGACAGCAATAGCAAGTATCAAACTAGCTATATGTGTCTAAGATACAATATAATGTTGTCAATACTTTGCTAGCATTTGCTTACATAAGCTCCATGTCTTCTCTAGGGTTTCATACCATAAAGTCTAGATTTTACTTAAATACTACAAGACAAATATCTAAGATGAATATAGGTAGTAAATAATAAATAATATACACTCTTCTCCCTTTATATAAGATAGGCGAGGGAGGCCAACAATAGAAAAGTGTACTAGGTCCACAACAACCTATTCTAAGTCACTAGATTAGGTCCATAAAAAACCTCTAAGTCACTATACTAGGTCCACTAGTGGAGCACTTCTCTACCAAGAAAGTACACATGTCACTAGGTGATTGGGAAATACCTCCGAAGTGGAGTGCTCTCAAAGCTGAGACTGCGCATGTCAATCACTTCTATTGACAATGCTGCATGATTTTCCACACAAGATCCCAAGATCAACACTCCTCTATATGCATGTAACTGGGTACACAAGCAAATTCTAGTGCAATATCCTTCAAGCAATACTCCTCAAGTCAAGCGCTTTACATCCACTTGTGTGCCACATGGCCTTGACGCTCTTAGGTAAAAGCACCAACCATCCTCAACATGATGCATCAAGACCAATCACCCATGCAGAAGATGTCAACTACCACATATAATAACTACCTCCATAAGAAGTATGCCTTTTCTAGTACATATCCCAAGGACAAACATTCGCCTATAGTAAGCTCTCAAATTGTCAATCAACCAAATGATCTATGATACAACAAGGGGCTAGGGTTTGACCTTGCAACTTGCATGACACGTGACTGAAAAAATACTCATCTTTCTCAATATGATTTTCTCTCAGTATGCATTCAACCTCTTTTAACACAACTCACGAGTCTCCCCAAGTAATTACTATGAGGAGGAGATGAAATTAGTCAAGAGATAATGAAACCGTCATTTGAACTTGTAATATAGGAGATCTAAAAATGAGGTGCTCCTCCAACACGATCTCTTATAAGTGACATAGATGACAAGTCCTCTGAAGGTGTGGAATGTGGTCATTTATCTCAATTCTAGACCTGGAGCTAATGGGATCCCACTCTGGAGTCTGAACCAACCAAGGGAGGTCCTAAGGGCATGCATCCAATGTTGTGTGGATACTTGAGGATGAAAATAAGACCATCTCTCAAATGCACGAAGTTCTCAAAATACAATGCCATCTTAGGGATAAGGCCCTTTGTGGGGTAGTCTAAGTGACTTGGATATACTGCCTGCAGATATCCTCCCTAATTAGATAGTTTAAGATTTCTTATAGGCTAGGACATGACCTAGACCATCTAAAGAGTAACCAAAAGGGAGAAGTAAATCAATAGAAATCGACCACCAACTATAGCAACAAAGAAGCTTCCCAAAACCTGCAAGGAATCTAGGGGTCCTATGAAGGCAATAATACCTTATGGAGAGTGCAGATCTAGGGAAAGGTTGTTGACTAAATTGTCATTGATGCCAAGGGTGTGTGTCGGTGTGTCTTGGTGCCCCTTGAGGATCCCCTAAGGGTGAAGTATGTGTCAGTGTCTAAGGAGAACTTTTGACCTTGTCCAAGCCCAAGTCTAAAGCCTTTGGAGTCCTTGTGACATTTCCAAAAGCCCTATACACCCTGTAGAGTGTTTAAGTATCTGTAAGTTATCTTATGGTTCCTAGTTGTTTCTTTAGGGTTTCCCAATACCACAACCATGCCCTATTTCCCTAGAATGTGTCCTTGGTAGGTTGAAAAATATGCAAGAGTCCAAATGACTCTTTCAGTCACCATTTGTGTTTGATAAAGGTCATGGTATCCTAGGAGTAGCCTAGGAACCCCACACCTTGATGGTTATGTGTCTTCACTTGTGGTAACTCTTTTGACCTACAAAATACCGCAAAAACCTTACCCTTGGTTCCTAAGCCTACATTTTACCCTTTGTTGTATGCCTTACTCTTAAAACACTAATAACACCCTAATCTTGCATAATAATTCCCTTTGCACCTTTACTCTAACCCTTAAAGCCCTCTTAATGAACCCTAATCACTAAAGCCTTATCTCCACATTTAAAATAATTTTTTTATAAGTCAACCCATACACACATGGTTAATAAGTATTAAAACATAATAAAAATAATATTAAGTTGAATGATAAAATATTTAAATAATTTATTAAAACCCTTCATGCTTTTAATACAATTTTTAAAAATCCATAAAATTATTCTTGCATTAAAAATTAAAATATACTAATGTATTTAAACCCACTATCCCTAAGACCCTTAACAAATAAAGTATTATATAATTAAAACCATAACGTATCTTCCTCATAAAAGTGGTCAACATTAAATATACTAATTCTATCCAATGTTGAACCCACTAAATATTTAAAAATATTTTGACACTTGCCATAATGATAAAACATTTTTAAAATATAAATAATTTAGGTTACTCTCCAAGAAGTCGGCTCTAGCAAGCACTCAACCTTAGAAACATAAATTAATAAAATTTCCATTTTTAAAAGCTTTTTTTACCAAGCTAAGTTGGCCTCAGAAAATCCCTCAATGTGTATTAATACACAAACTTAGTCTCTCTTTTAAAACACACAAAACAACAACTCAGCTGAAGCTTTTCACTGGTGTTGACTGAGATTTCAGTGGGCATATCTATCAGGAAATGTTTTTGCAGACACGAATTTTTCAGTGAAACATTTTTTTGTGTTATGACTGGGTTTTTATTTGGAGAGAAGGTATAACAACAGACTCAAATCTTCAGGACTAAAGTGGCATTTTTTTTGTTCTCCTTATTATCCCATGCTCCGGATTTTTGGAAGAAAAGGCTCTAGACTTTCTCTGTCGGCTTCACATATCAAGAAGAGGCTGCTACAAAACACTTCTGAAACTTTTGAATTTCATCCCTTCTTCAAACCCGAAAAGATATCCTTGTTGTTTGAGAAAGCTTTGGAACTGGTCGAGAATGAAATAGTATCACGAATCAAGTGCCTCAAACCTGACAATGGTGGAGAATTCACTTCAGATGAATTCAACAAGTTCTGTGAAGAGCATGGAATAAGGAGACAATTTTAATAGCCAGAACACCTCGGGAAAATGGAGTTGCTGAAAGAAACAATAGATTAGTAATGGAGATGGCTCGAACCATGTTGAATGAATCCAAGTTGAATTACAAATTTTTGGGATAGGTAGTTCATTCAACAATACACCTCTTGAATAGAGGATTACTCAGAAACAAAAAGGATAAACCTCCCTACGAGCTATGGATAGGAAGAATGAAAAATCTATGACACTTTAGAATTTTCGGAAGGAAGTTCTATATCAAAAGAGAAGATAAGAAGATTGGAAAATTTGACTCTCGAGTAGATGAAGGAATATTCGTTGGATATTCATCCAAGAGGAAATATTGCAAATGATACAATATGAGATTAGACAAGATGATTGAAAGTATCGATGTGAAGATAGATGAGGGAAGACTAACATCATCTGGAGAAGACTCAGAAGAATCAGACGATGAAGAAGAGGAAGTTTCCAATAAAAAATAAGTGAATAAATTAAAATGGAAGACCAACCAGATGAGGATGAAGAACAAATCACGGAATATGAAGAAAATAATCAACCAACTATCGAACAAGAAGAACAAAATTAGGATCAATTAACAACTAATAACTGGTATCGGAAGAATCATCCATCAGATCAGATTATTGGTGATAAGAATGCCAGAATAGGAACCAGAAGAAGACAATCCAGAAGAAATGAGCAGGTACACTTTGTTGAGTATATAGTTTTCATTGATGTCAAAGGTGTTCATGAATGAAAAAGGAATAACCAATGGATATGATGAGAGGAAAAACTCAGTGAAAGACTAAGGTAGTGATGGCATGGCATGGAATGGCATAGTTGAGGATGTGGCATGACACATATGATGACATGGAATATGATGGTGTCCTAATGATGATTCCATAAAATAGTGATGGCATGGCATGGCATATTTTAGGATGTGGCATGACACATATGATGAAATGTAATATGATTGTGTCCTAACGATGATGTCATAAAACTTCATTTATAACAAATGCAATGGATGAGATGGACATGGATGATAAGACAACATGAATGACTGATTTGAATACTTCCAAGATAGTGTTGGTAGTATGATGTAAACAATGGTTAATGAAACAAAGAACAGAGGTTGAGTGGAAGTAGAGATGTAGTATGAATGACAAATATGGTTATGTAAATGAAGAGTGGAATTGCAGAAGAGTGAAATGAACGAGAGATAAAGTATATGTAACAATCAAAGAAGAGAGAAACTATATCTATGAGAGTGTTTATAAATTCCTTATAATCAGCAACATTATGAAATTCTTTGTGTATATAAATCTTCAAAACTGTTAGAAACAGTCGCAGAGGATTTTCACAAAGAAATAGTGTAGATATGCAAAGTCATGGTGAGATTTGCATTCGATCTAGAATCGACAGTCAGGAAGCATCCTGCATGAGATCCGACGATTAAGGATCAGTTCCACAACAATCAAGATCAGACGGCTTATATTAGTCCAGCACTATATCTGACAGTTAAGGATTAATTCTGACAGTTAGGCGAAAAATCCAAAGTTTCGTAAAAGATCAAGATCGGACGGCTGAGATTAGTTCCGCTAAAAAGAGATTGACGGTGTAAAAGAAAAATGCGGAAAGGGAATTACGGAAATATCGTTTAAAGATTCTATGAACCCGCAATCCAGAAGATCGAAGGTCGGGAAAGACTCCGCAAACGATCAACGGTGTGGAAGAAAAATTACGGAAATAAGCTTGCAGAAAGGAGCTTGCAGAAAGAAGCTTGCGTGCGGAAAAGAGCTTGCGAAGAGAAGCTTGCAGAAAGGAGCTTGTGGAAAGGAGCTTGCGGAAGGAGATTGCAAAAAGTTGAGATACGATTTGATGAAATGTTACGTTTCTGCATCCCTCATCCCGCAATCTGCATCTTATCTCAGACCAACGGTGACGGAAAATCCCACAAGATATCAACGGTGCAAAATGATTGGTTCAGAAAGAAAAATGTGGAAATCGCGAAAACGCATTTTGGAAAAGTCACAAACCCGCATTCCGCAATTCACATATTACATTAGATCAATGGTCAGGAAAATGATCGACAAAGATCAATGGTGGGGAATCGTTGATGAGGAAACTGTGGTGTGGAAATACGATTTCAAGGGGGAAATAGATCGATGGACTGAAGAGACTCAAAATTAGATCAACACCCTGGATTGATTATGGAGAAGGAGATTGTGAAAGAACCAGAAAACGTTAAACTGAGCTGTGGAAATGAATTTTGAGGTGCATCCATAAATGGTAAAGAACAATTTCCAACATGAAACTCATAGATGGAAGGTGAAGCCCTTGTTTTGTGAGAGAAACGTGTACACATGACCCTACGATGGCGATAGCCTATAGAGAGCTCACAGAGGTGGAAAAGAAGCCCATAGGCATGAGAAAAAGAGAAGCCCAAAGGTATGAAGATAGAGTATTCCCGCTGATAGAGGAGAGGAATTCCAAAGGAATTGGTTTGACGAATTCTGCGATCAGAGAAGAAGGGAGCTCACAGATCAGAAGTGATCAAGAAGTTTTTAATTAATTATTTAATTAAAAATCTTTAATCACAGATTGTTGAAAAGGTGTGACTATCAAATTTGAAAGGGCATGATTGTGAAAGGGTATGTTTCCAAAATAAAGAGATGCGTCCGTAGGAAACATGAAGGTACTTATACACCGAGGTATGAATGAGAGAAGAGTCTGGGTGTTCACATCAGAACATTAGAAACATAGACCAATGGGTGTGATAGAGAATGGAGGGAAAAGAAATCTAGCATAATACAGAAAACATATCAGGGTGGCAGGGTGGCGCTAGGGCAGGTAACAGGACTGCAAGGGGTCATTGCCTCCTTCCAACATAAGGTGGTAAATAGGGTGTAGGAGCATCCTATTAGTTGTAGCTGACAAAACAGGGTATCATAGCATCCTTTCAGTAGCAGCTAATAAACCAGGGGGTCATAGCCTCCTTCCAGTAGTAGCTGGTAAATAGGATGTCGTAGCATCCTTTCAGTAGCAGCTGATAAACCAGTGGGTCGTAGCCTCCTTCCAATAGTAGCTGGTAAATAGGGTGTCGTAGCATCCTTTTAGTAGTAGCTGATAAACCAGGGGGTCATAGTGTCCTTCCAGTAGTTGCAGGTAAATAGGGTGTAATACCATCCTTGTCTGTAGCAGCAATAAAAACTATTTGTAAATAATAATTTTGCAGTAATAGGATGTATTGGTGGTTTACCATATTGGGCTTCCACATTAGGATTGTGTTCTGTGTATTCTTGTTGTTACATTTTTTTAACGATAGATTTAAAGAAGTGGTTAAGTTAGTAAAAAGATAACAATACTGGTTCACCCCCCCTCTCAGTATTGACCAATAAACCAACAATTGGTATCAGAGCAGGATCTTTCACTACAGTTTAACCACTGGAAGGAAGATCCCAGTTAAACCACTATGGATCAACAAGAAGAGATTTACACAGTAAATGGATCTCCAATACTTAGAAAATTTATATGAAGGCATTGGGACATGACATATGGAATTCAGTGATCACTGATTACTTCCCACCAAAGAGGATAAGGACTCCAGCTCAAAATAAATCCAAGAAAAGTTACTCAATGGCAATGGCTTCAATCCTTGATGGATTACCTGATGATGTCAAAGAGAAGATAGGTGAATGTAACTCTGCAAAGGAACTTTGGAACAAGATAAAAGACCTCTACTCAGTTGAGCAAAGAGCAGAAGGAAGACTTGCTATTCTCGAGGATGTTAGTGAAGATGAAAAGATAAGTGAAGATGAAGAAAATTTATTTATAGGGACAACAAACTTAGGTGAGGAATCAAAAGTGGACATAGAATCCAAATACATGGCTGTTGTAGATGAAATTGAAAAATGTAGGAAAAAGAACAAAGTCTTGAAAGAAAAATTGTCAAAATATCAAGAACAGAAGAAGTCAAAAGAAGAGGAAGTCAAAACCCTCCAAGAAGAGCTACGCAATTCAAGACAACAAGTGTTGGCTAGTATGGAAGAGGTCAAGATCTTAAAACAAGAAGTTGTTGAATTCAAGGAAGAAGTAAAGAAACTAAAAGATCAGCTGAATATTAGTGAGAAGTTCAAGGAAAGTACTGAAGCTCTTAATAAAGTCCTCAGCTTACAAAGATTCCCCAGGGATAAAATAGGTCTCTGATATAATCATAAAGGATCAAGCTCCATCATTCATGAAAATGTTGAAAATATTAAATGTCAAAATGATGCCTCCAAAGATACACCCAGGAAGCAGAAGAATCACAAGGAAATAAAGTCTAGTTATCATAATTCTACTCATCCTCCCAAGATGAAAACTTTTAGAAGACATGTAAAAGAAAAGAGTCATTACAAGTAGAAAAACCAGACATTCTCCAAACATACATTCTATGGATATTGTTAGTGTTGTCACAAGTTTGGTCACAAGGATGATGATTGTAGAATCAAAGAAGAAGATGAAGGGTTGATAAGGAAAGAATACACCAATATCTCTAATGGAAAAAAGACTTATTTGTTTCATATGTCACAATATTGGACACTTTGCAAAACATTGCAAGAATAGTACATGCAGATCTTCCCAGGAAACTCAGAAAAAGGTATGGAAGATGAAAACCAAGGAACAAAGAAATAAAAAACCAATAAGCAGAGTACCTCTTGGAAAAATATGGAGAAGAAAGGAAGACTCCAAAGATACAGAAGAAATAAAGGTTTCAAACATCAGTGAGGTCTCCAAAGATGACGATGAACATAATTATACCACAGATAAAAAAAGAATCCATTATAAGGAAGAACAAGATGGAGATGTAAAATGATACACCGATAAAAATGAAGGTGATGAAGAAGGATGTAGTGATGACTGTGGGATCCTTTCCTAAAAATATATCTCATGATTTAAAGAAAACCCTGAAAATAACATTAGAAAGGATCATATATTCAAGGGGAGTTAAAGTCGGGAAATTCTAATTGTTATCTAAGAAAAATTCAATTGGTATCTAATGTTGAAGTATATTGAAAGCTATATTCTTCAAAGATGATGGGTGATCAAGGTTGGTGTATGGATGACATAAGAGACGAGTTACATGAAGGTCATGGAATTAAGAGACAATTTTCAGCTGCAAAAAGTCCTCAGCAGAATGGGGTTGTTGAAAGGAAAAACAGAACAGTCCAAGAAGCTGTCAGACAATGATTAATGAAGCAAAATTGTTAGATTCATTTTGGAGAGAAGCTGTATACACAACTTTCTACATACTTAACAGAGGGAAACTCAGAGTGAATAAGGATAATACCCCCTATGAATTGTGGTATGGAAGAACATCATCACTCAAATATTTTAAAGTGTTTGGCAGTAACTGTTACATCAAAAGAAACGAGGATGAACTTGGAAAGTTTGACTCTGAGACTGATGAAGGAATATTTCTAGGATACTCATCCACCAGAAAGGCATATAGGTGTTACAATAAAAGGTTACATGAAATTATAGAAAGTACTGATATAAAAGTAGATGATGTAAAACCAAGGAGAGAGAAAAATCTTGACAGTATTGAAAATACATGTGATGATGAAATAAAATACTTGCAAAAGGATGAGAGCATTCATAACAAAGAAGAAGACAAAGAGAAGGAATATACACAGGAAGATGAAGAAGAATTCCTTAGACCTGATACTAAAACTCCTTCTAGAAGGATACAAAAGAATCATCCAAAGTCACAGATCATGGGTGATAAAAATGCTGGAGTCATAAAAAGAAGCCAACTACCAGGTGTTGAACAATCCCTACTCTCAATAGTTGAACCCAAGAAATTTACAGAAGCCAACAAAAGTGTTGAACGGGTCAAATCCATGAATAGAGAACTAGATCAGATTGAGAAAAATGAGACCAAAGAAACTATGTAATAAACTGAAGTAATCTTTGTGTTTAGGATCTTAAGTTATGGGTCTCTGGACAGTTTATAATATAGATCTAAAATCCAAAAAGAATCCAGCAGTATATGCTAGGTTTCTATATGAAGATCTAAATGCACAGGATTAAGGAATTCTGGTAAAAGCGGAAGCCAATTAACTTACAGGAAGAATAGACCATTAGATATGGTAGCAAGAACAAAGTTAAAAAAAAAACATGTATCCTAGAAAAAAAATGGAAGAGTGTGAAAAAAAATGCTTAGTGTAAACTCTGTCACAAAAATGTTGACAAAGGAGATGAAGTACAGTTACAGGGGGAGTCCATGGATCTATCAGTTAATCTATCATCCAAGAACATGTTGTAAGAAAGGAAGTGTTAGGATAAATGATAATACATTGATCAAATAACACAATTTAGTTAACAAAGGGGAGATATGATGATAGGGGGTGTTGTCAGAAAGTAGAAAGACAGAAAATCCTATATCAAAATAGGTACAACATTGGCATAACATGTTATCCTTTGTCATTGTTATCAAAGTGGGAGAATGTTTAGAGGTGTCCATCAATTCCAAAGGGGGAGATTGTTGAGTATATAGTTGTCATTGATGTCAAAGAAGTTCACGAATGACAAAGGAATTACTAGTAGATATGATGATAGGACAAACTCAGTGAAAGACTAAGGTAGTGACGGCATGGCATGGCATAGTTGAGGATGTGGCATGAAACATATGATGAAATGGAATATGATGGTGCCCTAATGATGATGTCATAAAATAGTGATGGCATGGCATGAAATATTTGAGCATGTGGCATGACACATATGATGAGATGGAATATGATGGTGTCCTAAAGATGATGCCATAAAATTTCATTTATAACAAATGCAATGGATGAGATGGACATGGATGATAAGATAGTATGAATGACTGATCTGAAGAATTCCAAGACACCGTCGACAGTATGATGCAAACAATGGTTAATGAAACAAAGAACATAGGTCGAGTGGAAGTAGAGATGCAATATGAATGACAAATCTTGTTAGACAAATGAAGAGTGGAACTGCAGAAGAGTGAAATGAACGGGAGATAGAGTATATGTAACAATCGAAGAACAAAGAAACTACATCCACGAGAGTGTTTATAAATTCCTTATAATCAACATCATGATGAAATTATCTGTGTATATAAATCTTCAAAACTATTAGAAACAGTCGCAGAGGATTTTCGCAAAGAAATCATGCAGATGCGCAAAGTCATGGTGAGATCTACATTCGATATAGTATCGATGGTCAGGAAGAATCCCACATGAGATCCGATGATTAAGGATCAGTTCTGCAATAATCAAGATCAGAGGACTTATATTAGTCCTTCACTAGATCCGACGATTAAGGATTAATTCTGACAGTTACGCAGAAAATCCAAAGTTTCACAAAAGATCAAGATTAGACAGCTGAGATTAGTTCCACTAAAAAGAGATCGGTGGTGTGGAAGAAAAATGCGGAAAGGGAATTGCAGAAATAAAGTTTAAATATTCTATGAACTCGCAATCTGCAACACGCAATCTAGAAGATCGAAGGTCGGGAAAGACTCTGCAAAAGATCAATGGTGCGGAAGAAAAAATGCGGAAAGAAGCTTGCGGAAAGGAGCTTGCGAAAAAAATCTTGTAGAAAGGAGCTTGTGGAAAGAAACTTGCAGAAAAGAGCTTGCAGAGAGAAGCTTGTGGAAAGGAGCTTGCGGGAAGGAGCTTGCAGAAATAATCTTGCGGAAAGGAGCTTGCGGAAAGGAGCTATCGGAAAGTCGAGATAATATTTGATGAAATTTTATGTTTCTGCATCCTGCATCCCGCAGCCCACAATCCACATCTTATCTTAGATCAAGGATCACGAAAGAGACCGCAGGATATCAACGGTGCAAAATGATTGGTGTAGAAAGACAACTACAGAAATCACAAAAATACCTTTTGGAAAAGTCACAAACCCACATTCCGCAATTCACATCTTACCTCAGATCAACGGTCAGAAAATCGATCGACGAAGATCAATGGTGGGGAATCATTGATGAGGAAACCTTGGTGCGGAAATACGATTTCGAGGGGAAAATCTATGTGTTAGATTGACGGACCAGAGAGACTAAAAATTAGATCAAAGACATGGATTGATTCTGGAGGAGATTGCAGAAGCACCTGAAAATATTAAGTTGAGATACGGAAATGAATTATGAGGTGTGTCCATAAATGGTAAAGAAGAATGTCCAACACGATACTCATAGATGGAAGGTGAAGCCCGTGTTTTGTGAGAGAAATGTGTACATATGAGCCCGCAATGAGGATAGCACACAGAGAGCTCATAGAGGAGGAAAAGAAGCCCACAGGCGTGAGAAAAAGAGAATTCCGAAGGTCTGAAGATAGAGTATTCCCGCTGATGGAGGAGAGGAAGTGCACAGGCATTGGTTTGACGATTCCTGCGATCAAAGAAGAAGGGAGCTCGCAGATTAGAAGTGATCAAGAAGTTTTGAATTAATTGTTTAATTAGAAATTGTTAATCACAGATTGTTGAAAAGGTGTGACTATCAGATTTGAAAGGGCATGATTGTGAAAGGATATGTTTCCAAAATAAAGAGATGGGTCCATAGGAAACATGAAGGTACTTATACACCGAGGTATGACTGAGAGAAGAGTCTAGGTGTTCACATAAGAACATTAGAAACAAAGACCAATGCGTGTGACAAAGAATGCAGGGAAAAGAAATCTAGAATATTACAGAAAACATATCAAGGTGGTAGGGTGGTGCTAGGGCAGGAAACAGGCTTGCAGGGGGTCGTTGCCTCCTTCCAGAAGAAGCTGGTAAATAGGGTGTAGGAGCATCCTGTCAGTTGTAGCTGATAAAATAGGGTGTCGTAGGATCCTTTCAGTAGCAACTGATAAACCAGGGGATCGTAGCCTCCTTCCAGGAGGAGTTGGTAAATGGGATGTCATAGCATCCTTTCAGTAGCAGCTAATAAACCAGTGGGTTGTAGTTTCCTTCCACTAGTAGCTGATAAATAGGGTGTCATAGCATCCTTTCAGTAGTAGCTGATAAACCAGGGGGTCATAGCCTCCTTCTAGTAGTTGCTGGTAAATAGGGTGTAATACCATCCTTGTCTATAGCAGCAGGCAAAACTATTTGTAAATAACAATTTTGTAGTAATAGGACGTATTGGTGGTTTACCCTATTGGGATTCCACGTTAAAATTGTGTTCTATGTATTCTTGTTGTTATGTGTTTTTAATGATAGATTTAAAAAGTGGTTAAGTTAGCAAAAATATAACAATACTGATTAACCCCCCTACTCTCAGTATTGACCAATAAACCAACAAACTTCTCTCTTTTGTCTACAACTGAACCATGAACTTTTGTAGAGGCCAGTACAGATGAACAATGGGTCAAATCTATGGAAGAAGAACTAAATCAAATTGAGAAGAATAAAACTTGGGAACTTGTTCCTAGTCCAAGTAACAAGAATGTAATTGGCACAAAGTGGGTTTTCGAAAACAAAATGAATGAAGACACACAGGTGATCAGAAATAAGGCTCGATTGGTTTGTAAAGGACATGCTTAGATCGAAGGAATAGAATTTGAAGAAAAACATGCACCCGTGGCTAGAATGGAAGCTATCGAAATGATGTTGGCTTATGCTTGCTCCAAATACATCAAAGTGTATCAGATGGATGTAAAATCAATTTTTTTTATTGGGGAGTTAGAAGAAGAAGTCTACATCGAACAACCAGAAAGATTTCAACTTTCAGAAAATGAGGACTATGTTAAGTTTTTAATGGTTATACCATATCTGATAACATTTAGTATTATAACATCATAACCATATGAAAAAAAATCACTAAAAGATAGACAAGTACAACAACACAAAAGAACATAGATTTATCCTGGGAAACCCTCATGGGGAAAAAAACCCAACAAAATTCCTCTGTATAAGATGTATAAAAAGTACAAGACAAGACCCTAGATAGGTGCTCCTCCCTCCAACACACACACACACACACATATCTCCTACGCGCTATACACAAGTGAGTTTGTGTTCAAATGAGGAACACATATCCTCTATTTATACTCTTTTTGTCACTTGAATTTTAACATAACAAGTCAGCCCCACTTAATTAATTGGGCTGACTTCACTTAGAAAGACTCAATACACTATTATATTAATTAGGATACTATTGACCTGACTTACAATGGAGGATATGCTCTATGATGACCAATTACAATAGTGACACCTCGATGGAGGAATAATAACATCTCCCTTGGGTTACATCAATAAAATACATTTAGAATATCCTTTGAAGTTACAATATTCAACACTCCCCATTAATGAGAATGTTATTCTACTGACAACATCATCATAGATAATAGGAGTAACGAGAGAGAGTATCTGGAACATCATCGAGGTTATACATTTATACGTCATAGGAAGTTTTCACAATCAATAATTGGAACATTTAATCTTCATTGTATTCATCTTCTACATCACACGATCACTTGATCCTTTTGCATCAACACTTTGACCTTTTGATCCTTTGTAGAATCACTTCGATCTTCTGATTCTTTGTAGCAGTACTTCGATCTTTTGATCCTTTGTGGCAACACTTCGATCTTCTGATCCTTTGCAGCAGTAGTTCGATCTTCTGATCCTTTGCAACATCACTTTGATGTTCTCTTCCTTTGCAACAACACTTTGATCTTTTGATCCTTTGCAGCAGCACTTCGATCTTCTCGATCCTTTGCAACAGCACTTCGGTCTTCTCGATCCTTTGCAACCCCACTTCGATCTTCTCAATCCTTTGCAGCAACACTTTGATATTCTCGATCCTTTGTAGTAGAAATTCGATCTTCTTGATCCTTTGCAACCACACTTCGATCTACTTTATCCTTTGCCACCATACTTCAATCTACTTGATCCTTTTTCCGCCACGCTACCTATAATACACATGATCTCTTTGCGGGATGATAAATCCCTATCACATTAATACATAAGTCCAAGGATGATGCAATCCTCCATTAGCCTTGTCCATGATATCGACCAGTTGAATCGTCTACAACTGAATGTAGATATCGACGGAACCCAGTGCAAGCCCTATCATCCATGAGGACTCATCGTAGACCATTCGTACCACTGAGGCTAGGACCAGTCCCAAGTGAGTGTTATACTACGTTATCTACACTCATGTGTAGGTATAATCTACTATGTAAGATTTTTATCTGCAGAACAGATATCAACCGCATTCAAAATGTTTCCCTCATCGTAGAACATCCATACCACTGAGGTTAGGACCACTCCCAAGTGAGTGTTATACTACGATATCTACACTCACATGTAGATATACTCTACCATGTAAGAGTATTATCTGCAGAGTAGATCTTGACCACATTAAAAATGTCATCCCTCATCGTAGAATATCCATACCACTAAGGTTAGGACCACTCCCAAGTGAGTGTTATACTATGACGTCCATGAGGACTCATCATAGAGAATCCATACCACGAAGGTTAGACCCACTCCCAAGCAAGTGTTATTCTATGGTATATACACATGAATGTAGGCATATTCTCCATACAAGAGTATCATCTGCAGAGAAGATCTCAACTGCATACAAATGTTAGTCCCATCGTCCATGAGGAATCATCATAGAGCATCCATACCACTAAGGTTAGGACCAGTCTTGAGCGAGTGTTATTCTATGGATTACACAATTGGATGTGGGTACTCTCCATGCGAGATTAATGTCTGTAGATCCATCCTTAGCTAGTAAGGACCACTCTCATGAATAGAGTGTTATACCTGCCATCCTCAAGAGAGGATACTATCATCCATAAGTAAATGTTAGACCTTGTTAGCATCTTCAGGTGCACTTAGCCTCTTTCATGCGAGAGCATCATTGTCATCCCATCATCAATGTCAGCCTCATCACCACTCCTCATTTTCCGAGAGGATCCATATTATCAACCTGATCCCCCTTTGTCTGAGGATTGTTTATATATTTGACTTACTCTTCCTTTTTGAGGGGAGTCCATATCATCGACTTGTTCCTCCTTTCTGAAGAGAGTCCATATATTTGACTTGTCCTACCTTTTTTGAAGAGATTCTGTATCTTTGATCTGTTTCTCCTTTTAGAGAAGGGTCCATATCTTCAACCTGTTTCTCCTTTCCCAGAAGGGTCCATATCTTTGACCCGTTTGTCCTTTATAAGAAGGGTCTATATAATCGCTTTTCCTCCTTGCAAGGAAAGCCTGTATCATCATCACTGTTCCTCCTTGCGAGGAAATTCTATAGTATCATCATCACTATTCCTCGTTGCAAGGAAAGTCTTTTTGAACTACACCAAGCTTGTCATGGAAGCTTGGTCAACATATCAGCAACTTGCTCATCGATACTCACATACTGGGTTTTAATCTCCCTTTAGTACCATATCCCACAAGATTATTTGTCATCTTTATGCAACTCTAGTTGTCACAAGGAATCATTGTGATATCCAACTCCATGTCAAATAGTCCTGACATCAGTTTCCAAATCCATATGGCTTCCCAAATAGAGGATCAAGTTGCTATGTACTTTGCTTCAGTTGTGCTGAGAGAAACACTGGACTATTTCTTACTAAACCATGAGATCATGGCAGATACCATAAAATAACATCCACCTGAGGTGTTCTTCATTCCTGCAACGCTTCCTACCCAATTTGAATCCGTATATCCATATAATCTGTAGTCATGATCTCTACCATAATAAAGTCCCAAGTCCATCATACCTTTTAGGTGCATCACATGATTTTCATCTATCAGGTGAGCCTGTCTAGGTTTAACTAGATACTGACTCAATGTGTTCATAGAAAAGCATATATCTAGCCTTGTGTTCGTCAGATATCTCAATCACCCAATAATCTGTCTATACTAAGTCATATCCACTAACTCTTATGTATCAATAGAAAACAACTTCAGGTTAGTGTCCATGGGTGTGGCCATGTCTTTACAATCCAACATATCAAATCTTCTTAATATTTCCACAACATAATTTACCTGGTTCGGAAATATTTCTTCCGGGCTCTTCCGCACTTCCAACCCTAGGAAATAATGCATAATCCAAGATATTTCATCTCGAATTCTTCAGCTAGATTCTTATTTCCATTTGTGATCTGTTTCTCATTTCCAGTTAGAAATATATCATCCACATACAGTAATAGTATGACAAGTTTAACATCCATAACCTTAAGGTAAAGGTTAGGATCAACTTTACTCTTGGTAAATCCCAAGCTTGTCAAGAAGCTATCTATTCTTCCATACCAAGCTCTAGGAACCTGCTTCAGTTCATACAACACCTTTTTCAAGTTACATACATGAGTCACTCTGTCTTTGAATTTTAAATCCTCATGGTTGTTTGATGTAAACCTCTTCCTCAATCATGCCATTAAGGAAGGTTTTCTTTACATCCATCTAGTGTAGATCCCAATTCATCATGGAAGCAAGTGCCATGATGGTTCTAATGGAAGTGTACCTTGATCCTAGAGCAAATCTCTCTTCATAATCAATTCCCTTTCTCTGAGAGAATCCTTCTTCCATCAACAACATATTTTATCTTATAGATCCACTTGGAAGATACTACATTCTTTCTTTCTGGTAAGGGTACTATCTCCAAAACATGACTTTGGTATTTTTCCATCATTTCTTTTATCATGAGTTCATCCTATCAGGTCATCGATATATCCCAGTCTTCCGTATTCAACCTTGAATGTTGGAACCCACTTTCCTCTTGGTAAAGCCTTAGTCCATCAGGAATTTGTCCATCTTGTCATACCGTGTCGAACTCAGGGATATTCTACAGTCACTCCCCCTGAATTAGAGCATGATCTTGCCTTTGTATTCTGTACTAGAGTGACAAGTAGCATCCTCTGCTACTAATCTTCTATGTATCCATCTCATATCACTAGATACCAAGATCCTTTATCTTGAACTTTTTCGAAAAGTTCCTCTTGCACCCAACTCTGAGCTTGTTGTCTTATATAGGTTTCCATCTTCAACCTTTTATCAAATGTTAAGATATTCATCACTCCAGGTGATCTTCAAGCTCCTAGATGTGCTTATCTATGGGTTCTTTCTGAGCTCATACAAAGCCTATTCTACACAGGTGGTTCTTTGCTTGATACATACTTCCACTTTACTGGAGAAGTGTGTTTGGTCAATAGAGTATGTCATGTCATAGTATATTCTTTCTGAGGCAAACCATGTACATTGATTTGTATACTTGTTCTTGTAGATCCATATGGAAGACACTATGGACTTCCCTTCAGGTCTCATAATGATATCTTAGACATCATTCCCCATGATCAACTATTACTTTTTGATCATAGTTTCTTCCATAGCTGGAAGGGTCTGCATCAACAATGTCACTCAACTGTGCCACATAACTAGAGTGTATCCGAGGCCTCTTACTTTGGTTTGGAAGTCCCACCATACTTTTCTTCATCTTGAATTATCTCTTGTGTCCAATATGGTCTTCATCTCTTGAGGTGGATCTACCACTCTCTTAAACTCTTCTGAAGCTCTTTCTTCCGTCACTGTGTCTCTGACCCTGGGATATTTAGGTTCATGTTTATTGGAGTGAATCTTGAATTGTCTTCACTTGTTATTTGGAACAAATATCATCCTTATTTTATTGTAGGCGGTTGCACATGACTTTCCCTACAATTCAAATGCACCAATTGCATGGTTAGAAACATTTCATAGGACATATCCATAATGACAAATTCTTATGCATAAGGATATAATCATGCAAGTATTTTATCCAATAAAACATTCATCCATATCTCATGGAAACTTTCTAGATGCTTTCCATCTCTACCATAACATCATTGATATTGTGCACTAATCCAATATGTCAGCAAAAAGGTTTCATTCTAGATAAGTAGCAATGGAGAGTTGTATAGCATGATGGGCTACTTACCCATAACATGCATATTAGTAGTATATTGTCATTAATGCAAACATTCTATCATGCATAATACAAAACATATACATGAAATACAATTCAAATACTTATCTTTGTTTTTTTAGCAGACTCATTCTTGTGCTTTGTCTTCATCTCCTTCTTGATCTGCAACTCCTTCTTTGACCAATGAGATTGCTTGAAAGCTTTTTATGGAATGTTGGTTCTGTTGGACCTAGGGTTTGAGAAAAACCCTAATTTTTCAACTTAGGTATATTTCAAATTTGATTGGATAGAAAGATGCGCCTCCTCAAGGCGAGCTGAGCAACATACTCATTTTCTCAAAACTATGATCAGAACTGAAATATTTGATGCCCTAGCTTTCTTTAATTTCTTCTACAGATTTTCCTGATATTGTTTCTGCTGTATCTTCAAAAATAATGCTCCTCTGTGTCTGAAAATTCACACTTAGGTAGCCTCATTCATCCTCTTTCCAGCCCCACAGGTTATAGTAGAATTGGTTTCACCAATTGGGACTTATGAGAATTTTCCAAAGGTGACTTAGTTAAGGACTGTTCAGCATAGAAAACTTGTACGAACTTCCACGTGTCATTGTTTCATCTTCGGGGTCTGAAACTTTTGCCACATAAAATAGATTCCGTTCCTTATATGGATCATCTTGTGAAATTTAATTTGGACATTCGTAGCCTGATATATAGCAATTCTCCCTAGGTCACCTATTTAAGGTTGAATCTTGGGAGAGGTTGCAACCCTGATTAGGAGGAATCATATCTCCTAGATTATAGCGAATCTGAGGCTGAAACATTTACATAGGGTACATCATTATCTCTGTCCTATAAAATTTTCAGCTCTCGAGCCTTCTCCAATATCTATATATAGAGAAAGTCCCAACATGACTAGTTTTAGTCTTCTAGGGTTTTCAAGCATGAAACCCTAATCTTCAATAGTTGTAGTTATAGCAGTGTTTTAGCTACACAACGACTTCTTTCATGGTAGGTTGGATACCATGTTAATTTTTTAATGGTTATACCATATCTGATAACATTTAGCATTATAACATCATAACGATATGCAAAATGATCACTGAAAGATAGACAAGTACAACAACACAAAAGAACACAAAGATTTATCTCGAGAAACCCTCATGGGAAGAAAACCCAGCAAAAATTCCTCTCTATAAGATGTATGAAAAGTACAAGACAAGACCCCAGACAGGTGTGCCTCCATCCAACAGATATATATATATATATATCTGTCTCATATGCGCTATACACAAGTGAGTGTGTGTTCAAATAAGGAACACATCTCCTCTATTTATAGTCTTTTTGTCACTTGATTTTTAAACTAACAAGTCGGCCCCACTTAATTAACTGGGCCGACTTCACTTAGGAAGACTCAATAAAATATTATATTATATTCATTAGGGTACTATTGACCCGACTTTCAATGGAGGCTTTACCTCATGAATCTATGATGACCAATTACAATAGTAACACCCCGACAGAGGAATAATAATATCTCCCTTGGGTTACATCAATAAAATACATTTAAAATATCCTTTGAAGTTACAATATTCAACAGACTGTGTATGTAGACTCAAAAGGGCCTTATATGGGATAAAGAAAGCTCTTAGATCTTGGTACTCCATATTGGATAGGTACTTACTAGAACAAAACTTTAAGAGGGCAAGTACAGATAGCAACTTGTACATAAAGCGGGACAATGAGAACATACTCATCATTGAAGTTTACGTTGATGATATCATCTTTGGAAGTGATGATGATTCACTGAGTCAACAATTTGCTAAGGACACGCAGAAAGAGTTTGAAATGTCATTACTCGGTGGATTGACCTTCTTCCTGGGACTCTAGATATCTCAAATAATAGAAGGAATTTTTATTGCTTAGACAAAATACATCAACGAGATATTAAATAAATTCCAGATGGAATATTGTAAACCTGTGAGTACTCCTATGATCACAAGTTGTAAGCTGAGCAAAGACAATGAATCTAAGGAAGTTGATCAAAGGCTCTATAGATCAATGATTTGTAGTCTGCTATATGTAACATCCTCCAGACCATATGTGATGCAGGTCGTTGGATGAGTTGCAAGGTTTCAATCTTCCCCAAAGGAAACTCACATTAAATCAGTTAAAAGGATCTTCAGGTATCTCAAAGGAACCATATATTTTGGGCTTTGGAATCTAAAAGGGAATGAGCTGATATTGATAGATTATTCAAATGCATATTGGGGAGGATGCGTTGATGATACAAGAAGCACTAGTGGAACAAATTTCTTTCTAAGTAGTTGTTTGGTATCTTGGTCAAGCAAAAAGCAAGGCTTCAGTGTCCTTATCAACCGTAGAAGCAGAATATATAGCAGCAACAGCTTGTTGTACTCATATTCTTTCGATGAAACAAACCCTGCAAGACACACGACATGTAATGAGCCGATTCCAATTCTGTGTGACAATACGAGTGCCATCAATATCTCCAAGAATCCACTTATACACTCCAAAACCAAGCACATTCCAATTAAGTTTCACTTTATTCGGGAACATGTCATAAAAAAGAATATCAAGTTGGAATATATCGAGACAAAAGAACAAGTTGCATATATTTTTACTAAGCCTCTCCAAAGAGAGACTTTTGAGTACCTTAGAGGAAAATTGGGAGTCATACTATCTCCTATTTGAATTGATCGTCAACAACTAGTATGACAGGGGGAGCATGAGAGAAGTACCCTTTTCCACAGATGCCAAAGGGGGAGAAAAATATAAACAAGGAAGCATGATCTAAGGGGGATATTTGTGGAAAAAGTAAGCTCATTCAAAGGGGGAGCTTTGGAGTTGTCATCAATGACAAAGGGGGAGATTGTTGACTAAATTGTCATTGATGCCAATATGTGTATGTCAGTGTGTCTTGGTTCCCTTTGAGGAGCCCCTAAGGGTGAAGTAAGTGTCAGTGTTTAAGGAGACCTTTTGACCTTGTCCAGGCCCAAGTTTGAATCCCTTGTAGTCCTTGTGACATTTCCAAAATCCCTATACACCTTATAGAGTTTTTAAGTACTTGTAAATCGTCTTATGGTTCCCTAGTTGTTGCTTTAGGGTTTCCCAATACCACAACCATGCCATATTGCTCTAGAATGTGTCCTTGGTGGGTTGGTAAAGTTGCAAGAGTCCAAATGACCCTTTCAATGCTCATTTGTGTTTGATAAAGGTCATGGTACCCTAGGAGAAGCCTAGGCACCCTACACCTTGATGGTTATGTGTCTTTACTTGTGGTAACTCTTTTGAGCTAACAAAATACCATAAAAACATTACCCTTGGTCCATAATCCTACATTCTACCCTTTGTTGTATGCCTTGCTCTTAAAACACTAATAACACCCTAATATTGCATAATAATCCCTCTTGATGAACCCTAATCACTAAAGCCTTATCTCCACATTTAAAACATTTTTTTTATATGTTAACCCATACACACATGGTTAATAAGTATTAAAACATAATTAAAATAATATTAAGCTGAATGATAAAACATTTTAATAATTAATTAAAACCTTTCATGCTTTTAGTACAAATTTTAAAAATCAATAAAAGTATTCTTGCACTAAAAATTAAAATATACTAATGTATTTAAACCCAGTATCCCTAAAACCATTAACAAATAAAGTATTATATAATTAAAACCATAAAGTATCTTCCTCATAAAAGTGGTCAACATTAAATATACTAATTCTATTCAACGTTGAACCCACTAAATATTTAAAATGATTTAAAACGATTTTAACACTTGCCATAATGATAAAACATTTTTAATATATAAATAATTTAGGTTGCTCTCCAAGAAGTCGGCTCTAGCAAGCATTCAACCTTAGAAATATAAATTAATAAAATTTTCATTATTAAAAGCTTTTTTTACCAACCTAAGTTAGCCTTAGTATATCCCTCAATGTGTATTAATACACAAACTTAGTCTCTCTTTTAAAACACACGAAACAACTCAGCTCACTAGTACAAAATGAGAAATTAATGACTAAAAAATGACTAAAATCCGACTATAAATGACTATTTTTGAGTCGACGACTAATAGTAGCTAATTTCCACTATCTTATAGCTTGACTAACTTAGTCATATTTCACTTAGTCATTAATAGGTTGAATTATTAGTCATTGATTTAGTCAATGATTTAGTCATTGAGTTAGTCACGGATTTAGTCACTAATTTAGCCATTGATTTAGTCATTGATTGCAACAATTAATGACCAAATATACTACTAGATGATAGCATATTAATTTCTAAGCTAAATACGACTAAATGTTATTCAAGCTATACGATACCGAAAATTAGCTATTAATAGTCGTATATATGTGAATTTAGTCATTTTTGTAGTCACAAATTTATGATAGGGCACAGAGGAATCGAACCACCAACCTTTTGCCTATAATTAGGAAAGTGCTCTATCATTGAGCTAGCACCCTTTAAGAAGTTGTTATTGCTTGATAATGATGATATTCCAACAAATTTTGCATCATTCAAGCATACAAAATAATGATTATCAACTTACTATAGATCCACAATGACTTACCTTGTACTAGTCCTTCAAGTCCTTGTTGCACTTAATAAATGCATTTGAAAGATTTGAAGGACTATTACAAGGTAAGCCATTATGTATCTATAGTAACTTGATAATCATTATTTTGTATGCTTGAATGATGCAAAATGAAAAATTCCCAAAAATTTATTGGAATGACAAGCATGCATCCAATGTTAAACTATCTACCGAGTCATCTAAAGTCATGCCAAGATATCTGAATTTGACTAAAAATTCGTAAGTAACTTGAAGATAGTGGTGGATGATGTCATGGAAAGGAGAATTCTAGTTTATATAGAAGCAAAGGATGAGGAAATGGAGCAACTCATCACCCAAAATGTATATAGAATAGTAAAAATAAATATACAACTAATTCCATTTCACATCAAGAAGAATGTGTAGATGTATTTGTAACTTCGGAATGTATTCATCTATGTATCTTATGTATTGTAACCCAATGTTTATTCCGAGATGTATCTATAATGTAATTGAGTCATGTTGTCATTCCCCGATGTTCTGATCGGGAGGATCAATAATGTAAACAAGTCATGTCAAGTCATTGTGGGTAACCCTCCGATTGTCTAAGGGTTAAAGTCTCCGCAGTTCCGGGGCACTAGGGTTATTAGAATCTCCTAGTATAGGTCGGACCTAGTAGGGTTTTAGTCATGCTGGGATTAGTATAAATAGAGAGATGGAATATCTATTTAGCACACATTACAAACACACTCAAGTGTAGCACATAGTTGAGGAAGGAGAAGACACTAGGGCTAGATAAGAATAAGGTTACTGCTGTCGGGAGATCACTTACTGTTTTGGGCTTTTACTATTTTGGTGTTGATTCTATCTCTGAGGAAGTTGCGGGGTTTTCTCCATTTATGGTTTCCCTGAGGAAAAACACTGTGTTCATTGTCTCTTGTGTTTGTTTGTTGTACTTGTTATTCTTTCAGTTAAAGATCCTAATAATGCCAGCTTAATGTTGAAAAACTAACATGGTATCAGAGCTAACCTGAGAAGAAGACACTATGCAGCTACGAAAACTAGGGCTTCCTATTTTGTGGGTCTCTCTTCATATATTTTTAGCAAAAGTAGGGTGGAATAACTCTCCTCTATAGGGCGCATCTTTCTATCGAAGCAGAATCCAATTATGAGGATTTTTAGTTTTGGACCTGACACTACTGCCGAAAATTAGGGCTTTTCACAGAAGAGGAATTTTTCAGTGAGCCCAGGTATGGATTGATCTCCTCCCCAAAATCGAAGTTAGGGATAAATTTCAAGGCATTTGGGTGGACAAAACTCTAGAAAAGCAAAACCCTAATTTGCTCTTGATCCAGTTCTACGGGATTTCAGCTCCAAATCCAAATTTGACATCTTGACCTAGTAAGATCTAAATATTTTGTATTTCCATTTGAGGTTCTCAGTTTAAGATGTCTCATCATACCAAGCTTGATGAAAAGCTTGAGGGAGCTGATAATTTTCGAGCCTGGAAGTATAGGATCTCCCTAGTCTTGGAAGAAAATGAGTGGGACTCCTACATCCATGAGGAGATTCCAGTTCCAGAGGGAGATGAGGCAAAGTACTTGCACAAGAATAAGTTGGTTGTGGCAAAGAGGATCATTGCTGATTCTATCAAGGATCACCTTATCCCACAGGTGTCCTCTCTCAAGACACCTAAAGCTATGTTTGATGCCATAACCAAATTGTTTGAAGGGAAGAACATAAACCGGAAGATGACCTTGAGAAACCAACTGAAGAATGTGAATATTCAAAATGCAGAGACCATCCAGTCTTACTTCATAAGAGTTTCTCAGATCAAGGAACAATTCGAACTTGTTGATGAAGAAGTGGAGAATGCAGAAATTGTGATGACAACACTGAATGGCCTTCCTAGGTCATGGGATTCATTCATCCAAGGAATCTGTGCCAGAAAGAAGTTAGTCAAATTCAGCATACTATGGGAAGAATGTTCTCAAGAAGAAGCTCGGATAGCAGCTCGAGAAGAGAAGATGGGAAGTGAATATCAAGCCCTCACAGTTCACTCCAAGAAAGGCAGAAGAAGATTTCATCACTCGAAAGGTAAGGATCCTCATCATAGAAATAAAAGTAGAAGGGACCTATCTAAAATGAGATGTTATACATGTGATTAAAGATGACACTTTGCAAAAGCCTGTCCTAAGAACAAGTTTCACTCTCATAAGAAGAAGGGGAACAAGAGAAGACATCATGCTCATGCTGCAAAGGATAATGAACCATCCAAGAAAAGAACTAGATATGAAAGTGAAAGCTCTTCCAGTGAAGATGAATATGTTTTTATTTCCACTCTTATGGGAAACATTACTCATGGAAGCATTGATTGGCTTATAGACAGTGGGGCTTCCAAACATATGACAAGATTCAAGGAATCCTTTGTGAAACTTTTAGAACATGAATCACCTCACAAGGTGAAGCTAGGAGATGACTACCAATATCCAATAAAAGGTAGTGGGGAATCCTCCTATAAGCTAGACTCTGGAAAGTCTATAACAATGAAGGAATTTTTGTTTGTGCCAGAACTCAAGAAGAACCTCCTCTCCATATCTGCACTAGATGCAAAAGGAATGAGGGTTGCATTCATAGATGGTCAAGTCATCATCTGGCCAAAAGGAAAGACTATCGATGATGTGGTGGTGATTGGAGAACAAGAAGGAGGATTGTACAAATTAAAGGGCCATTCAGAACAATCATTGGTCCATGACACAGTAGAGCCAAGTGAACTTTGGCATAGAAGGCTTGCACATGTGCATTACAGAGCATTGCCAATTGCAAGAAAAGTTGTTGAAGGTCTTCTAGAATTCCAAGCAAAACATGATGGGGTCTGCAAAGGATGTGAGAAAGGAAATAATACAAATAAGACATTTCCTAGCAACGAAAGCAAAGCCAAAGGAATCCTAGAAATCATCCACTCTGATGTATGTGGTCCTATGTCATCAAGCTCACTAAGCGGGTATACATATTATGTTTCTTTTATTGATGATTTTTCTAGGAAGACATGGGTTTACTTCATGAAGAAAAAAGACGAAGTATTCAACAAATTCAATGAATTCAAAGCATTGATAGAGAACCACACTGAAAAGAAGATCAAGACTTTTCGATCAGACAATGGCGGAGAATTCACTTCAAATGAATTCAAAGAGCTATGCAAAGAATTAGGGATTAAGAGGGAGTTTTCCACTCCTTATAATCCACAACAGAAGGGGATTGCGGAACAGAAAAACATAACTATCATGGAAGCTGCAAGAGCTATGCTTCATGATCAAGATCTTCCTATGCATCTTTGGGCTGAAGCTTCCAAAATAGTGGTGTATGTACAGAACCGTACTCAACATAGAGTACTCGAGAACAAGACTCCTGAAGAAGTCTTCTCCGGTAAGAAACCAAAATTCATCCATCTTAGAATATTCGGTTGTCCTGTATACATACACATTCCAAAAGAGAAGAGAACAAAATTAGATCCTTCAAGAAAGAAGGGTATATTTGTGGGATACTCTGAAAGCTTGAAGGCTTATAGAATATATTTCCCAGGATACAAGAAGATTGACATCAACAAGGATGTGACATTTTATGAAGACATAGCTTACAACAAATCTAGGACAAGACCTGCTGAAGAACCTACAGAAGCAAAAGCACCCAGAATTCATGATACAACCATGAATGAAGAAACTCAAGAAGAAGATCGAGATTTTGAAGAACCACAAAGACCTATAGATCCACCTCTGGAGAAGAATCCTCATAAGAGGAAACGTACTTGGGTACGTGAAATTATCCAAGGTGCGAAAAGATATGGGGCTCCAGAAGAGAATCACAGAGAAAGAAAGAGGACCAGATCCTGCTCCGGGTATGTAGCTTTACTATGTGATTTCATTGATAAAGAACCTTCCAGTTATGAAGAAGTGGCAGAACGAAAAGAATGGAAGGATGCTATGATCGAAGAGTATCAATTGATCATGAAGAATGATGTTTGGGATGTTGTTCCAAGACTAGAAGGGAAGTCAGTTGTAACTTCCAAATGGATCTACAAGATCAAACATGCTGCAGACGGTAGCACTAAAAAATATAAAGGAAGATTTGTGGCTCGTGGTTTCTCTTAGAAAGAAGGAATAGATTATGAAGAAACTTTTGCTCCTATAGCCAAATACACTTCCATCAGATCGGTACTTGCTCTGGCTGCAGTGATGAGATGGAAGATACACCAGATGGATGTCAAGACTGCTTTCTTGAATGGTGTAGTGGAAGAGGAAGTGTATGTATAATAGACACTCGGTTTTGAGACTCATGACATGGAGTCTCATGTGTGCAGATTGAAGAAATCCCTGTATGGTTTGAAACAGGCACCCAAGACCCGGTACGACAGAATTGACAGCTTTCTATCCACTTTGGGCTTTACCAAGAGTAAAGCAGATTCCAACCTTTACTACAAGGTTAAAGATGGCAACCCAGTGATGCTTCTACTATATGTAGATGATCTATTTGTGAAAGGAATGGATGGGTTGATTGCTGATATGAAGAGAAATCTTGTTGTCGAGTTCGAAATGAAGGACTTGGGGACGCTGCATTATTTTCTAGGTATGGAGGTGTGGCAGAGTGCGGATGGAATCTTCCTTGGACAAGGGAAGTATGAAGTAGAGATCCTAAAGAGGTTTGGGATTATGGAATGCAAGGCTATGGCCACACCTATGGCATCGAACCTAAATCTATTGAACAATGCTTCATCAGAGTCAGTAGATGCTACGATGCATCGTCAAATGATTGGGTCCTTAATGTACTTGACGAACATGAGACCAGATATTTGCTTTGCTGTGAACACCTTGAGCCAGTTCCTAATAGATCCGAGACATGTTCACTTGATTGCTGCAAAGCATATTCTGAGGTACCTGAAGGGTACAGTTGATTATGGGCTCAAGTACGATGTGAATCAGAATATTAACCTAGAAGGTTATGTTGATTCATATTGGGCAGGCAGTGCCATTGATAGGAAGAGCACTTCAGGGTGTTGCTTCAGTATGGGATCAGGTGTGATCTCTTGGTTTAGCAGGAAGCAATCCTATGTGGCACTGAGTATAGCTGAAGCAAAGTATGTCGCAGCTTGTTCAGCTAGTTGTGAGGCAGTATGGATGAGGAAGCTACTGTATGACTTATTTGATCTCTAGTTAGATGCTACTTGTATACATTGTGACAACCAGAGTTGAGTGAAGTTGTCAGAGAATCCAGTGCTCCATGACAAGTCGAAGCATATCAAGATCAAGTATCACTATATTAGGGATATGGTATAGAGGGGAGTAGTGAAGCTCCAGTATGTTGCGACGGAGGAACATATAGCTAATGTATTGATGAAGCCATTATCTAGGATGAATTTTGAGTACTTCAGGGAGAATCTTGGTGTTCTCTAGATCGAGGTTTGCTCCAAGGGAAAGTGATGAGACCCATAGCCATTCTGACATGGTGAGAGGATTGGTTCCTTCCATGGTTAGATGTAAGGGCTGATCCATTCTATCATGGTGAGAGGATTGGTTCCTTCCATGGTTAGATGTAAGGGCTGATCCATTCTATCATGGTGAGAGGATTGGTTCCTTCCATGTCAGATATGAGTGCTAGCCATTCTGTCGAGTAGGACAGATGTAAGGGAAATTGCCATTCTAGGAATGGAGGTGCCTGGTCAGTTACCAGGAAAACTAAGTCCAGGACTGAGAAACCATTTTGATGTGATAGAGGGATGTGTTCCCACTTGATCAGATGTAAGGGCTAAGCCCTTCTGTCATGGCTAAAGGATTAATTTCCTTCCATGTCATATGTGGGTGCTGGCCATTTCGACGAGCAGGTCGGATGTAAGGGCAACTTCCATTCTCTAGGAGAATGGATGCACCTAGTCAATTACCAGGTAGCTTAATCTAGGACCGGGGGCCATTATAATATGACTGTAGGATTGGTTCCTACAAGATCAGATATGAGTGCAAGCCCTTGCATCATTGTTGTAGGATGTGTTCCCGCATGGGTGGATGTAAGTGCAAAGCCCTTCCATCATTGTTGTAGGATGTGTTCCTGCATGGGTGGATGTAAGTGCAGATCCCTTGCATCATTGTTATAGGATGTGTTCCCGCATGGGTGGATGTAAGTGTAGAGCCCTTCCATCATGGTTGTAGGATGTGTTCCCGCATGGGTGGATGTAAGTGCAGAGCCCTTTCATCATGGTTGTAGGATGTGTTCCTGCATGGGTGAAAGAGTAGAGCCTTTTTAGCATTGTTGTAGGATGTGTTCTTGCATGGCTAAATATAAGTGTTGAGCCTTTCCGATAGGGTTGTGGGATGTGTTCCCTTATGATCGGATGTGAGTGCTGGGCCTTTCTGATATGATTATAGGATTGGTTCCTACATGATCAGATGTGAGTGTTGGGCATGCCTTTCTGACGAGTAGGTCAGATGTAAGTGCTGGGCGGGCCATTCTAATGAGCAGGTCAGATATAAATGCTGAAGAAGACCTACATGGAGGCTAGGCCTACAACAAGCATGAAAAAGGGCTGGCTCTGTAGAACTTCCTGTGATGAGAAGAATCATGAGATAGCACCCGTGATGATCCAGCAGTGATGATCCAGATCCATTGATGATCCAGATCGAGTGATGATCCAGATTGAGTGATGATCCAGATCCGAAGATGAAGATGACTTGAAGACAAAGATGACTTGAAGACTAAGAAGACTTGAAGATGTAGATGACGAGATGATCAAGAGAAGAAGACCAGTGCTGAAAATTGCGTCGAAAGAATACCTTCCTAGTTAAGAGGGAGTGTTGATGTATTTGTAACTTCAGAATGTATTCATCTATGTATCTTATGAATTGTAACTCGATGTTTATTCCGGGATGTATCTATAATGTAATTGAGTCATGTTGTCATGCCCCTATGTTCTGATCAGGAGGATCAATAATGTAAACAAGTCATGTCAAGTCATTGTGGGTAACCCTCTGATGGTCTAAGGGTTAAATTCCCCGCAGTTCCGGGGCACTAGGGTTATTAGACTCTCCTAGTAGAGGTCGGCCCTAGTAGGGTTTTAGTCATGCCGGGATTAGTATAAATAGAGAGCTGGACTCTCTATTTAGCACACATCACAAACACACTCAAGTGTAGCACATAGTTGAGGAAGGAGAAGACACTGGGGCTAGATAAGAAGAAGGTTACTGCTGTCGGGAGATCACTTACTGTTTTGGGATTTTACTATTTTGGTGCTGATTCTATCTCTGAGGAAGTTGGGGGGTTTTCTCCATATATGGTTTCCCCGAGGAAAAACATTGTGTTCATTGTCTCTTGTGTTTGTTTAGTGTACTTGTTATTCTCTCAATTAAAGATCCTAATAATGCTAGCTTAATGTTGAAAAACTAACAGAATGGGAATTAACTCTAAGTAATCTTAGCCAGTAGATATATGGAAATGAAATGATATGAAATATTAGCAACACTATCTTTGAGTTTGCTTGCTGACAAGAAGTATGAATACTTATATGATCATTTTATTCAGATGTGACTTAAACAACCACTAACCTGCAATCAAGGCAAGAAACCATGTTCAAATTGGTATATAAATAAAATAAAATAAAAGTTAAAGATAGACTATGCCAATCCCACTATCATTTATACATCGAAAGAGAACTAGAAAATCTCCCACAACTGTTCAACTTTGTCCAAAATGCCCACTTAGAATCCCACTGTTTAAACAAAAAAAAAGAAATTGAAAACATAAAAGTAGTAATTTACTCTACCTGTCTATTGGATGCAGAGTCCCATAGATGTACAATAGAATTAGTCAATCACATGCAATAAAATTATAAATGGACAAAAAGGATAAAATAATGTGGTTTAGACCTTCCTTAATTTCTTTACTCAGATATATATTACGATCACACTTTGTCTCTTAGTAGAAAAGTCACTAACAAAACAATGGACATACCTGAGAGAGAGAGAGATAGGTAGTTGTGGGGAAGAGTGAGACAAATACAAACCTCAAGGTATTAATTGAAATAGTCTAGAAATGAGGATGAAATTTCAATCCCATTGCTCGAATAAAAGATAATATTTTAGGACAATCGTACATCAAGCAAATAGAAGCTCCTTTCAAATGTGCAGAGGAAGGAAGCTCCTTCCTAATTAGAAATGTATCAGGAATGGAAATAAAAACAAAAAAAGGGAATAAAACAAGTCTCATGCTAAGACTTCTAATCCATAGTAAAACTAGTATTTTAATTCTGACATATATGGTCTAGTTTTTTCTCATATAATGAAAAATATCAGAAAGAAAAGAAATACATAAGATGAAAAATAACTTTTCCTGAGAAAATATATATGCCAACCTAGGCCTGTTTATAGCTCTCTTTTCAACTTCAACCATTTGTCTTCTAAATATAAGGCAAGAATTTATCACAATAAAGTTTGTATGGTCCACAAGGTTGACTGGGTTTAGCACTATTTAGTGATAAGTGTATGTTCTTAAAGAACCAATGTAAGGTCTATTCATGTTTTGGATGATAGAACCTTGTTAAGCAAAATGGGTGAATCAATATGAGTACAAGTGAAGTATGTTCTCTAAACCAATAAGTTTAAGCCTCTAAAGTTAGAAATGTAACAATCAAATGTAAAAAATGAAGCATATATTGACATCAAATAACCAAACAATTATACAAGATATAACAAATAACCTTGAAAAAAATCATCATTTTTAAAGCATGGAAGGAATAACTTCAACTTACTTGCTCTTTCTTCTCCTCGTGAAAATCCTTCAATTCTAAATGGCAATTATTTTGTCTTTGCCTTGCTTTAAACTCATCTTTTTTGTCTGCATCATCAACTTTCATGAAATATTTGTTTTGATCATTGTGTCTAACATTCTTTACACCTAGATGTGCCTCATTATAACAACATCCAATGTGACAATAACATTTTTTTCCAATCCCTAAATGATTTTCATCCTTGACACTACGAAAACTGTACAACAAACTTACTATGTACTTTAACCTTACATCTGTTGGAAGTAAGTTGTCATTCATGTCAACATGGCTGAATTGAAGTTATAGTTTATGTGCAATTCATGAATGTATGCCACGTTTTTTATGATCAGACTTGATGACTATAGTCGAATCCATGATTCAATAAAGAAAAGAAGGATATATCTTGAAATGTTGAGAGAAGGTTGTGGATAAGTAAAGACCATCATCAAATTTGGAGACTAGTCCAATACCTCATTAGATCAAGTACAATAGCATCCCTTACATACAGATTTGAGAAAGGTTGACATTGTGTTAACACTCAGAATGTACCCAGGTTGTGAAAGGTAAATCCCGAGGTAACAACAAAAACCACTTTAGAGTGTATTTCTGACCTAATACAATCAGAGAGGTATCTCTCACTATTTATAAAGTTTTCATACTCAAGATATTCAATCAAAGATAATCAAAAGGTCAGATTTATGAATAGAACAAATTTGTTTTAAAAGATTTGGTGGGACAATCATGGAGGAGACCATTGGGAAATGGAGTCAACAATTAGGTCTGAAATAAGTTACAGGAGGTAGGAAGTATGAAGGTTTATGGACAGAGGCAAGGTAGACACCCTTTCCTCAATCTGGAGGTATTAGCAGGTTGATTGGCGGATAGAAGGAGACAACCCACCAAACAGAGCACCTACCTAAGGATAATTCTACAAGACTTTAAAAGAAAATGTTTTGAAAATGATTGAACAATGGACCTAGAGCATGCAAGATGAAATACAGCCCATATACACTAATGCTCAAACATGAAAGACAATACAAAATGGAGTGGAAAATAGGATAAATAGTCACATAAATAAATTACTTATTGAAGAAAAAGATGGCATAGGAATCTCTGCCATGAGAGGTTTAACGTTCCTCCTCTGCAAATTTCATTCATCTACTGAAAACTTGAAACCCATTACAATGAAGAGCCTCTCCGCTCTTGAAAAACCCCAACCCTGTCTCCCTCGGTGGGGAGCTTTTTATAACGTTTCAGACCCCTGAGGCTAATCCTAGAAATAGGACCTGAAACTATTTACGGTCATAATCAAAACATTAACAACTAGAGCATGGTACTTCTCCCATGATATACATATATTTAAACAAACATCATGGAGAAAATGCGTGTGCTCAGTTTGGATGGAAGCACGATGTTTCTGGTTTTAAGATCGCGGGTCGTGAAAACGACATCTTAGGATGCTTCTGAAGGCTCATTGCTGACTAAGCCCAAAACCTTTGTCTGTCTGTCAAGTCAGCAATGTGTCTTTTCCTTTTGCGTTCATTTCATGCTCAAAGGGACCTTTCTACATGGGCTCAAATCTGGAAAAGGAGTTTTTCTCCCTTTTGTGCTCAACGTTCTCCACAACTCCCCCCTCTGTGGGTAACACTGTTGTACGAGGAGACTTGAAGAAGTGCAACATTGCTTCTGGCAGAAACAAGCCTCTACAGTGGCTTGTCATTCTTGTACTCCTCACCTCCCATGAGGCGAGTTCTCCTACAGGAAATGTGGTGGGTTGCGTCTTCGACCTCCTCACCACCTCAGAAAAATTGGCAAGTGGAATTCACAAAGGTGGTGGTGAAGACTTTGGACCCCTGATGCTACAGTACGAGCATTCTCTCCTATTGGTCACCTCTAAACATGGTCCTCACGTATCGAGGATTTGGAGGCAAAGATTGCATCCGGGGGTTCTGGAGGGACACCCACGGGACGTAAAATCCTAGGCACCATGTAGCTGGAGGGATGGCTATCTGAAAACATGTGTATTTCTCAAAGTGCTTGACGTCCTTTCCCCGATGGTTGGCACTTTCCTGGTGTGAAAATCCAGGGTGATAGATGAGCATGGGATCAAGCTCACCAACCAACAACACACCTAGATTGATAAGTTTGTCAAACCAGATCGCCATTGCAAATTTCTCAGGATTCTCGGAACCTCCAGCAGAATGATACTTCGAGTTTTTCTTCTACACTAGTTCATCCTATGCATCATAGGGGCTCTGAAAGGTGGTGTTTATATAGGATTGGAGAACTAGACAAGGATATGACCCGTCAGCATTCTCGCACACTTCATCATCAAGTAGCATGGTGACGACACGAACGAGCACATGAGCCAAGGGATTCCTTTCCCGATGGAGATCTAGTCACGCCACCCTATCTGCTATAACATATCTTTATTGGTTGTGGAAAATACTTCAGGTGTTACCCTGCCTAGTTGACCATACACTTCATGGGATATGGACTGGAGGTTTTCTTTCCCTTTCATTCCTATGACGATGATATCAGAACAATTCTTTTGCCGCGTTTTCCCTGCTTCGTGTGGCGATCAGATTTGTTGCTCCACATCTTAGATTTTCATGATATCCTTCTAATTTCACATGCTAACCACACGACGGATATCTAGTTTTAGGAGAGATGGCGCTACCACGGGGATGATTTATCCTGTAGGTATGACACAAATGGCATTGGGGAAATCAATTAACTGTCGGGAAGGCAGATCATATGTGAGGGCATATTCTCCACGTAGATCCTTTAATAGTTTTTTATGTTGCATAACCCTCGTGTTTATCCATGCACTTTGTAACATATATTTGTTCATCTTTGCAATCTAAGCCTTTGATACACCAAATCTTCATAGCAAAATTCAACACTATAACCATGCACAACTTGATTTCCGAGAAATCAACATCAACCATTGATCTCAAAACTACCGTCATCAGGACAATTCAACATTGAGAACTTTAAAATTCTGCCAATCCTTTCTTGTCTTATCATTCGAGCAACTTCTGATTGCAGAATTCTTCTCACCCATAGATCAACCCAATCTCTTGTTCCGACCGTAGATCTCCGCAGCCCCTACCACTTTCGGTGGATCGAAATCCTGACTTTGTCCGTGTTAGTTCGATCCGCGGAATCATTCTGGACTGCATATCTATCTCCACCTTCATTTCCATCGTCCGATATTTTCACCTGTTAACTCATTTCGCAATTTGAAAAAGTTTCTTTCTCCAGGCATGTTCATCGTGCGGAATGATTTAGGGCCGTTGATCTTAACTTGTGTCGATATTGACCCTCCAACATCACACCCATTTAACAGACTCCGCAAATCTCAAAAGTAAATCCTTCCTCGCATCTTTGTTTCACGGAATGTCTTTCTACCATTGATCTTCCTCATCATGAATATGAACCGTAGAAGCTTAACACACTTTACCCTTATTCCATTGCTACATGTTTCAATATACAGAAAGACCTATCAGCGTAGATAAAAATCCACTCTCTATCCGATGGCTCCCAATGACAAAACTTGCTAACCAGATAACCTGAAAGGTGCTTCCACAAAATTTCATCAAATAGGATCATTTTCAAACCTTTCAAGTCCATAATTCAAAAATTCAAACATAGCGCTAACAACTAGCTCCACTTGGGATGCTATCCTCCCTACGAGGTATCAAAGAACCCGGTAGACCAGGTGCCAAATCCATTGGGTTGCTCCCAATATTTATTTGAAACCCCCAAACTGCTCTGAGCTGAACCATAAAATGAACCACTGCTGCAAACAAATTCCTATCAATATGTAAACTGTCACCCGTCATACTTCGAAAACTTAAAACAACTGTAACTGCAGACTTTAACCTGTAACCGAAATGCACTTGAAACTTAAACTAAACTAAAAACTGCTGAAAGAAATGCTTGCCATGTCGAGCTTATTCATACCTACCTATCCTACTTAACTGAGCACAAATGCTCAATCAAGTAAACTCTGATTTCCAATGAAGCCAACCAAGCAATTTATCCAATAATTATGTTTCTTCCTCATGCTTGATTGAAATTAGAACATAGGAACAAAATGGAAAAAGGTTATGGTGAAAAGTAAGTCCTTTGCTGCAAACACACAACCAATTACCCCATCTGAAAAAAATTATCCATGTATTCTGCCATTGGATCATAAAAAGCATGACAAATTTCAACATACTTAATCACCTATTTGTCATGACAAGGATGTCTAAAAAGTAACTCCTCTTTTATGCTGTCAAACTGATCTTCAGAAGAAGTTTGGAAGGAACTCTTAAGAACATTTTCAAATTAAATATCCACAATTTCATTCAAAATTTCTGAATTAAAAACCTTAGCTTCCTTACATTCTTCAACAAAAATATCATTCTTTTCTCCAACAGAATCAGGCAAACAAAATCCTTCTTCTTGAGATGAAATTTCTAAATGTGAAAGATTAAAAGAAGCATTCAGTTGAGAACCCCTACCTCTTTCTTTGTAATCCAATTCCTCATTGCAAACCACTGATTTTTTCACATGCTGAGATTGAATGCATGATTGTTCATCCTCATCATCTTCTACTTCTAAAATGTTCATGAAGTTTTCCATATCTTCAAATTTCTGTTTATGTTTAGAGGCTTTAATTCTTTGTCTTATAAGTTCAAATGAAGAATAACACAAAGGTAAAATGTCACCTTCAACCCGCTCATTATCCTCTCTTTTTCATCCTTTTGACTTTGGATTACGATCAGATTTTCTTCACTAATAGGCCTTGAAGTTACAAAATTTATAGCTGGTTTTTTGGGTACAACATCAAAGTATTCATCCTCATATTCGTCATATATGGGCATACTGAAATCCTATTTAAAATCACCACTAACAAAATTTGTAACAGGCTGATTGCAATCTTCAGATTTTTTTTTAGTAAAACCACCTTCTTTTACATCACTGGGCTGATCATTTTTCTGTTTACTAAGAGAAGGTTTTAGATGCACAGAGAATGTTTCTTTTTGTTTATGTTTCTCAACCAAGTCTAATTTCCTTTCCATTATATCACCCCGATCTTGGTCTGAAATTGTTTTAGATGTCCTAATATTGTCTTCAACCTCCAAACAATCAATAAACATATGCTGCAATGTGACTAACTTTCTCTCCAAAAGAAATAATGAGAGTTCAGGAGGAAAGGTAGTTGCATAATAAAGTTTAGCATCATTTTCAAGAGGTTGGATTTCTTTTGGCATGTTATAGTAAAAGCTTGCAAAGATCGTGTTAAAACTAGACATGGTTTCACCCTCCTGTTTCTTCAAGGAATATAACTTTGAAAGTATTTGGTCTAATGGCCATATCTTACCCCAAAATTTAAAAAAGATGTCAAAAAACCCTTCCCATGTACTGATGGATTCAGGCTGCAAGTGTTTAAAAAATTCCTTAGCATCTCCTTGCAAAGATTGGGAAAAATCCCTCATGTAGACATCATTACGTTCTACTTCAAAGAGGTCAAGGAAATGCTCAAAGACTTGTAAATGTTTTTCAGCTATAAGGTTCTCGGATTCTCCATCAAACTTAGGAATGTATTTGTAGTGCTTTGTAGGGAAATCATGAAGAATAGGAGGTAAGTGAAGTGGTCTATACCAGTTAGGGATATTGGAAGAAACAGAGCTATGTGGAATGGATGTATTATCAACTGTGGTTTCATGAGGCTCACAAGGGTGATATTTAATGTCACGTGGTTCGAATGAAGGATCTTGATCAAAAGCAAATGTACGAGAAGATGAAATACTTTCAGTTCATAAAGAAGGATATACAGAAGTAAATTCATGGTTTTGTTTTGATTGCAATGAATAATGAATAACTGTTTTGACAAGCTTAGGAAAAGATAGGAAAATTTTTACAAGGAAGGATAATACATCTTGGAGAGAAATGAAACTTGAGTACCTTATTTTTTCACCATGTATTTCCATGTTTTTACAATGAGATCATTTTCCCAGTAGAGTCTGTCGGTTCTCTTTGAAAACTTGATCTTTGGATCATGTCACCAGTGGAGTCACTGAAAGCTAGATTCTCTGAGAATGGAGTTTCCAGGTGAAAGATACACAACCTTCTTGATGTTTGACCACTATTCACCATCAACAATCAAATTTGAAACTATGTCGTTAATTCCCGGGGAATATTTGAGGCTTCGTCCTGGGCAACAGCACCAGTTTATTAACACCCAGAATGTACCGAGGTTGTGAAAAGTAAATCCCGAGGTAACAAAAAAAACCACTTTAGAATGTATTTCTGACCTAATACAGTCAGAGAGAGATCTCTCACTATTTACAAAGTTTTCATACTCAAGATATTCAATCAAATATAGTCAGGAGGTCAGATTTCTGAATAGAACAATTTTGTTTTAAAATATTTGGTGGGACAATCATGGAGGAGACCATTCGGAAATGGAGTCAACAATTAGGTATGAAATAAATTGTAGGAGGTAGGAAGTCTGAAGGGTTATAAACAAAGGCAAGGTAGACACCCTTTCCTCAATCTGGAGGTATTAGCAGGTTGATTGCCGGATAGAAGGAGACATCCCATCAAATAGAGCACCTAACTAAGGCGGATTCTGCAATACTTTAGAACAAAATGTTTTGAAAATGCTTGAACAATGGACCTAGAGCATGCAAGATGAATTCTATCCCATATACACTAATTCTCAAACATGAAAGCAAATAGAAAATGAAGTGGAAAACAAGATAAACAGTCACATAAATAAATTACTTATTGAAGAAAAAGATGGCACGGGAATCTCTACCATGAGACGTTTAACATTCCTCCTCTGCAAATTTCATTCATCTACTAAAAAATTGAAACCCATTACAATGAAGATCCTCTCGACTCTTGAAAAACCCCAACCCTCTCTCCCTCAATAGGGAGCCTTTTGTAACGTTTCAGACCCCCGAGGATAATCCTCGAAATAGGACATGAAACTATTTACAGTCATAATCAAAACATTAACAACTAGAGCATGGTACTTCTACCATTGTATACATATATTTAACAAACATCATGGAGCAAATGCACGTGCTCAGTCTGGATGGCAGCACGACATTTCTGGTTCTGAGCTCGCGGGTCGTGAAAATGACTTCTCATAATGCTTCTGGAGGCTTGTTACTGACTAAGCCTGAACCCTTTATCTGTCTGTCGAGTCAGAAACGTGTATTTTCCCTTTATGTTCATTCCATGCTCAAAGGTACCTTTATGCATGGGCTCAAAGCCGACAAGGGATTTTTTGTCCCTTCCGTGCTCAGCCTTCTCCACAACTCCCCCCTTTGCGGGTAACACTGTTGTACGCGAAGACTTGAAGAAGGCCAACATTGCTTCTGGCAGAAACAAGCCTCTGCAGTGGCTTGTAATTCTTGTACTCCTCACCTCCTATGAGGCGGGTTCTCCTACAGGAAATGTGGTGGGGTGCGTCTTCGACCTCCTCACCACCTCAGAAAAAGTTGGCAAGTGGAATTCACAAAGGCGGTGATGAAGACTTTGGACCCCCGATGCCCCAGTATGAGCATTCGCTTCTACTGGTCATCGCTAAACATGGTCCTCATGTACCGAGGATTTGGAGGCAGCGATTGCATCCAGGGGTTTTGGAGGGATACCCATGGGACGTAAAATCCCAGGCACCACATGTTGATGTAATTGTAGCTTCAAAATGTATTCATCTGTATTTCTTATGTATTGTAACCCGATGTTTATTCCAGGATGTATTGTAATGTATTTGAGTCATGTCATACCCCGATGTTTATTCTGGGAAGTTTCTATAATGAGAAAGTGATGTCAAGTCAGTGTGGGTAACCCTCCTATTGGTCAAGGGTTAAAGTCCCCACAGTTGTGGGGCCCTTGGGTTATTATACTATCCTAGTGAAGTCGACCCTATGTGAGTCATTGTAAGTCAGGGCAATAGTCCCCACCATTGTGTTAAGGATAAACCTCCTTGTTGTTCAGAGGAGGCAAAGACCCCACAAGTTGTGGGGCACTAGGGTTATTAGACACTCCTAGAGATGTCGTCTCTAGTAAGTAATTGTTAAGTGAGGCCAACATGATGGAGTGGGTTCCAAGTGAACAGAAGAATATAAACAGAGAGTGAGTCTCTCTATTTAGGACACACACTCACTCACTTATTGGGGCGCATGAGTGGGAGACGAGAAGCTCTCTCAGTGTGAAAGAGAGAGACTGCTGCTATCGGGAGATCATCTTACTGTTTTCTGGTTTTACCTTTGGTGTTGATTCTATCTCTGAGGAAGTTGCGGGGCTTTCTCCTTTATGGTTTCCCAGAGGAAAATTCTTTGTGTCTCTTGTCTCTTGTGTTGTGCTTGTATTTTATTGCTATGCATGTTATTCTCTCAGTTAAATATCCTAAGATCATAATGGTAGCATGAATGATAAAAATATAACACCACACAGCTGGAGGGATGGCTATCTGAAAATAGGTGTATTTCTCAAAGTGCTTGATGTCTTTTCCCCAATGGTTGGCGCTTCCTTAGTTTGAAAATATATGGTGATAGATGAGCATGGAATCAAGCTCACCAACCAATAGCACACCTATACTGACAAGTTTCTCAAACCAGATCACCATTACAAATTTCTTAGGTTTCTCAAAACCTCCAACAGAATGATACTTTGAGTTTTGCTTCTACACCAGCTCATCCTATGCATCTTAGGGGCTCTTAAAGGTGGTGTTTATATAGGATTGGAGAAATGGAAATAGAGATGACCCATTAGCATTGTCTCACACTTCATCATCGAGTATCATGGTGACGACATGAGAGAGCACATGAGCCAAGGGATTCCTTTCCCGCTAGAGATCTAATCATGTCGCCCTATCTGCTACGACATTTCATTATTGGCGGTGGAAAATACTTCGGGCGTTACCTTTTCTGGTCGACCATATGCTTCAGGGCATATGGACTGGACATTTTCTTTCCCTTTCATTCCTGTGATGATGATATCAGAACAATACTTTTGCCGTGTTTTCCCTGCTTCGTGTGGTGATCAGATTCGCTGCTCCACATCTTATATTTTCACGATATCCTTCTGATTTCACACGCTAGCCACACGATGGATATCTATTTTTGGGCGAGATTGCACTACCGTAGGGATGATTTATCCTGTAGGTATGTCACAAATGGCGTCGGGGAAATCAATTAACTGTCGAGAAGGCAGATCGTACGTGAGGGCATCTTCTCCACGTAGATGTTTTTATAGATTTTTATGTTGCATAACCCTCATGTTTATCCATGCACTATGTACCATAGATTTGTTCATCTTTGCAATCTAATCCTTCGATACACCAAATATTCATACCAAAATTCAACATTATCAACCTGCACAGCTTGATTTGTGGAAATCAACATCAACCGTCGATCTCTAAAATACCATCATCGGGATCGTTCAACATTGAGAACTTTAGCAAATTTTGATCGCAAAATGCTTCTCACTTGTAGATCAACCCAATCTCTTTTTCTGACCATAGATCTTCGTAGCCCCTACCACTTTACGCGGATCGAAATCCTGACTTTGTCTGCGCTAGTTCAATTCACGGAATTATTCTGGACCGTAGATCTATCTCCGCCTTCAACTCCACCGTCCGATCTTTTCACCTATTAACTCATTTCACGATTTGAAAAAGTTTCTTTCTCCATGCATGTTCACCGCGCGGAACGATTTAGGGCCGTTGATCTTACCTTGTGTCGATCTCGACCCTCCAACATCACACCCATTTAACAGACTCCGCAAATCTTAAATTTAAATCCTTCCTCGCATCTTCGTTCCGACGTTGATCTTCCTCGTCATGAATCTGAATCGTCGAAGCTTAACACACTTTACCCTTATTCCGTTGTTGCATGTTTCAATATACAGAAAGACCTATCACTGTAGATCAAAATCCACTCTCCATCTGACGGATCCCGATGACAGAACTTGCTAACGAGATAACCTGAAAGGCGCTTCCACAACATTTCATCAAATAGGATCGTTTTCAAACCTTTCAAGTTCATAATTCAAAAATTCAAAAATAGTGCTAACACATTGTTTGAACACGTTCAATGAGAAAAAGAAGTAACAAGTCATCAAAGGTACCTATAAGTATATCTCTATTTTGGAGCAACAATGACCTTACTACATGGAGCAACCTTACTACATTGAAGCAACACTTGGTATGGAAAAATGTGACCAAATATGGATGCACAACAAACAGTGAAAAGAGAGAATAAGTGAATACATCCCTAAATATCAGAAAAACAACCCTCTTATACATAAGAAGGAAATGGTTGTACTGGGTATTAAACTAGCCATTGAATTGAACATCTAACTCTGGGAGTAACCCCATGAAAAAATTATAAAGAACCAATGAAGCACTTAGAGTGACCTAATTGAAGGTCATCCACAATAAGTATTAAGGAAAAAATTAATTGTATTTTTGAATAAATGTGTAAGGTTGTCCCAGGACTAGTTGCAAATAAAAGCATGACATACTACCATTTGGTGAGTATGGAAGATTAATAAGGCATCTCTGAGATAGAACCAAAACAAGGACAAAGGAGAAGGACTATTAAATGGGACTGAGGAGGCTAATGAATAATAATGACAATGGGTAATCAAGATCATTTTTCGGCATAAGTAATTAATGTTCAATATTGATTAACCTTTTTTGGGGTATTGTGAATCCTCTTGTGACAATATAATTGAGGTTAAATCATCAGCTTCCATTCTTCTTTTATGACTGTGTATTAATCCTTTTCTAAGACCTCTAAGATTGAGAAATCCTGTAAATTTTGTATGGTCTATAAGGTTGACTGGGTTTAGCACTATTTAGTGATATGTGTATGGTCTTAAAGAACCAATGTAAGGTCTATTCAAAATTTGGATGATAGAACCTTGTTAAGAAAAATGGGTGAATCGATATGAGTACAAGTGAAGTATGTTCTCTAAAACAATAAGTTTAAGCATCTAAAGTTGGGAATGTAACAATCAAATGTAAAAGATGAATCATATATCAACATAAAATATGCAAACAATTATACAAGATATAACAAATAACCTTAAAAAAATCATCACTTTTAAAGCATGGAAGGAATAACTTCAACTTACTTTTTTGCCTCTCCTCATGAAAATCCTTTTGAATACTAAGTTGCAATCATAGTGCCACTACTTCCAGAGATCATATGCAAGAGAGCTAGGAAATATGTCAGTCTGCTTACAAAATGAAGCATTCTGTCTAGGAACAACATGGTGACCTTTTCCCTTGAAATTTCAGTCTGAGCTCACTGAAATATTTTTCTTAATTCTCTTTGTATTTATAGAGGTCATCAACAAAGTTATTTCCCTGAGTGAATGATAGTGGATGAGATGAATCTTTGTTGTGGAAGATTCCAATAGTGTCTTCTCTAGATCTATGCCACCCATAGCCTGATCACATAGTTGGGCCAATAGAAGTCCAATATCTACCATGCAAAAACCTAGTTGTCTGAAACTATTCCCAATCTCGTCAAAGTCGTCATGCTTAAGTCCTTTTGAGAAAACTATATCAACATGTTATTGTTCTATGACCTTAGGTTCTGAATTCTCTTCTGGTGGCAAGGCTGGCCTTTGCTTATAATCTATATCACCTTTTAGTGATACATTTTCATGTTCCAAATTTGTACAAGTATTTCTTACAAACTTTAAATGTGTTGCAAATGATGAGACATTCCTATCTGGTATCCTTAAAGAGACATCTATACCTAAACCATGGTCCTATTAATAGATTGTCAAAAGCTATCACATGATTTCTAATTCCAATTTATAGATAAAAGAGTGAGGTAATGCATGATTTGTTCTAGAACTAAAGAATTTTTTGAAGATAAATATTGGAAAACATTTGAAAGAATGGTTAAACACAGGACTTGAAAATCATGCGCCATCCACAAATTGCATTACATGGTCAGAGGGTCACAAGTAGTATGTCAGGTACCTTGTGAGGAGAGGGAAAATAGTGATCATCTTAATAATTGTGATTAAGTAGCTTGAAACCAATTTTCCCACTTTGTGTGTGGATCATATATCCTTCTCTTCTTAGCAAAAAAAACGCCATCTTTAATTGGAATTCAACAAAGTTTTAGAAAAAAAGTTCTAGATCAGAATACATTAACAAGCCAATTGATTTGAAATTCAGACGTATTAAATACAAATAAACCAATAGATTCTTGAAAAGCATAACAGGATAAAAGTGCCAAACTATACGGATTCACTGTTGCCTTTTCAGTAGGCAGTTATTAGACACATAAGAGATATTGAGGTATCGGGGTACATAAAGCATATTAGGAAATTAATCAATCATAAATCAAAAGACCCAATCACGAGATATTAAACAAAGATTACATGACATACTTAAGCCATGCGAGAGGATAGTTAGCAGAATATATTTATTGAAATCAAAACAATAATTCATAAATAGTAAATACAAATTCTGAAACCTATCGCCAAGCATATCCACCAATGAATTTCCCAATTCCAAATTCAAGACTAGTGTAAAGGAAGGGTATAAGTTTAAATCCTTAACATTCTAGAGTCTTGAAATACCTAAAACAACAATAGTACTAGACCTTACTTTTGATCAATTTTGGGCAAACGTTTCTTTGATCCTCAATATGAACCCAAGGAAACAAGTAACAACCAATATTTTTCGCAACGAATAAGATGGATCCAAAAATTGGTTTCATCATATTTGAAAAAGTGAGAATCAAATATTCGTCATTTCATGCCCTAAAAAGAAGACTAAAATACAACCTAATTTTCGTTAATGATGATGATGTAACTTTTAGGACCCTGTTACCCACCTATTTGCATGGGGTGTTCACTTACGTTTCAGAGGAGTTATGGGCTAATTCCTAGGATTTCTGGACATGTCTAATAGGAGAGAGCAATTTTCTGTCCATATTCTGGGTCGACTTGTGGGATAAAGCCATAGTTATGGGTGTATTTTAGTAGCAAAAGAGAGTCATAATCATCAAATTTGGGTTAGAACTAAGAAGCATGGTGTACCAAGCAGTGAAGATTCTGTGAATATTGCTAGTGGTAGTGATGGTGCTCCTGTATCTTGCAAGGAGCCATTAGATATGTGTGTCATCAAATATCAATAAATCATTTTTGAGCATATATTTCCTGGCATCTTGTAAACCTGTGTATGTAACATGAGTGATAAATTTAGAGGAAGGACATGATTGGTTGATAATTCTTCACCTCAGTTAGTAGAATTCGTATATGGTGATATTGGTTTTCTTTTATGATGATATCATTGCATCAGGGTTAAATTACAATTATGGAGTTTGTGTTGAAAATGTGACAGCCTGGGATCCTCTATTCTGAGTCATGTCAAGAAAGTTACTAATGACATAAAATTCCTAAAGAGGCTCATTCTAGCTGGATGAGGCAATAAGGCAGATTAATCCTTAAAGCTATGTTGCTACATAAATATCAAAATTATGGTTAGTGTATATAACCTTTGGAAATATTTTCAAATGTCTCTATGCCATTAAGATATAACATTCTAGCCTTTGAGGGATCTTTAGGCATACTTTGGTATTAGGCTATTAGCATCTTGTTTGAAAACCTATGTTATTCAAGAACCTGAGGTACGTGCATTTGAGCTCTACAATCTTACTGAAGCTCTGGGAAAGGTGGCACAAATGCTAGGCTCTCGAGAATCCTTACAACAATTAATTGAACGTGTAAGGATTTATCTAACACAACTAGTTAAAATGCATAGTTAGTTGGGAAGGAGGAGAAGACTAAAGAATCTAGAGATAAGAAGGCTATTCTTGGTCGTGTTGGGGAAAATTTGGATAATAGCAAACTAACCAGTGAATATGGTGAATCAGCTGATCCTGCTATTTTTAGTGACCAGGTTGTGATTCTATTTGATGACTGGGCTCATATTTGTGATTCTCTAGGAGTGAATGATAAAGCATATTCTATTTACATATCATAGTTACAACAATTTGAGATGTTGAAGGGAAATGAGATAATGGTACTTTAGACAAAGGGATCATTTCCAATGTTACAAATCATATACAATCAGATTTTATGGAAACAAGGATTGACAATGGTTGTAGTACAGAAGGAAAAACTGGTGAAGGCCATTTCGAAAGTATATCACAAGGGGATATTTTCCTAAAGGATGGCAGCAATCCTTCCCTGGAGAAACAAGTACCTATGAGAAATATGACAATTCGGTAGGAAGCTTGTCCAACAAGCAAGGAATCCATGTCCTAAGAAAATACCAACACCCACGTTCAATCTACATGATGAAACTCCAAAAGAAGCTACCATTGGGTGTTTCTTGAATCTACCAGTGTCTTTGGGCTCATTAGAGGAAATTTCAACTCAAAATGGGCCTTTTAACACTAATTCAAATTCCATGTCATCATGTGTTAACCAATGAAATTTATTTAAATTTGAAATACTGTACAGGCCTTAAACAAATTTTTAATATGAATTTGGGGATAAGTATCATAAAAAAACTACTTTTTCTGTTCGTATTTTCGACATATCTCCCTGTGTTTTTACTCAAATTTTGATCGGGAGAGCTTGGATGAGAAATTAAATTCCGCATCCAACGAGTACCCACTCAACATACTTTTGACAGACCCCTCTACCCCAAAAACAAGAAATACCTGAAAAGTATGGCAAGGGGTAGTGGGGCCCATTAAAAGTATGCTGAGTGGGTACTCGTTGGATGCAGAATTTAATTTTGCATCCACGGAGCTCTCTCAATCAAAATTTGAGTAAAAACACGGGGAGATATGTCAAAAATACAAACAAAAAAGTAGTTTTTTTTCTTTTCTTCCTATAAAATTAATAAATATTATTTTATTATTTTAACTATTATTTTATTATTTTTCTTAGGAGGCCCATTTTGAGTTGAAATTTCCTCTAATGTGAATAGCACCACCTCTCTTCAGGAATCAATCAATAATATTAGTTTAGAGATGGCAGGTTTAGTATCTTCAGATTCCAACACTAAAAACAATCTCTCCTCAAGAATATGAAGTGATCTCATTGATCCCTTCACCTGATGGAAGTAAGAAACAACATTTCAGATATTCAAGAAGGACACCGCCTAGAGTGACCGAGAAAGTAGTATCAATGCCAGAATCTTTCAAATCTAGACACCCAAATTCCTACATTGACAGGATGTCGATCCAACATAGTCCAGTTTTCACTCATTGGAACTAGGGCTGCCTCATAGAAATGGCCAAACAGAATAGATGATAGGGATTAAAGAACAAATCCAAGAAGATTAGAAAGAGAAGTGTGATGTATATGTGAAGTGAGAAACATCCAAGGAAGCCTCAAGGAAGTTGAAACATATATTGAAATGCAAAGAAATACAGATCTAGAAGATTTATGAATGAGGATAAAGCCTTATTTGCACAATACATAGCAATATTTCATCTTTATCATGCTCGACAACCTAAGTGCTGCTCCAGTTTCAAGGGAAAAGGAAGCAGGTGTGCAAGTAACAAGTCTTCCAGACTTCCATAACCAATGTGGTAGCTGTCTGGCATGTGTGTCTTTACCTCCCTTATGTCCAACAATGGTGAATCTTGGTTCAAAGATAGAAGTGCTAAGGGGATGAATATATTTAATTTTCCATGGAAAAATGTTCTTATTTTTTGAATGGGTATCAAAAGAGCATCGTTCTGCAGTAGAGACCATTGGAGACAATCAACTAGAGATGGATAAGATTGCCACTGATGAAATATGAGACTTACTCAGAAAGGCTCCAAGGATACCTCAACCATGAGTCAAACTTGTTGATGAACATGGAGCTCTTTCTATTGTGAAGTGGTGAAGTATGTATGGCATGTCATTTCCTACTAGAGTGACCTTTGGCCCAGAAATGTGGGTTACACTACACATGGTGCTCCATGTCCACAACAGACAAAGGTCATTAGTGATGACACATGGAGAATTAAGTTGGCCTTATTTTTTCATTGTTTGAGGACTAGCGTTGCTTTGGAGGAGTCTTTTGAGACTTGTAATGGGTCATTCATCATGAAATATTTTTGACTTGGCATCCATTGTTATTTTTGGAGGATGCCTATACTTTGTTTATGATGATATTTTCTCACCTTGGTGTTGTCCACTTTAAAACCGTAGTGTGTGTTTTTTAGTGTTAAGGAATATTTATGGACATTGTGCCTTTTATTCCTTGAAAATTGTATTTGTGGCATTGGCCATATTTTATAAAGATTTAGTTAGCAGTTGGTTAGATAGTTGTTAGGGCTAATGGAGTTATTCATGGTTTACTCCACCCTAGCTTAATTTATGTTAATTTAATTGAGGAGGTTAAAGCTATATAAGGATTTCCTCTCTCCCTCATTTAGCATGGTTGGATTATGAGATATTTCTCTCTTTGGAGCCTGTTTGTGCCAGAAATTGTTTCCAGGCTATGAAGAAACAAGCCAACACAATCTCAAAAAACTCAATAAAGTAAACTAGGTTTTAGGGTTTCTGAAATGTTTTCTTGATTGTAAATTTGGTGACAAACAGGGAATACACTCATGAACCAAATAAAAACTGAATCATAAACAAGGAAAGACATAGATACATCGTATAATCACCAGAATCCAACAAAAAATAATATTGAATTTCATTCATAAAAGATAAGCATTACCAGCATACAAACATAGACCAGCAATGAATTTATCAGTTAAGCAACTAAACAAGTTAAAAAATGAAGCCAACATACAAACTGAAGGGTGAAAAGGATCATATATTTCATAATCTGTCATCAAATACATATAAGAGTTATGATACTTAGCTCACAAGCAAGTCCAAAAGACCTCCTGAAGTCCTCCAAAAAAATCGAACCCTTTGCTCTCTTTCTCATCTATCTAAATACTGTTTCTACAAAATCAGTTAGGGTCTAAACCCTAACTTCCCTCAACCAACTCATCGATGGAATAAAGTGATATTATATTTACAAAATAAAATATTTCTTCAAAAGCATAACTAATAACTCACTAACTAAAGTGTTTCTCAAAAGACATTACAATAACTGAATAACTACCAAACTCAAAGGTCTTTTGCAGCCTCAGCTAGCAAGGCTATTCCATCCAAAGCTTGGGCCTTCTTCTTGGATCTCTTCTGCTCATCTTCCATATCAGCTACCCTTTTTGTGAGTTCTTCATTCTGCTGCTGCAAGTCTCTGACAGTCTGCTTCAGCTCTGTACATTGAAAATATGTGGCTCTCTTTCTCTTCAGGGCTTCCTTGGACACTGTAGTAAGCTCTTGATAATGGTCATTTAATTCCTACAAATCCTCCCTGAGTCTTCTGTTTGCTAGGATCAAGCCATCATTCACTTCCTGCATGAAATCCATTTGATGTCTGTATTGTTTGACTGTTCTCTGCATGTTTTGCTTGTCTGAATCAAAAACCTTCCCTGCTGTAGTATCCTGCATATCACTGGGTAGCCATGGAATATCTAATTTTCTGAAAATGTCTTCATCATCTGGCAATGGATCTGAAGACACACCATGAACCATAGGGTTTTCCTGATTAACTGCTTCAGTTGGTGTTGTTTCCTCTATCAATTGCTGGTCTTCAGAATGAGAGACTTCAACCTATTTTTTATGTTGCTCTTTTAACATTTCATTTCTTAACTCTAAACAGACTGCTAATAATTTAGTCTCGGTGAGACTAACCTCTTCTGATAACTTTGATGACTTTTTCCCCTTTGCATGATGAGAAACTGGAGTTTTCAGAACTGCTTCTTTCTTAATTTTTGGCTTTTCATCTGAAGAATCATCATCAATTACTGTTACCTCTTTTGTATTTAATCTAGGGTTTAACAATTTTTTCATATTCAATCTCAACTTGTTTCTTGGCCTAGTTTTAGGCCTCCAACCTGCTTTTTGATTTGCTGTTCCTCTTGCTTGATTTGAAAACCAGTCCAGAAAAGGAAATAATTCCATGTATTCTCTTCCTTTTGTAGAGAAGTACTAATGATGAGCTTAATCAAACCATGGTGGAAGATGGATTGTGAAGTATGATCTTGATGCCCCTTGACTCTACTGGACATCTTCTACAGAATTTTGAAAAGGAAGAAAGGAAGGCTCATTTTGGATTCACCAACCATATGCTGTAAAAACCTAAAATGGTATTTGAAGACATAAGCATATCTTCCTTCACAGGTGATATAGCTTTGCAAGATTCTAATGGGTTCCACCCACTCACTTCTGAAATTTTGGATTAGTATGCCTTTTCTCCAGTCTGGAGTAATATTAGGTAACAGGTACCTCTGGGCATCAAAAGTGAAAGGCAACTTTTTGAACCACTTTTCACCTTCATTTTTTATACATGTAGCTTCTGCAATTAGCTCCACATTCAACTTGAACCTCAATGTATCAAAAACTATCATGTCCTGGTTATAGCTTTTGGCAAACTGATAAGAGACTTTAGTATTGTTGCCATCGATCTTTTTGAAGAAATCTAGCCACCCAGCATTCTGGAAAATCTCTACACAACCTGGGAATTTCTCAATCCAGCTTACATCAGTGGGCTCAACCCTATTTATTTTGCCACTTTTACCCATCTGCTCTCAATGGCTGAAACTATGTGTACTTCTAGGGTTCAGTTAATGACCTAACAACTGCTTTTTCCTCCTCAAGCCTCTAAGGTTTTGATAATCATCTTTCCCCAATATTCCTTGACTATTTTTTTTTTTAATGCAGGATAAGCTTTACCACAGGATCAAGTTATTTAGGTCATAGAGTGCTCCACATTCTTCACTAAAACTGCTGGTGAAATGAGCTATCATCCCAGCTGCTCACTTAGATACTAGACCATCTCCAGAAAGTACAACAGCATCTGTGTATTGTATTTCTATACAAAAGTAACCTTTAATTCCTTCTAATGCAACTTATGAGCAATCTTTGTGCAAAAAATATTTTGTACAAGTGATCTCAGATGCTAGCTCCTTAGATCAATTTGTGGTTTCTGAAATCAACTGGAGATTGTTTATCTGGTAGATGAGAAGATATGAGAGTGATCTTATGTTTGCTTAGTTTCTGCTCCCCCTTGCTCTTATCACCACAATCAGTCAGCTTTAGCACCAAATAAGACTAGGTCTTCATATACTTTCATATATTCAGCTCCATCGTTACACTGTTTACAAGTAGCAAATCAATTTTTTAAATTTGGATACCACAGAATACATAGCTCTTCACCCTGTCATCTTTGCAGGTTTTGAAAAGGTACTGGTTCAATGTAATGCTACCTTTCCACCTTCCACTTGCCACAACATCTCAATATCTCTTGAAAAGATATATCTTCGGCAACAATCTTGTTTAAGAGCATAACTTAATGTTTTTCTTAACCAATTTTAACAAAACAGACTTTACTGAGAAAGCCCCAATTTAACAGCTATCGTGGAATACCTGATTTATGTCTTACTATAGTCGCTTAAAATCACTGTTGAGCTGTCTGATTGTCCAATTTAGCCATACAAGTGTCTTTATGCGTTCAATTTGATTCCAGGTGGCAGGACGAGAAAGCCCTAATTTCCTGTGTAACTGTGAAAACCCCAACTCTGCTCTATAACAGCAACTTCCGGATTTTTGGCAAATGTCGTTGCTCCACTAAGTCTTCAGCATCGCATTGCATGTATGGAATAACTTCCCTCACATCAAAATCGGTCTCTGCCTCTATCTTTCATGATAAGCTACGTTCTAACTGATGATTATCACGATCTCTTCCATGACATGAACCCACCTATTTTCATGATGATTACTGGAGCAACACGTAGCAAAATCCTTAAATCATGCGATTAGTCACTTAGAAATTGAAATCTTGTGAAAAATCAGCTTAAAAAACCATAATTTCTATGCGCGCGATATTCTTGTAGTGCCACTATGTTAATTTTTCATGGTTGCGCTACAAGAATAATTTGAATTCAATTTTGGCGCAATTTTAAACCTTTTTTCCACTTTGCATGAGGTTTAAGTGATAACTATGCTCATGATATGATTTGTGAATCCATTATTCAACATAATGACCTTTAGAACCCCTCAAAAAACCTAAAGGAACAAAAATAAATATAAAACCTGAAGGCAAAACTTGAAAATTTCACTAAAAATATAAAAATTTTCACAGTAAGTAAAAGAACAAACTCAAACAAATAAGTAAACTGGAATAGAAATGACAATCAAACATAAAATTAGAGGAAACAAGTTCCTGACTTAACAGAGCCTAATTGTTAAACCTTATGGAGCATTTTGGACTGAAAGGATTTTATTCTCTTGGGTTTTTTACTTGATGCTTAAATGTTGAGGTAACATGCTATGTTTTACCATTGTAAAATTTATATTCCTATTTCACTTCGAGGGGCAGTCATACTCAAGTGGAATTTAATATTTTGTATGTTAGTTTTGTTGCATGTCTTGTGGTTTGATGATCTAAGGAGGAGTTGCAAATCAAGTATCATAAGCTAGGGTACAAGCTAGGATATAGGTCGGAGGAGTGTGCCATAGATGCCACCCTTCCTTGGTGAAATATTGCATGAAGCTTCAATAGTTTTTTGGGTAGGGACTTGTCTTGCTTTTTGTTGCAAAGGTTCCGACCAAGCACATACACTTCAAGGATTGAGGGGGAATCATCCCAATACACCAAATTCCCTAGGAATTGGCACTAATCTTCAAAACCCTCCCATCACCTATACGACAAATGAAGACCTCAAGTTTTTATAAGGCTAACTCTTCAAATCACCTTGTGTCCTCATTGCCATAGCTCAACAATCCTATCTAGGGAAGCCCGCCTTGAGTTGGATAAGAGTTAACCAGAAGTGCAGAGAGGTGTTATCAAGGTGATAATGGGTAACACCTCTAGGTTGCAGTTGGGATAACCATGTTCTTTGTAGTTTTAACTATGCCTTCTAGTTCATGTTATAACAAACCCGATAAAATATATGTTGAGATCAGGTTGAGATCATGTGGTTATTTTTCACTATGCCTGTGGTTATGTGTCAATCCATTATATTGGTTATATATTTATGGATCCTACATATGGATGCCTAACTAACTCATTTATTGTACTTAATATATTTGACTACGTTTTCCTAGTCAACCTCTTGGAGCTAGCGACCTAACCCTAAGATACACTCCTCATTTGTATCATCCCATTCCCGAGAATTCATTCATTATTTGTCTAAGGGCACCTCCAAACCAGTGTTATTGGAATCAGACTTGAACCAGTAAAATTGGTTGGCTTGACCAGTTCATAGTCTCAACCACTCCGGTTAGGTGTCTGAATCAGAAAACTGCTAAAAATGACATGGACTAGTTATGAACCAGTTGGTTCTGTACATAACCGGATCAAAACCGTTGAACCGACCAATTTTGGACGGTTTTGTATGGAATCGGATGGTTTGTGATCTGTTGTACTGCCGCAACATGGGAACCACGATTCCCAAATTTAAAAAAAAAAAACACATAAAATTTCTATCCTATCCCTAAGCCCTTACTCATGCTATTTAAAGGCCCTATTTCACTCACACTATTCATTCCATCTCCTTGGAATTATTGAGAGCTAAGTTTCTTGGGCGGTTTTGGAGAGTTATTTAGCTGAGTTTGATGGGTGGATTTGGAGTTCTTGGGAATATTTGAAGACTTTTTGGAGGTCGGTTTTGGAGAATTAGACTATATATATTCATTAGTACTATGCTTATTTTTTGGACTCTAGGAGCCATTTAGAGCCTCTTTGTTGATGTATTTTGGTTCAAAACTTCAAATATGTATTGCACTTAGTTCTATTTCGGTTATTTGCACTAGTACTTGCTATATATATGAGAATATTTGCATATTAGTGTGTTGATGGATTGGAATCATATGTATGCACATGAATATATATGGTTTTTTTATAAAATACGAATATTTTATGTATTTTTTGATCGACCGTTTTTTTTTTCCGGTTCCGATCCAATTAACATTTTGGGATCTTCTAGTTTGATCACCGATCTGGCTCTGATAACATTGCTCCAAACAACTCACTTTACTTGTGGATTCACTCTATTTGTGTGGTTGATTATTCTTGGACAAAGATATGGTAAGTGAACATCTTTCTTGTAATCTATATCAAGCACTGTTATAAATATGCTGGTTGATGATTGGATTAGGGTTGTTGAAGATATCACCATAGATTTACTAACCTCTTATGATTGCAACAAGATATAGTCATGAGGATCATCACAACTATCAAATTCTGGGGAGGGACAATGACTAGCAAGTTACATTGAGCAAATTGTCTCCCTTTTTGCATCAACTGAAGTTTTACAAGATAATTTAATTTACATAGGATTGAGAGTAAGTTCAATCAATATTCATTGTGTGATAATGATTTAGGAAAAATTCTTATCAAAACAACCACCAAACTAGATAAGAAAGGGTTGCTGTAATAATTATTTTACAAAAATAGATGCCATTTGTATCATGGATCTCCAAATATAGAAATTTCCAACTTCTGCACTTGTGACAGTTATGCTAATGCCATAATGAATGCTTCTCGATTTCTTAATTTGCAGGTGAGAAGTTGTCAACTAATAAAGTTGTATCAAAGTTTACCAGTTGTCCCACACCAAAGAATAGATTCTAAAGTTATTACAAGGTTTAACAAGATCACAGAACATGTCAAGAGGCAAGATGTATCTTAACCCGAGTCACATGACACTATGAAACGGGACACATAGGACATGAAGATATGAGTATTTGACATGGGACACGTTGTTCCCCAAAATGACCACCAAACCAGACAAGAAAATTTTGATGTAAAAATTGTTTTATAAAAATAGATACCATTTGTATTATGGATCTCCAGGTTTGGAAACTTCCATCTTCTACACTTGTGTCAGGTATGCTAATTCCATAATGGATGATTCTTGATTTCTTAATTTGCAGGTGATAAGTTGTTAACTACTAAAGTTGTATCAAAGTTTACCAGTGGTCCCACACTAAAGAATAGATTCTGAAGTTATTACAATCTTTATCAAGATTACAAAACATGTAAGAGGCGAGATGTNTTAAAAATACAAAAATGAAATATAAACATAAATATCCAATTTTCTTAGAACAGTTACAAAATATTGATACAACTAGTCACTACATCAATCATGATCAAACACATGAGATTAGAATATTCTACACATAAAATAAAGGGTTAGAAACTAGAACCACAAACTATAATTAAAATATTCAGTCCATGATGCAGTTTTATCCCTGTTGGTTTTACTATCTTTCTTAACACTGGCTTTCTGAGCTCGCATAAGCCATGGCCTTTTCTCAACCCTGCAATTAGGGATATACAAGAGAAAAGGAGAATTTAAGAGTTCAAGAATTCAATCTACCAATGCATAACCCTAGAAATAATGCTGCTTCGAGTACTTTACATATTCAACACTTCACTGCACTCTAAAATTCCAACTAACATGAGATAAAAAGGTGAAAAGAACAATAAAGAAATATATTATGCAACCAACTCTAAACATTTCCTAAAATGTAAGATGGAAAATTTAATAATAATAATAATAATAATACAAAGGAAAAGGAATTGCTGAAGTTAAGAAAATCATGATTTGTTGTGTCTACCTATTAGGGGTGTCTATTGCTTCCTGGAAATTAGCAAAAGGATAATTATCATCATAGGGAGATAACTTCTTGAACTATTATTCTATATTGAAACTTTTATATATTCAATTCTTGCTTATACATCGCTACAAATAAGAAGTTAGCAACATTGATTAGAGCTTAAATCATCTTATTAAATTTTAAATCTATTAAGATCCAATAGAGTCCCCTAAAATTTATAAATAGACACAAAACAAGTTTGAATAGCTACCAACCATATCTTTCCCTAGATATTAGAGAATATCAACAAAAGACAAGAATGACAACAAGTATTATTTTAAGCAACACAAAATTGCCATTTTCCAACTTAATCAAGTCTAAACAAGCTTACAAGCTGTTGATATAGGTTACAGAGTATCTAGTTTTAGTAGGCTGACTAGTTTCCCAATAAAGTTCAACTATTCTTTGCTTTAAAAATGGTTCAAATTTTTCATAAAAATCTAGGAGTCAATGTTGGTTGGTCAAGAAGATGAATTGGTTTCAAGCACAGGTTGTTTCAAATACAGATATACTTTTGGATGAAGCCATATTATTGGCCCTAGTGCCAATGGTGGACGATAGACACAGATATTAGGTGGACGATAGACAAAGATATTAGGACCCTCACCATGTTCCCTGTTGCTAACCATTAATGATACAGAAAAAATGTAGAGCTACATGGGGATGTACTATGAGGATGGGAGAAGCAAATGGCCCTCAAGTCCATAAAAAAAGAAGGAATAACCCACTGAAAAAAGCAACCACATATTTTATTTAAATGGCAGAGAATATAAATAAAGTTAATCAGCCAACAATGGGAAATCAATACAATATTGGTTGGTTTTAGAAAACCGAGTTGAGCTCACTGGTAAATCACTATTTTAAGTTATGAAAAGAAGTCTCCAGTGGAGGTTTGCTAAAGCTCGTATTTTGATTCATCATGTTGGAGATTTATTATTCTAATCCATACTGGGTCTGCTATGAAAATAAATTCTAATCATAGAGTTGAAAATGGGTGTTCTGATACAAGAATAATGAACTGATAAAGCTTGACACATGAATCCAACTATCTATGGTGATGTAAAAGAGCATCGAAAACTCAATAAAATACCAAATAGGTTCATGGGTTTGAAGCTCCAACATGCTTTTAACGTTTGGCCTCAGACTTCTGTTGGTCCTCCTCTTATTCCTCCTCCTTATTCCTTCACTATCACTATAGGGGATAACTGCTCTACTCCTTTCTTAGCTATGATATATGATTTCCCTCTTTCTTGCTCTTAGGGAAGATGGTACTTGCTGCATGACTTCCGCATTAGGTAAGTCTATATTCCTTATGTCGAGTGGACTTTATCCCTACCTCGAGAAAAGATACTTCTTTCTATCACTCCATGACATCGTCTCTAACTATCCAAGGTACCATAAAGAACTAGTAGCCATCGAGGAAAGGCCGATCTGATTCAATGTGAGGGTAACTTATTTGCAAGGTTTAATAATCATTAACCTTGATGGTAATGGGTTGGTTGGCTCTCAGGAGTAGGAGAGTTTAGGAAGCAATATTCCTAGTCATCCTTCCTTAACCTCTAAACATGACAAGCATATCAAACCCTAGATACCATTATAGACATTGAAAGGGTGATATTATAATTGATGATTGTAGTGTTGAATAGGGTTTGGACTTAATTACAGGACATTTTAGCACCATTGATAGAAAATATTTTTTCCATTATCAAAGAAAAGGACAAAAAGTAAATCTTACAAAGAAGACACCAAACCATAGAGGGGGGAGTAGGGAGTACCTTAGCAAGGGTTAACTAATGATAAATATATCCTTAAACACAATGGGTGTAGGGGGATCCCATTTAAATTATTCCTATAGAGGTCGATTCTTCAATACAATCTTGAGGTTATATTGATCCAAGAAACTAGAGTGAGGTTGTGAAAGCAAAATGAGGCATGCCTCCTTTTCTTAAAGGATGGGCCTTCCTCACTTTGGGTGAAAACATAAGATCTGGTGGGTTATTAACAAGATGTATGTAATGAACAAAATATATAAATAAATAAATAAACATTAATAAACATTAATAATTAAATACTTAATGAATAGACACCTTGATGAAAGGTTGTGCCTCTTTACGAAAGGGTGCAAAGCATGGGTATTTATACAAGCAAACATTTTCATTGTAATATCATCTCTTATCTTATCAATATTATATTTTATTATTCATGGAGTATTGTAATATGGCTTATTTGTGCTAGTTATTTCCTTAAGAAATGATTTTGTCGTTTCAATGGTATCAGAGCCTCCCAGCCTTTGGATGCACTTTGGATTTTAGCCTGTATTCTAGGGTTTCCCTGAATTTATGGTCATTGACCACACATATCCTACCACCACCATTTCTCATTCGCTTCCCTTCCCCTTTTGCCTACCCCCGCGTCAATCTCTTGCGCACTCATGCCTACTCACATCCCTTTCCATCTTCTCTCTCTCTCCACCCACCCTGCGCATTTTCCACTGCCCTTCCCTCTTCCAACTCTTCCACCCACTCTTTGCACATGCAATAACTTCTCCTCACCATCATTTTCTCAACACAACCTCCTTGCTGCACCTCATCGACCACACGCCCCCATATTCTGCCAACATCAACCTAGCCTCCCCNTGCAATAACTTCTCCTCACCATCATTTTCTCAACACAACCTCCTTGCTGCACCTCATCGACCACACGCCCCCATATTCTGCCAACATCAACCTAGCCTCCACCCTCCACTTCTGCGCTCCACCCACACTCCTCGACGCTCCTCCTTAACACTTCATCCCTCCTATTTGGTCACTCCCTAATGCATCAAACTCTACCTCCTCCCCGAACATGCCCTCGAATTCCTCCTCCTCTGCCATGCTCCCCCATCTCCTGCCTACATCAACCCAACCTCCACCTCACTTAATCCTACGCCCTCGTCCCACACTCCTCTGCCTGCATGCCCCTACGCAGCCATCAACACCCACTACCTTTCCATTTCAAAACACTAACAAAAGGACACGAAACCCACTACCCTTCCATCATTTCTCATCACTGACATTGTTGCACTCTTACCAGTGTCTATCCACGTGTGCATCCCCACTCTTCATATGTAGTCTCCCCTCCTCCACACTTCCCTCTCGCAATATGCACGCCCCTTCAATCTCCGCAAATACGTGTTAAAAAAATAAACTGAATACTCCATTTCATCAGTGCTTCCACCTCCAATAGCCTCCCTTCTGCATCCCTCCCCTTCCATGCACCACTGCTACCTCGACCTATGGTGATGGTCGTCCTTCGTGACTCTTCCGCCGAATCGTCACCACACGAGCCACAATAAATTTTATTTAATATATCTATATATATATATATATATATAATAATAATAATAATATTTTTTTAATAATGGTATATTATTATTATATAAACAATAATAATAATAATATATATATATATATGGGGTGGCAGGAGCGGGGGGGGATCCTTCTGGATCCCGGAGGAAACATAGAACAATCCTTTGCCTGGGGGTTAGGGAATAGAACTAATAATGAAGCTGAGTGGCTGGCTCTGCTCCAAGGTCTTCATCTTTTACAGGCCAAAAATTATCGGAAGGTTTTAATATTTGGAGACTCAAAGCATGTCATCTCCAAATTGATCAACGGCTACCCCTCGGGGGCAATCAATTGTCATCGCCTGTACAACAAAGTAAAGCCTCTAATGCTCCATTCCTACGAGCCTCTCCATATTCTCCGGACTAATAACACTGCTGCAGACAAAATGGCCAACATTGGGGCTTCTCTTCCGCAAGGCGTTTATAAGCAAGATGGAAACCCTCCCCTCCATAAATTTATCCCGTAATGATGAATAGAGTCTCTCCTTGGTGCAAACATCCTTATGTGTTTAGGAATTTTCACATGGTTGGATATTGTCTTAAGGTTTTCACCCTTGTTCTATGGTTTCTTGCCCCCCCTCCTATCCCCTTTCCCATCCCCTTTTTCCCCTTTATCCTCCCGCTCCTAACCTGCCTTTGTCATTTCGTTCTCCCCCCTTGCTCCTCCTTTGTCGGCTTCCTGCATTTATCTCCCAGTCCCTTACTCCTCGCCGCGTGGCCTTCTCCTCGTTTCGTCCACCTTTCGGATGATGCGGTATTAATGGCCTTAAGGCCCCGAGACATTGGCATTTATCCCTCGCACGCATCTCGTCCCCTCTTTCTCTATCCCCTGTATTCCTCCGGGCTCAGTATGTCTCTTCATCCCTTTCCCATTGTGAGCTCTGGCCTCCATGAAGCTCTGCGTCTTATGCTACAGGTAGTTTAAGGCATCAGTGAAGGGTGGCTTCAAGGCCTCCCATGGCAGGACCTCCCCCTCATGTGCACAGTGGTGAAGGAACAGCTGCCATTTGTAGCTCTATCCTCTTGTTCGTGTTCATCCATATCAGTGTCTCAGCCTGTAGCTCTCAACACTGGTGTAGCATCTGGTAATAGGGAGCGAAGTTTGGTTCTTGGCTGCCACTGCTTGGGCTGGTAGGAAGGAGCTTTGGGCTCGGTGTTCTACCAAAAGCAAGGCGAAGGTTCTCTGCTCCAATAAATTATTGTGCTCAGTTCGTTCATGCAACAAGACAACGTTCTAGTCAATCCTGTTAGTGTCACCCAAAACCACTTCACTCGGTTAAGCATCTCGACTGAACAATTCAGAATGGCTCAGGGTGGAGAATCGACAGGCATAATGGATATAAAAAAGAATTTGCGCAGACTTTATGAGCTTCTAGCAATCAATGTCGTGGACACTAAAGAAATGGCCTTGGAGGTGAAGAAAATGGCAGACACCGTTAGTTACACCCCTCAGCAGGTAAGTAATAATGATGCTCCCATAGATGACAATGAGAGCAATCTCCGGGAACTTATGGGGAAAGTGGATAGGATCCATGAGGATCTTCAGCAATTCATTGCAATGAACTAGACCAGCAGAGTCAGTGGTGAAGTCGCAGAAGTCGTGATTCCTATGGAGGAGGAATCTGTCGTTCGACCAAGAAATAACAGAGGCAATCAGTAATCTGCCCACCCTTTTTTTGTTATGTCTGCATGTTTTTTTGTCTGTTATTATGTCAGCAGTTTGTAAGGGTATACCCCTCCTGCAGTTTCAGATGCCATGAGCAAATTTTGTGTAAGGCTTTTTGGACAGCCCCATGGTTAGACCTTCTGTGCAGCTTTTTTGTTGTACATAAACACTCGATATTATCTATTATGTAATGAATGGCTGTGCACAGCCTCTTTTATACAAACCCCCTTTTTAGTTTTTGTTAATATATATATATATATATATAGTTAAAAAAAACTAAAAAAAACGTTAATAATAATATTGTTATTATTAATTAATTAATTAATTAATAATTATTATTATTGAAAAATTTTAAAAATTTTAAATGGATTCTCACGGCAAAAATAGGAAGATTCCCAAGCAATTTAAAAACTTACGTTTTAGTGTTATTCCAGATAAAAGGAACAATTAGAGGGAAAGCCAATACTATTTCTATTTCTCCCAAGAACGCAATAATTATATTACTAATGAATTTGATAATGGGTTAGTGATTCTAAAGTCAAATACAGGTGAAAGGTTAGACTTTTGGAATAAAAAAGAATATGAAATAAGTGATTTGCAATGTAACATTGGAGAATATACTGACGTCTCATAATTTATAGTTAAATCCTTGCGGAGTAGTGACAGTGACATAATGTTGGGATTACATTGGTAAGAAACATTGGGAAATTTCATCTTAAATGTTGAAAAGAAGTTTATGACATTTCCCTACAAAAAAAATAAAATCACATTGAAGGACATTAACATGAAGTCAGAATCAGAAGTCACGTCATTTGAAGACTTCAGAGAAATATCAAAGGTGATGTCGCAAGGAGATGGGAATCATTACAAACGACACACAAGGATTTCAACAAGGTTATTGCAAGTAAAGAAGAAGAGATGTCTCGTTTAAGAGATAATAATCAGAAATTACTTCTGTAAATCAAGAAGACAAAAGATAAAGCTCAATGCAGTCAAAAGTTAGAAGAGAATATTTAAGCTCTCCAACAAAAATTACTAGTAAAGGACGAAGAAAATTCCGCAATGAATAAGGTTAATCAAGAACTAGAAGAACAAATAAAGAAGTTAAAAAAAGACAAACAGTCGCAAGAGAAAAGGTTTGAGGAGATTCAGAATAATAATAATCTATTACAGAATAAATTAGTTCAAATCCAGAAGGAAGCATCCAGACTATCTGGAAAACTAATTGCAGTTGAGGAAGAAGAAGCGAATACAAATTTGGTTCACATCACAGTTCAAAAGGAAGTCAGTGTAGAAAAAAAACAAGCAACAAGAACTCCTTACCAACACCCAAACTACAAAAATCATTTTGACCAACGACAGGGTCAAAATGAACATAAACAAAGGGGTTATAAATTCAAAAGTGAAAGAACACAAAATATACAATTTGAGCAGAAAATGGGAATATTTATCCAACAAAACGATCAACAATCACCTTCGATAAAAATATATCTCAGATGGACTACATCACAAATGATGCAACATTTTTTCCTTGGAATTCGTAACTCGTATCGTCTCATTTCGTCAAGTGTCGCAAGTACTAAAATAAAGGATCAAAGAATGGCATTACAAGCAATAAATTAGATGCAAGCCTTGCCTTCAATAAAGCTTTGAGCACAAAATATATAAATAAATAAATAAAATAAATACTTAATGAAAGGTTATGCTTCTTTAAGAAAGGGAACCCAGCATGGGTATTTATACAAGCAAGCATTCTCATTGTAATATCAATTCTTATCTTATCAATATTATATTTTATTATTCATGGAGTATTGTAATCTGGCTTATTTGTGCTAGTTATTTCCTTAAGAAACGATTTTGTCATTTCACTGCAATAGATCTTTACATCTCACACAACCCTTTGTTCTCAATGTAGAGTTGTTAGCAAAATTGAGTTTGATGGAAACATAGATTAGAGAAGACCTTTTCTATCATCATTGTGTGGTTGGAGAGGAAGGTTCATAGAAAAATCTCCATGTCCAATTACAAATTGATAAAGATGAAAAGAAACCTACTGGTTCTTTTAAATATAACCCTAAATGGTTGGAAAATGATGAATTTAGAATGTTGTTTGCTCATAATTTGATGAGGTTGGACCCTTTTAGTGAAAACTCAATAATATTTCAATTTGTAGAACTAAAAAAAACAAAGGTTACAACAAAATGTGCAAAAAAAAACTATCAAAACCCTCAAAGAGATTTAATTGACATGGAGGCACAGATTGCTAGAGGCCAAAACAATTGATGCTCATTTAGAAAAAATAGTTTTGTTTTAAGATGACCATACAGTCTAGAGAACTACTTCTAGAAGTGTTGGATGCTCTGCCACTTCCATATCCTCCCTCCAATTGTTCAGGGATTTTTCCACCAAGCTACCTTACCAATTACCTTTACCACCAGTGATTGTATTAAGTGCATATCATATCAAAATCTGGCTAAAATAAGGAAAAAATAGTGTGTTGTCATTAAATAGCACCCATCACAACAACTTCATCAAATTTGTTGAAAAACTAAGAAAGGATGCCAAGAATGGGTGCACTAGTGAAGCAAAGGGGGTATAAAACCACTAAAAATAGTTTGTTGTCCCATAAAAGAGTGCCAAAAACTCTAATTCCATGTTTGAAACAACCCTAAACTGCTGTAAAATCCCTAACTTCATGTTTGAAACAACCTTAAAAAGTGTTGGATTGTGGAAGAAAATTCCACAGTAGCTTTGATACCATGTTGAACTCATAAGCTAGTGGATATATGGTGAATTCTCCAATAAAACCCTAATCCAACCAAACATAAACACCAAATATATAACACCACTATAATCATTAATTTAAGATAAACAAATCCATAATATAGTGGATTTGAGCAAGATAAGATAATATAATTTTATTAATGTCAAATGAAGGACCACTAAAGTAGAGAAAAAATCAGACGTTCCTTAGGCATTTATCAAATATCCAAATGAATGAGTGATATAATACAAATGAGGGCGACTAAGCCGAACTAGTCAAATATAGATCAAATGCAATAAATGGGTTGAATACCTAATAAGTTGGCCCAATAAGGGATTCAATACCCTAATAGAAGGTTGGCACATGGCCACAAGTGAAGATTAGCTGTAAAATCTCAGCATGACGATGGTTGTGATTGTTTCATGGTTTATGGCAAGTATCAAAGATGTTCATTGGAAAGGAACACATATGATTCTAATGTCTGTGAAGGGTGGCTACATTATGGACTTGCATTTGTGAAGGGCGATAACTTCAAGCTAGTCGAGAACATAGATTCAGATTGAGGAAGTTGCATATATGAAATAAAATATACAATTTTTTACTCATTCATTGTGGGATTTGGAGTAAATTCGTAGGTTAATAAGGAACAACCAATTTTTGTGTTATCCTTCTAGAATCAAAGTACAAAGAATCTCTTGTAGTGACTTGTTAAACTATATGGGCTAAAGAGGGTTCTCGGTAACATGAACCTTCAAAAAATTGAAAGTGATGCCCCTCCACTATGAAAGTGTGATTCAACTTAGCAAGGGTAAGTTTTATAGGTCCAAAGAAATGCTTGGTATAAAGGAAGGTCTAATATTCATTCAAGGCTTGGGGTTTGAATAAGCAATTGTCATTTCATTTGATGTCTTGTTTTACTAAAATAGGAGGGCCAATATAAGATAAGAAATTTTGAGAGTAGATTTGTCTAATCTTGGTTGATGAATTTTTGGCTGAAGAGTTATCATATCTTTAATATCTTAATTTAATACAAATCTTGTACTACAAATATATGGTAAGGATGAGATGTTTTTTTAAAGATATATACCTTTCATTTCCTTAGCTTTAGAGAATTAAATGCTTTCTATGATTTCTTGTATGTTGTGAATCAAATGACACCAATATTATGAATATTGATTGCTACAAGATAACCATGCAATCATGTGATTGTTTTTTCATATAATCTTATGTATCATCCTCAAAACAATTTTTCACCCTTGTTGCAAATCTTCTACTCTATCTAGAATATCCAGACACTCATAAACGTCAACGTGATCAACATATGGATAGGGGTAAAGATTTAATGATTGATTAAGAGAATCAACCAGAAACTTTAAGTAAAGGGAGTACATGTGTTTTTCATATAGTTGTACTTCTAAAACTTCTTAATAAACCTATTTATTGAAGAAGCATTACCCATCTCAAACAAGTAAATATTGAGGTTTGTTTTTTAGTAAATATTTGTAGAAATATAAAATTGTTAATGAATTGATAGCTTGTTTGGTGAATGCAAGTGATGGGTATTCTTAAAGTCATAATGAATATTGTTGAAGTCCATGATCAGTTGGGGTTTCAATATGAACATAAAGATTTAATTCCAAAACTTGCTCCTCAGATTGTCATAGCTGTTGCACATCTTGATACTTTAGGCTTGGCGATGATCTCATAGGTTTCAACTTTTGTTGCAGAAAAGAAAGTTGATCATGGAACACTGTTTCTCAGTATTCCTAAAACATAGGTTATATTATTATCATCCTTGCTGGCATGTGAAGGGTAAGGCTTATAGTGTCCATGTGTCTCTTTCCATTTCAACCTTGATTTTCTGTATTGGATGTACTAAATTCAGGGATGAGTGGTCTCCATATCACTAAGTGATGTTAACAACTCAATATAGTTTTATTAAAATTGAATGGCTAATAAAAATATTCATTTTTTCTTTCTAATTGTTGTTTTATTCTTTCTAGGTTAAGAGATTGAGATCGTGTTTTTGATTACTTTACCATGCTGTGTATTTTTCTAGATGACTAATTTTTTAGGCTTATTCAATTGCAGTTGGTCAGAACTTGCATATTCTCTTGTTGTGAATGTATTGATAGAATTAGAAAAAGTGGCACCTCCCCATTGGCATATTTTCATTACTGAATTGTAAAATGCTGCAAAAATATTGAGCAAGGTTGCAGTAGGTGAACTCCAATATTTTTGTGAAGCCGAAACAATGCTTCTTTCAACTCAAATGTTTGGTTTTGCAATTATCATGTTTTTTCAAGATTTAATCTCTCTTGCTTCCTTAATCAATAAAGAAAAGAATGATGAGGTACTTCCCGATAAACATCACAATGAGAGTGTGACTATAATAAGGACTCTAAGTTCAACTATTGAACCTCTATGGAAAGAAATGGGTCTCTGCATCAGTAAGATAGACAATCACTTGTATTCATTATCTGTTGTATCTAAATCTTCTAGTGCAGAGAGCACACACTTTTGTAGAAAGGCTTGGTGGTATAATTTTATTGTTTGGAGGGAAAACACCTTTGAATCTGGATCTACCTATAGAACAATACCTTAATGAGTTTAAACCCATGGATAGAAGTGGGAAAGGTCTTGTGATAATTTGGGGAACCTCTCCTGTTTCAAAAGATGCTATGGAAGACATGGAGAAGTTCAATGTAATGTTGAATGAATTAAAAATCAAGCAATCTCAAGGTGGTATTGCTAAAAGTGATGAGGATGCATTGGACATAGCAGGAAGGGTTGGCTATCTTGTTCTTATGAGAACCTCTTATCTTTTAGGTGGTCCTATAATGGAAATTGTATGCAACAATGACAAATTTAAGAAATACTTAAAAATTGTAGTAGAAGTGGACCTTGAAAGGCCAATACTTGTTGATAAATATCTAGAATATGCTTGTGAGATTGATGTAGAGTCTTTGAAAAATTATAATGGTAGTGTGCTCATTGGTGGTATCATAGATCACAATGAACACGCAGGTGTACATTATGGAAATATGGCTTGCTCTATTCTGACAAAAACAATACCACCTACATGCTTGTCAATCATTAGATCTTGGACATCTAAATTGGCAAAGCAACTTGGAGTCTATGGAATGATGAATTGCCAATATGCAATCACCCCTACTGTTGAAGTTTACCTTCTCGAAGAAAATCCTAATTATGTAAATTGGTCATCCTTTTGTAAAGTTTGTTTCTCTTCTTATGTCATGAAAATATTGTCGAGACATTATTTTTACAAAATCTAGTACAAAATGAGAAATTAGTGACTAAAAAAATGACTAAAATTCAGATATAAACGACTATTTTTGAGTCGGTGACTAATAGTAGCTAATTTCCACTATGTTATAGCTTGACTAAGTTACTTAGTAGTATTTAACTTAGTCATTAATTGGTTGACTTATTAATCATTGGTTTAGCATTAATTGCCACAATTAATGACCAAATATACAACTAAATAAACTACTAGATGATAAATCAAGGTAACCTATTAATGACTAAGCTAAATACGACTAAACGTCAATCGTACTATAAGATACTGAAAATTGGCTACTAATAGTCTTGTATATGCGAATTTTAGTCGTTTTCTTAGTCACAAAGTTATGATAGGGCACATAGGAATCAAACCACCAACCTCCTCCCTATAAGGTAGGTTCTCTTCCATTGAGTTAGCACCCTTTAAAAATTGAGGTATAAACAACAATTCATTTTACACTTTAATAGAGAGATCAAGAACCAGCTTGACATTTCTACTTATAACCTATAGAATCAACCTAGTTTTCTTATAATTAAGGTGACTCCACATCCAGTGGCTTGATAATTGAAATTCAAGAACATGGTTTGAAAAATTCTAGTTGTTGCCTCTGGTTTAGTGTAATGTTCCTGAATCTGAATTCAGGCTCACTAACTCTGCTGCAATAAATTTTAAAACAAACTTTAAGAGAACTAGCTGATAGGTGGACACATTAGCAAGCTAAGGAGAGAGTAATTGGGATCTAATGGTGGGATCAATAGGGAATGGAAGGATACTATTTATTCAGGTTCCTAAGCACCTATATGTTGGGCCAATTTAGGTCTCTAACTTCAGTTCCGCTAAAGTCTACTTCTAGGATCCTCGGAGTCCCAACCGATGAAAACAAAAACCCTTACTAGCAGTTTCCAATCAACAAGTGGCTAAGAGAGTATTAGGAATATTTTTGAACTATTCCATGAAGGTATATATAATTATTTTAAGTTTTATACATATCATAAAAAAACAAAATTGACTCTAAAGGTCGCAATGTCAAAACTAGCTCTTAGGACAACTCACTAGCTTCATCTTCAATATTTCCCAAATAGGTGAAGGAGGATACGATTTATCTGTTTCAATCATTGGAGACTTATATAATAATTTTAAGGACACATCAAAATAAGAATGATTGGATTTTCAGACTCAGTTCAAAATATGCATCTTATGGTACAACTAGTCAATTCTAGGTGCAAATCTAGACTAGGTTGGGTAAAACCAACTAAAACTGAGTCATACAAATTCAGATTGATATAAAAATATAGAGCATGTTTATAACATCAATTTATGGCCATTGATGTTGAAATAAATCTCATAAATAATATATATAGCATTATTTAACAATATGCATCAATACATAGCATTTTAGTAGCTATAATCAATGAGAGCCTTGAATATTCGAACCCTCAGATGTATTCAAGTACTAGAAACTTTAGGATCTGATAGATAAAATTGTGATACCATCATTAATGGCTGAAGTTTGTTGTCATATATCAGGTTTAATTATAGATGATTTCTCCTTGGTCCTCTGTTATCTACAATGAAGAATGGGAGAGAAAGAAGAGTAGCAAATGGGGACCTGGGGCGCATCACCCAAGGGAATTGAGGCTCATCACTCGGTTTCAAATTAGCTTCACAATTAATCAAAACATGAACAATTCAAACTAGTAAATAGAGTTGGAAGCACCTTTAAATAAACCTTGAGTGACTTGCTGATCAAGTTACCATTTGCAAACCCTAACCCTAATCCATGTATGCTCCCTGTTTAAGGAAAATAGCAAGTCTGTCTCTTAGGTAATGTTTTCCTATTTGTATCACTCAACACAAGTGGAAATTCACCCTCCTTGAGAAAATAGCAATTATGAAGCTTAGGTAATGTTTCCATGTTTATATTGTTTAGTCCAAAGTAGAAACTACACCCTCCTTAACTAAAGTTTCCTGCTTTATGTATGACAGCTTTTCCTGTACTTTCATTCCTTGAAAATTGCTTGTTTTTCCCTACTTTTGACAATTTACATTTTTTCTAACAGATTTATTTTTCCAATCCTTTGGACAGTTGCTATTTTTCATCCTAGGAAATTTGGCTTACCTAATGCGCCCTCTCGACACAACACTCAATTCCACCTGTCATTATTTTCCACATTAGTTAAATAATTACATAAGATAATCAAAATTAGAAATTATCCTAATACATTTCTCCATTGTTTTTAATAACCAAAATTCCCTCGGTAATTTATTTAATTTAATTTTTTAACCCCTAAGTGCTTGTCATGGTCAACACTTGTCCTTCCAGGAAGTGACATTACAGTCCTCCCCTCCCAAGTCTTCTTGTCCTCAAGTAGAAGCAATCCAAGGTGCTGTTAAATTTGTTCACCCGAAGAAGTCTTCCCCCATGTAGGAGAACTGGGAAATGATACCATATAGATGAACTCATGTGAAGAAATCTTGACTTTCTCTATCAAGCCAACCTGTAAAGAACTACTCCAAAGACAAGCAATTCCAGGGTCCCATTGCTTGCATTGCATCCCCATCAGTGAGAATTCCATCCAACACAAATCCTCATACAAAAGTATGCATGTATCCCATTTCCTCAATTGCAAGTATCCATGTAGTAGTGTCAAGGGTAGAAAATTGACACCCAAGGGAATTCCAGGACCCCACTGTCCAGTGTGCATCCTCTTAAGCATCATCAACATCATACATACACCACCACCATGAACGGTACTATGAAGGATAGAAATAATACTATGAAGAATGACTACATCATGCAAATGACATAGAAGTATGTCACTCTTCGAGCTAGGCCAAAAAATAGAGATATTATCTGTCATAAAATACATGTCCCCAAATCGAGGATGAATCCAAACCCAGACTCTTCAATCTCCTAGGAAGGTTCTTATGGGACCAATGCACACAAGAATCAAATATGAAATCCATGAGGATCAAGTGACAAGGGTGAAAATCCTATGTCCAACAACAAGAAGGGTAGGCATCACCCACCCAACAAATATGCTCAAGCTGCTCACACTAAAATGATGCATCAAAATTATCTCTGAGAATGCAAGCAGGAAATACAAATATGTGTATCCTCATCCTTCAAGGGAATGTAATGACACTCCAAATAAAAGGTCCATGTAAACACATCCAATGGATCAACCCTCTATCACTAGCCAAAGGGTGCAAGAATCCATCCAAATGTGTGGATTTCCTCCACAGAGGCCACCTTGTGTAAGATATATTTCTCAACAACTTCTCTTGGCAGATTGCTTGCTTAGCTTCCTTCCATTGATCATGAGCAGAAATGTTTTTGCAAGAAGAC